>VHKM01000522.1:0-351445 GCA_007210695.1 Neogobius melanostomus | reverse complement strand
TATAAACACATTAAAGCAAAACGAATGTGTTCTTGCTGTACATTAGACTTCTACTCATTCACCAAAGTGTCCTCATGTCTCTTCACCAATTACAACAAAAATGATTAGTGTCACAAATAGGGCTTTATTACACTGGAAACTCACACAAATGTCAAATATTACCCAAACCAATGGATGTAGGAGCATCACCAACATTCAGTAAGACAGCGTCTCTCTTGGCTCATTTATTCAAAAAAAATGAAAGTCTTTCCCAACAAATACTCTCTTATACTGGGGGCTGTCATCTTACACCCCACTGGGCAGAAACTACGTGTTTCTGCGTGACGCATTACACTTAGGCTGCCACCAGGACTCTGCATTCTCAGCTCATTTATACTCTATTTGATTGCATTTGTTCTATGAGGAACTTATTACAGATAGGATTTCAGCAATTACACTAACGCAAAAAATGTTTCTTGTGATCACATTCAGACTGTACTCACTGCTCTGAAGAGTGTCCTCATACCCCTCCCACATTTACAAACTAATTTGTTTGCTCAATGTGGTGCAGATTTTGAACGCTTTTAATAAGCCCGCACATGAATTCATCATGATTCATGTCATTATTATTATTGAATCTATGTGAGGTCTGATGAAATGTCATGATTCACACTGTTTAATAGGCCCCAAAATTGAACTCATAATGATAATGATATTCATCATGATATGATGATTTTTTGTTTGTGAAGAAACAACCACAGGACAAACTTGTATAATAAACAACTAAAATGACTCATGGTTTCATGAGTTCACTGTGAATGTGTGCCTAAAAATGAGGTTGCAAGCTTAATATGAACTAGCACAACAAGAATGTTTTAAGGAGAGCATTTCACACAGAAGAGCTGGAAATTCAACATTCAAAGACTTTATTTATTCATTTATGGATTAACAAAGCAAAATGTAACAATGGCAGTCGTGTGCAGAGGCATCTCAGCTCGCCCAGGAAGTATTCTTCTCTATGGAGCCTCCGGAACCAGCCCGGACAACCTGGCTGAGGACCAGGCTGCACTTATTGCACGACTTTAGCTGTCTTTTATTATTTTAACCGAACCAGCTTTATTTTGTTGTGATCTTTAGTGTTGGAAACTAGAAGATTCTGAGCTTCTCAAACCGAGCCCTGGTCACTGCAGGCCCTCCTCCAATTAGAAGTGTGAATGATAGCACATGCTACTGATTGTTTGAATGATAGATAAACTGAAGATAATCAAACATCTATAATAGGGCCCTGGTGAACACGTAACAAACATGTGACAAAAACACACGTGAAAAAGATAATTTAAAATGAAAAAACGCAAGAAAGATGGTTTAGCTTCAACTGAGGCGTTACTTACTGCCTATAGCCTTGAAGCTTTAGATTTGGTGTAAAGCGAACTGGAGAATGCACTCAGTAAAGCGCGGGTTAAGAAGGTTAAAGATAGATTCAGTATATCACATTTTATTACTGACAGTGTTTCTGTCATCTTGATATGTTTTTATATCAAAATAAAACGTCAAACTGCATGAAATGTAAATAAGGCACAGATGGAGGCTGCTGGAGATATGTTTATATAATGTGGAAGTAATTTTATTTTTGTTATTGTTGACTTTAGTGATTTTTATATAGCTGTGTGGTGTATTCTCATAGCGTGCTGTTGATGCTGATAGCTGGTGGCTTCAAAGCTTCTCTGCCTTTTACTACAGGTGTATATTCCTATGGGGGTTTTATGGTCCATTGTTCTTCTCTGTTTGAAGCATGGGAGGCAGGGTGTGAAGGTGGAGAATGTTAGCAAAGGACCTTCAGAGAAGCGATCTGGATCTTGAGCTAACCCTGGGAGCAAGCATCATGGGAGTATATTACAGACGAAGGAGGATGAGCCAGATTGGTTGTTATTTTCTCATATTCATTGATTTGTTTTGTGATATATGTTCTGAGCAAGGGGGAGGCTTGCGTTGAACCGCACGATGTACCAGTGTGTGTGTTTAGGGACAAGAGTCAGCGATAGAATGAACTGTGTTAGAATTGTATAGCTCAGCCATGTAAGGAATAAACTTTTTGATTGATTTTAATTAACCACGCCTTTTAGCCATTTTTCATACCATTTCAAGACACCGACAAGTGCGAATGTAGCTTTATTTGTGACATTTTAGTACAAACATTTACTCACTGACACTTTATGAGCAATAGTGGTTTATTTTGAGTACTTTTTAGCTTCTTACCTGAGTGATATGACAGCATCTGTTTTCTCTACATGCGGAAGTGTTTGGGGGAAAACGTACCCCCCCTCACACAAAAGTAACGAGGTACACATAATATGACTAATTTACTACACAAAACTGGAGTAAATCAGTCCATTACAGTTTATAGTAACTTCAAAGAGCAGTTTAAATGTTTGAACAAACAAGTCTCTCTAAAATAAAATGCACCAACATGAAGCTGCTCTGCAGAATCAGACTGCAGAGTGAATGTCAGGGGAAAGAGAAGGAAATCTCGTTCACTCGACTATTTTCACTTTACATTTGGTCAAAATTAACTCTATCAGGATGAAGTAGAAGTCATAAGGTGTAACTCAGCTTGCTCAGAATGTCCATTCCCATGCCTCACACAGGGCAGCAGATCCACACAGTGCTCACACAGTCAGCTACAGCTCTGTCCTCTACATTCTATGTATTTACACTGGTTTATGTGGATATCTGAATGGATTTGCTCTTCTAAAAACAGCAGCATTTTTATTTGATTTCATCGACCCGGCGAGGGCGCGACTTTGGGAACCACGCTTTAAGTGACAATTTTAGTTGTGTCATAAATGTTATTCATGGTTTTATTTTAAATATTACAAATGTCTGTTTTGTTTCTCATCATGTTACTGAAACAGTTTACTCAAGGGACTGTCATGATTGTCTTTTTCCCCTGGTGGTATTTGTCTTGGCTAGTATCCTGTGTTTTATTTTGAACATTTGTTTGATTTACTATCCTTGTGTTTTCTGCCTTGCCGCCCCGCCCTGTGTGTCTTCCTCATATATTTTAAACATGATCAATGTTCGGGCTCTTTTGTATCAACGCAAGCCGATATGTTGGGGAAAGCCAAAGAAAGACTGGAGACAGAGAAGTGTGTCAAAGATAGCGTTATTGGCTGTTGTATCCTCATTACAAAGAGTCAAAGCAGCTGATTGACTTTTTGAGAGAGAAGAAGTGAAGTCCAGACTCGCTGAACAGTTCGCTTTGTATCTAGTTTCCCATCCTCTGCACAGAGTGGGTGAGCGGCCTGTCAGTGAGTCACTTATTGTGTGCTATGTGTTTTGTATTCACCCTATGAGTGCATAAGACTGAGGTGTTTGACACGTTGTCTATCATCTCACTGACATGGTCCCTTTGTTCTTGTAGTCGTGCTTGAGCAAAGCCTGATTGAAACACTTGATTCTAATAACTAAGTTCAGCCTTGTGTGTGTGTGGTGACCCTGTGTGTAGTGACATTCCACCTTCACTCCTTGTGGGCATGCGCTTTAACGTAGATGCTGACCCCCGTATAAGCTCGCTCTTTCAGTTCCAGTCATGCCAGATGTAGCGTGTGTTTCTTTGTAATGCACATAGTGTACTTATTTTTTATGAATAAAACATGGTGTACCTGTCAATAATTAATGAACAAACTACAATTGTTTGTACAAACACAGTCGTTAACGATGTGGATTGACTTTAGCAACATTGGTTCATAATGTAGCACCTAAATATCAGCACCTCCATCCACTCACCACACCCTGGAACAGAATCTCCCCAGCCACATTATCAGCTGTGTTGACTTCACCTGCGATCGCTGCTCATGTCAGGGTTTGGTCTCCTTGGCTACTCTTGATTTACAGCCTTATGGTCATCCCTTCACACAAAAAGTTCTCTCTGTCGCAGCGTTTGAAAACATTGATCTTCATTAAAGCGTGAGCTGTGGGCAGCAAGCGCCCTGGGAGAGCAGGTGCTATACACTCATGCGCTGTGCTCTGTGAGGACGAGACCTGCAAACACAAAACAATAGGAGACGTGTGAAAGTCAGCTGCAACACGAAAAGGTCAGATTAAGTCAGATATAGCAGCGTCCAGGTTTGGCCATGTGGACATTTATGAATTTTAATAGAGTTTTATACCACTTTTTATAGACTTTAATAGAGTAATATAATTTGTGAAGTGTTTGTTAAGTGCTGCCCTCTATCTCGTTCTGACTGAACTTGCACAGTGGTTGCTCTCGTACCTAGTTGCAGAGGCCCTGTGGGCGTGGCACAAGTGATTAGTGTCTCGTACTGTTCTGCGAGGGCCTGGTCTGCCGGCGTGGCCAGTGGTTAGTGTCTCGTACCGTGTCTGCAGGGGCCTGGTCTGGGCGTGGCACAGTGGTTAGTGTCTCGTACCTGTCTGCAGAGGCCTGGTCTGGGCGTGGCACAGTGTTAGTGTCTCGGTACTGTTCTGCAGGGCTGGTCTGGGCGTGGCACAAGTGGTTAGTGTCTCGTACAATGTCTGCGAGGCCTGGTCTGGCGTGGCACCAGTGGGTTAGTGTCTCAGTACATGTCTGCAGGGGCCTGGTCTGGGCGTCGGCACAGTGGTTAGTGTCTCAGTACCTGTCTGCAGGGGCCTGGTCTGGGGCGTGGCCGTGGTTAGTGTCTCGTCAATGTCCTGCGAGGCCTGGTCTGGGCGTGGCACAGTGGTTACGTGTCGTCGTACTGGTCTGCAGCGGCCTGGCTGGGGTGGCCACAGTGGTTAGGCCTCCTCGTACCTGTCTTTGCAGAGGCCTGGTCTGGGGTGGCACAGTGTAACCTCTCGTACCTGGTCTGCAGAGCCTTGCGTCGGGTTGGCACAGTGGTTAGTGTCTCGTTACCTGTCTGCAGAGGCCTGGGTCTTGGGGCGTGGCACAGTTGGTTAGCGTCTCGTACCTGTCTGCAGAGCTGGCTCTGGCGTGTGGCACAGGGTTAGTGTCTCGTACCTGTCTGCAGGGGCCTGGTCTGGGCGTGCACAGTGGTTAGCGTCTCGTACCTGTCTGCAGAGGCCTGGTCCTGCGGCGTGGTACAGTGGTTCGTGTCTCGTACCTGTTCTGGCAGAGGCCTGGTCTAGGGTGTGCGCACAGTGGTTAGCCTCTCGTACCTGTCTGCAGAGGCCTTGTCTTGATGTGGCACAGTGGTTAGTGTCTCGTACCTGTCTGCAGAGGCCTGTCTGGGCGTGGCACAGTGGTTCGTGTCTCGTACCTGTCTGCAGAGGCCTGGTCTTGATGTGGCACAGTGGTTAGTGTCTCGTACCTGTCTGCAGAGGCCTGGTCTGGGCGTGGCACAGTGGTTAGCGTCTCGTACCTGTCTGCAGAGGCCTGGTCTGGACGTGGCCAGTGGTTAGTGTCTCGTACCAGTCTGTAGGGCCTGGTCTGGGTGTGGCACAGTGGTTAGTGTCTCGTACCTGTTCTGTAGGGGCCTGGTCTGGGTGTGGCACAGTGGTTAGTGTCTCGTACCGGTCTGCAGGGCCTGGTCTGGGCGTGGCACAGTGGTTAGGTTCTCGTACCTGTCTGTAGGGGCCTGGTCTGGGCGTGGCACAGTGGTTAGTGTCTCGTACCGGTCTGCAGGGGCCTGGTCTGGGCGTGGCACAGTGGTTAGTGTCTCGTACCTGTCTGCAGAGGCCTGGTCTGGGCGTGGGCACAGTGGTTAGCCTCTTGTACCTGTCTGCAGAGGCCTGGTCTGGGTGTGCACAGTGGTTAGCCTCTCGTACCTGTCTGCAGAGGCCTTTGGGGTGGGTGGTTGTTTGTTGTTGCGGGGCCTGGTCTGGCGTGGCACAGTGGTTAGTGTCTCGTACCTGTCTGCAGGGGCCTGGTCTGGGCGTGGCACAGTGGTTAGTGTCTCGTACCTGTCTGCAGAAGCCTGGTCTGGGCGTGGCACAGTGGTTAGTGTCTCGTACATGTCTGCAGAGGCCTGGTCTGGGCGTGGCACAGTGGTTAGTGTCTCGTACTGTCTGCAGAGGCCTGGTCTGGGCGTGGCACAGTGGTTAGTCTCGTACCTGTCTGCAGAGGCCTGGTCTGGGCGTGGCACAGTGGTTAGTGTCTCGTACCTGTCTGCAGAGGGCCTGGTCTGGGCGTGGCACAGTGGTTAGTGTCTCGTACCTGTCTGCAGGGGCCTGGTCTGGGCGTGGCACAGTGGTTAGTGTCTCGTACCTGTCTGCAGGGCCTGGTCTGGGGCGTGGCACAGTGGTTAGTGTCTCGTACCTGTCTGCAGGGGCCTGGTCTGGGCGTGGCACAGTGGTTAGTGTCTCGTACATGTCTGCAGAGGCCTGGTCTGGGCGTGGCACAGTGGTTAGTGTCTCGTACATGTCTGCAGAGGCCTGGGTACTGGGGCCGGTGGCCTGGTCTGGGGTGGCACAGTGGTTAGTGTCTCGTACCTGTCTGCAGAGGGCCTGGTCTGGGCGTGGCACAGTGGTTAGTGTCTCGTACCTGTCTGCAGAGGCCTGGTCTGGGCGTGGCACAGTGGTTAGTGTCTCGTACCTGTCTGCAGAGGCCTGGTCTGGGCGTGGCACAGTGGTTAGTGTCTCGTACCTGTCTGCAGAGGCCTGGTCTGGGCGTGGCACAGTGGTTAGTGTCTCGTACCTGTCTGCAGAGGCCTGGTCTGGCTGTGGCACAGTGGTTAGTGTCTCGTACCTGTCTGCAGAGGCCTGGTCTGGGTGTGGCACAGTGGTTGTGTCTCGTACCTGTCTGCAGAGGCCTGGTCTGGGTGGCACAGTGGTTAGTGTCTCGTACCTGTCTGCAGGAGGCCTGGTCTGGGTGGCACAGTGGTAGTGTCCTACCAGCAGCTCTGGTACTGGGGGCCGGTCTGGCGTGGCACAGTGGTTAGCGTCTCGTACCAGTCTGTAGGGCCTGGTCTGGGCGTGGCACAGTGGTTAGTGTCTCGTACCTGTCTGTAGGGCCTGGTCTGGGTGTGCACAGTGGTTAGTGTCTCGTACCGTCTGCAGGGCCTGGTCTGGGGTGGCACAGTGGTTAGTGTCTCGTACCTGTCTGCAGAGGCCTGGTCTGGGCGTGGCACAGTGGTTAGTGTCTCGTCCTGTCTGCAGAGGCCTGGTCTGGGGTGCACAGTGGTTAGTTTGTACTGTTGGCGAGGCTGGTCTGGGCGTGGCAAGTGGTTTAACCTCGTACCTGTCTGCAGAGGGCTGGTCTGGGTGTGGCACAGTGGTTAACCTCTCGTACCTGTCTGCAGAGGCTGGTCTGGGTCGTGCACAGTGGTTAACTCTGTACCTGTCTGCAGGGCCTGTCTGGGCGTGGCACAGTGGTTACCTCTCGTACCTGTTGCAGAGCCTGGTCTGGGCGTGGCCAGTGGTTAACCTCTCGTACCTGTCTGCAGAGGCCTGTCTTGGGCGTTTGGCACAGTGGTTAACCTCTGTACCTGTCTGAGAGCTAGTCTGGGCGTGGCACAGTGTTAGTGTCTCTACTGTCTGCAGAGGCTGGTCTGGGTGTGGCACAGTGGTTAGTGTTCGTACCTGTCTGCAGAGGCCTGGTCTGTGTGCACAGTGGTTAGTTCTCGTACCGTCTGCAGGGCCTGGTTGGGCGTGGCACAGTGGTTAGTGTCCATCTGTCTGCAGAGCCTGGTCTGGGCGTGGCACAGTGGTTAGCGTCTCGTACCTGTCTGCAGAGGCCTGGTCTGGGTGGCAAGTGGTTCGTGCCGTACCTGTCTGCAGAGGCCTTGTCTTGATGTGGCACAGTGGTTAGTGTCTCGTACCTGTCTGCAGAGGCCTGGTCTGGGCGTGGCACAGTGGTTAGTGTCTCGTACCTGTCTGCAGAGGCCTGGTCTGGGTGTGGCACAGTGGTTAGCGTCTCGTACCTGTCTGCAGAGGCCTGGTCTGGGCGTGCACAGTGGTTAGTGTCTCGTACCTGTCTGCAGAGGCCTGGTCTGGGCGTGGCACAGTGGTTAGTTTTCATCATCTTTGTGAAAGTCATGTTTTTGACTAAATTACATTTCTCTATATATTTTTCATTTATGCATTTCCTGTAACTTGTCGTATCTCACAGGGTTAGGGTTAACCCTAAGTCCCGTTAAGAAACATGCAATACCTGACCTCCTTATAGAAGGAAAGTGCTGAAGACCCAGAGTTGCACCTCTTAAAAAATAACCTGTAATATAATAGACTTTTTTCTAAAATATATAAATAAAAGATCCAACATTATTTGGATGCATGTAGGTTATAAACCTGGTCACAGAAAATAAAAATGATTCTGTAATTACAAATCACAAGCTCTACAGTCGCCCTGTTAGTCCCTTTTTTCTGTTCTCAAGTTGGAAACTCTGTTATAACCAAACGGAAAACTCCCACGTTATTCATTATTATACGTTTATTTGTAGCACAATTCATACACGAGACAATTCAAAGTGATTCACAGTTAGGGCTGAAACAACTAATCGATTATTGAAATAGTAGACAATATTTTAGTAATTGATTAATCGTTTTCTGGTTCACACAGACTCAAATAGAGCAAAAATGACATGAAAATATAGTATTTTTGATGAAAACCTACTTTGTTTTTATAGTTAGTGTATGTAGTGTTTTGTACATTGTAAATTTCATGAATATCTGTCTGTGTCTCATCCAATCAGAAAGCTGAATTAGCACCAAGAGCCTCCAACAAACATTTACTTCAAGTTTACTCCATCAACACGTCCTCAAGTGGTGCCACTTTAGCTTTTTGTAATAAAAAAAAAAAAGAAAAAGAAAAATTTTCTACACAATTCACAGCCAAGCGATTAATCGTAAAAATAATCGATAGATTAATCGATTACAAAATAATCGTTAGTTGCAGCCCTATTCACAGTTGCATCAAATCAAGCCATAAAACATCAACTTAAAACTAAATCTGATGAAAAACCAGCACAAAAATGATGTATTATTACATTATTGGCTACATTTATTACATTTGTGAAAGATTTTCATCTCGTCGGGCCAATAATGTAAGAACCAGTGGTTAATTATGCGTCTGTAATTAATTAATCACATTTTAATTAAAAACCAAAGCACGATTTTCAAGAAAACCTCTCACGCGAATCACAATTTTTGCACATATTTTTTAGACTTTTTTGTCAGACTATAAACATATATTTATCACAGGAATAAAGTCAAACCAAAATCAGGTCCATCTGGATGTTTTTTTGCAGTAAATTGTTCAATAGAAGCGAAAACCGACACTTGTTGCTAATGTGTCATACGGTGCATGAAGCTAACGTAGCTTCCTGGTTAGCATTGTCCGTTTTGAACCACTTTGCTCGTCTCCATGTCTCTGTATCTTTAGTAAATGATGCTGTTGTGCCTCAGATCTACAGCTGGACCAGAAACACGTATAAACAGGTAGCAACCTCCCTCTCTCTTGGTACAGCTGCGTTATTATCATTTTCTTCGAGCTGCATTTGTGGTTTCTGTTCCTCACTGTTTCACTGGAGGCTTTTGTTCATCTTTGCCGTGTTTTTGTGGCGGTTCAGTGGATTTTGAACAAAGGGACAAACGAGGAGGTATCCAGGCAAGACTCACAGCTAAGCCACACATGCCTTCTATTGTTCAGACTAATGGACGTTCACTGGAGAATAAAACAGATTTACTGCTAAGCTCGTCAGAAGATGGTGAAAGACTGTTGTGGGGCGGAGGGAGCTGCGCAGGAGGAGCTGACCAGTGCAGGACACCACGCTCTGAAACCAGTTTTCTGCACCGTTTCAGAGGAGACTCAAGGCAGTTCCTCTAAAAACATCCGGCTCAGGACTGTAAAGCATTTGGATGATGTAGGAAACAATACTATGTTTTAGAAAGTTTGACTTCAGAATCAGAATAGTTTTTATTGCCATGGTTTGAGAACAGGTTCACAAACTAGGAACTTTTCTCGTTGCAGACGTGCAACATAAAACATAAAACACAGAATTTAGATACAAATAAAATGTAAAACTATAAGGCTATAAGGGCATGCATAAAGAAGATTAAAATAAAGAGTTTATAATATCCTATTATTAGATTGATGTAGGCTACCATTATTTCATTTTCCCATGGGTGATTTTCCTCATATTCATTGATTCATATATTTATCAGTGAGTTCCACAGTTTATGATCTAATAGGGCACACATAATAGGTCTGTGTTCTGATTCAAACAGGAGCCAAAATCAGCTTAAGGCTAAGTTCAGGACTTTGTACAAAGAGCTCACTTCAGTGACTGATGTGAAACAGATAATGCAACCAGCTTCACCTAAACTCAACTGTTACATTTAGCTTGGGCTGGATTTCCTTATTTACAAAGAACCAAAGGGATTTAATGTTCATTTTATTGTCATCTAATCGCTCTAGTTAAACTTACTCGCGCTGTAGTCGCAGCTCCTGTCTCTGTCTCTGATCTTTTCTGGCACAGCCTCAATAATCAAGACCGCATGGCCTGAGTGCTGCACGGTACCTGAGAAAACACGGACCTGGACTGGACTGAGCAGGCGTAGTATCTCAGAACTAAAACCGGCATGGATTAGTGGAACGGATTTGGTAAAGACGCTCGTTTTAAAGACTATGGTCCTGACAGGGCGGGGGCGCTGATGGCCCTGCCAAAATAATGGTAGGGGAAACACTGGTGTTAAAGTCCCAGGCCGGTAAATCATTATTACGTTATTTACTTATAACGTTTTGAAACTGGTCGAACTTATTTCATTATCGGTTCCTGAATGCCTGAAGGTCTGACCACACTCCTCACATCTGTTTCTCTCCAGTGTGGAACCTCCTCATGTGAGCTCTGAGGTTGCATGAATGAGTGAAGGTCGTCCCACACTGCTCACACTCGTATGGCTTCTCTCGAGTGTGGACTCTCATGTGGCTTTTGAGGTGGGATGAATGAGTGAAGGTCGTCCCACACTGCTCACACTCGTACGGCTTCTCTCCAGTGTGGATCCTCATGTGAGAACTTAGATGATCAGACCGACTAAAGACATGTCTACATAGGCCACACTCAAGGTTTCTCTCCAGTGTGGATCCTCATGTGAGCTGTGAGGCTGGCTGAATGAGAGAAGGTCGTCCCACACTGCTCACACTCGTACGGCTTCTCTCCAGTGTGGATCCTCATGTGAGCTGTGAGGTTGCATGACTGAGTAAAGGTCTTGTCACACTGCTCACAGCTGTACGGCCTCTCCCCAGTGTGGATCCTCATGTGAGCTGTGAGGCTGGATGAATGAGTGAAGGTCGTCCCACACTGCTCACACTCGTACGGCTTCTCTCCAGTGTGGATCCTCATGTGAGAACTTAGATAATCAGACTGACTAAAGACATGTCCACATAGGCCACACTCAAAGGGTTTCTCTCCAGTGTGGACTCTCATGTGAGCTGTGAGGTTGCATGACTGAGTGAAGGTCTTGTCACACTGCTCACAGCTGTACGGTTTCTCTCCAGTGTGGATCCTCATGTGAGCTGTGAGGTGGGCTAACTGAGTAAGGTCTTGTCACACTGCTCACACTCGTACGGTTTCTCTCCAGTGTGGCTCCTCATGTGAGCTGTGAGGCTGGATGACTGAGTAAAGGTCTTGTCACACTGCTCACACTTGTACGGTTTCTCTCCAGTGTGGATCCTCATGTGAGTTTTAAGACTTGAAGATAGAGCAAACACATGTCCACACAGGCCACACTCAAAGGGCTTCTCCCCAGTGTGGACTCTCATGTGAGCTGTGAGGCTGGCTAACTGAGTAAAGGTCTTGTCACACTGCTCACAGCTGTACGGCCTCTCTCCAGTGTGGATCCTCATGTGAGTTTTAAGATTTGAAGATAGAGCAAACACATGTCCACACAGGCCACACTCAAAGGGCTTCTCCCCAGTGTGGACTCTCATGTGAGCTGTGAGGCTGGCTAACTGAGTAAAGGTCTTGTCACACTGCTCACAGCTGTACGGCTTCTCTCCAGTGTGGATTCTCATGTGAGTTTTAAGATTTGAAGATAGAGCAAACACATGTCCACACAGGCCACACTCAAAGAGCTTCTTTCTCTTGAGTCGTTTCAGCTTCTTTGATTTCTTTGATTCCTTCCCACACTCTTCACGGCTGTATTTCTTTCCCTGTGTGCGGGGAGTCTTCAGAGGCTGAGCTGGGTCCATTTCTCTGCAGACACAAACAGGAGTTATTATTCTGTAAAACACTAAATGTAGTTTGGTGCAGCCCTGGTGTGACCCTCCCTCTCAGGAAATGTTTCTCCTCTTCATCCAAAAGGCTTCGTCAGTGACACTAAGGTTCAGCTCAGCCGGCAGACTAGATAAAGACCAATGGGAGGAGTTCAGCTTGGCTCCTCCCCTGTATTAACAGCTACTCTCGCCAGTGGGTAAACGTCTTTGTAGTTATGAGTCTTTGTAGTTCTAAGTCCTAACGACCTTTCAGCCTCCTGGGCTCTGTGCCTCTGTGGGAGGAGCACAGGAACACGAACAGCAAAGTGGATTATTATTATTTAGCTATTTTGTATATGGACAAACCAGATGCATGTTTTAAGTGTATAGCCGACATTTGCATTATTTATTAGTCGACTATTTAAACTAATCATAAGCTCAGAGCCTTATGATAAACTTTATAGGACGAGGCAGGACTATCCAGTTTATATACAGGTGAAACTCAGAAAATTAGAATATCGTGACAAAGTTCATTTATTTTTGTAATTCAGTTTAAAATGTGAAACTAATACATGATATAGACTCATGACGTGCAAAGTGACATATGTCAAGCCTTTGTTTGTTTTAATTTTTGGCTTACAGCTTGTAAAACCCCCAAAATGAAAATGTCAGAAAATTACAATATTACATGAAATCAATGAAAACATGATTTTAAAGAAAGAAATGTGGGCCCTCTGAAAACTATAATCATGCAGATGTACTTAGTCCTTAGTTTGGGCCGTTTCCTTGAATGTCGGCCTTAATGCAGTTGTGTGGCATGGATGCTCTCAGCCTGTGGCTCTGCTGAGGTGTTATGGAAGACCAGGATGCTTCAGAGGAATCTGACATCTGAAGCCCATGTCCAGGTCTGTGTGTGGAGGCTCTTGATGCTCTGACTCCAGCCTCAGTCCACTCCTCGTGAAGGTCCCCCACACTTTTGAATGGCCTTTTCCTGACAGTCCTCTCCAGACTGAGCTCATCCTGAGATGTTTCTGAGATGTTTTAATTGGGGTTTATACAAGCTGTGATCCATAATTATCAGAATTATAACCAATAAAGGCTTGACATATGTCACTTTGCATGATGATTTTGGCTCAGCTTGTAAAAAACACAAATTCAAAATCTCAGAAAATTAGAATATTGTGTAAAGGGACTGTATTGTAGCTCAAAGTGTCTCCTTTCATCAGCTCATGAATCGAAAACACCTGCAAAGGCCCCCTGAGACTTTAAATGGTCTCTTAGTGGTTCAGTAGATTTCAGCATCATGGGGAAGACTGCTGACCTGACAGTTGTGCAGAAAACCATCACTGACTAAAGAAGTTGGATGTTCTCAAAGTGCTGATCAAAGCTCATTCATAGAAAGTTAAGTGGAAGAAAAGGTGCAGAAGCCTCAGGATGAGCTCAGTCTGGAGAGGACTGTCAGGAAAAGGCCATTCAAAAGTGTGGGGGACCTTCACGAGGAGTGGACTGAGGCTGGAGTCAGAGCATCAAGAGCCTCCACACACAGACCTGGACATGGGCTTCAGATGTTCCTCTGAAGCATCCTGGTCTTCCATAACACCTCAGCAGAGCCACAGGCTGAGAGCATCCATGCCACGCAACCGCATTAAGGCCGTCATTCAAGTAACAGGACTAAGGACATATGCAGGATTATAGTTTTCAGAGGGCTCACATTTCTTTGTTTAAAATCATTTTTCATTGATTTCATGTAATATTCTAATTTTCTGACATGTTCATTTTGGGGTTTTTACAAGCTGTAAGCCAACATTTTCAACATTAAAACAACGGCTTGACATATGTCACTTTGCATGTCATGAGTCTATATCATGTATTAGTTTCACATTTTAAACTGAATTACAGGAATGAATTAACTTTTTCACGATATGTGAATGTATTAATGGGGGGGGGGGGTTCCCTTTTTGTCTTAGTTGAGCACCTGCCCCTCAAAATGTCTGACACTAAAACGCATGTGAAGAAAGTTACTTTTGCCAGTACAGCTGTTTTCAGCAGCTGGAGGCTTGTAGAGCCAAGTCCTGAACCCACAGCAGAAAGTCTTGTAACTAGTGTCGCCACCTGTCCCGGTTTTACCTGTCCTTCTTTTTAATGGTCTGGGTTTAAAAGGAAGGACTTTCTGCTGTGGGTCCAGGACTCGGCTCTACAAGCCTCCAGCTGCTGAAAACAGCTGTACTGGCAAAAGTAACTTTCCTCACATGTGTTTTAGTGTGTTGTCATTACATTGCATTTAGCAAAATGACAAAGTAATAAAGTGTGTGTTTCATAAACACTACATTGTTACGAGATGTTCAATGTACACAAACGTTTCCAACATGTTTTGACAGGTCAGAGACTTGCGCTCTTTGATGCTGTGTCCATTTCTGTAACATAAAAACTGTGTCCCATTGTTCCTACGTTTTCCATGTCTATCGTGTGAGGTATTGGAGCAGTTTTTAACACAGCAGTGACTTCCAGGCGGTAAAACAGTGCAAGAACCTCCACTACTACGGCGTTAACAACACACGTAAACAATGTGTATTGCCGCCGGTGTTACGGTTCTCGCCGTGACCCTGTCACAATGTGATGTTTACATTTTGCGCGAGCTCGGCACATGGATATTTCATAAAATATCGTAGCTAGCTGTGCGCCACCATGGCCAATTAGCTGTTGTGGACCTGCTGTCTCCCCCGGAAGTCGACAGGAACAGGAAAGGATTGCTACGAAAATTGTGTGTGATGTTCATGATAACTGTACTGACATTGAGATAAAAGGTAATAAATGTTTCCGTCTTACCATATGAGTGCGTTGGCGTCTTTTACACTACACGCAATGAATAATAATTAAAAGAATATTCACTCTCAACCAGTCTCGAACTCACTCCACGTGTTTGAAAAAGGTGTTCTTCATGACACCTGCACTAACCCCTACACTACAGCACCACACCAAGTGTTGTCTCAATGCTTGTATTTATCAGATATTCTGTACCCATCACAGTAAGCCATGCCTTTCCATCTGCCATGTCAAAATGTGACAGTCACCAATTGACGTGGGATGTTATTAATTGTACAACGAGGCTGCGTCCTTTCCTCATCCTGTTAATGCATATATGTGCGCCTGACATCGCTGGTGACACTGTTTGCAGCAGTTGGCTGTCGGTAGGGATTTTACGATCTAAAAGCCACAAAATAGCAGAAGCTCTAATCAACATGGTGGCCTATGCACCCATCTGACCACGGCGTGTCGCTGTTCGAATTTCGACGGAGCAGAGCTGAAAAGATTGCGCCATAAATGCAGAGCTGAACTTTATGCCTATTCCTCTTAATAGGTTTGATGTTAATGATGAGGAGATGATGCTTGTATGGGCCTCTTGTTAAAAAAAAAGTAATCTGCACAAATAAGCTAAATTCCATTGGCAAAAGTTTGTAGTACAACAGCGACACGCTGTGGTCAAATGGGTGCATAGGCCACCATGTTGATTAGAGCTTCTGCTATTTTGTGGCTTTTAGATCGTAAAATCCCTACCGACAGCCAACTGCTGCAAACAGTGTCACCAGCGATGTCAGGCGCACATATATGCATTAACAGGATGAGGAAAGGACGCAGCGTTGTACAATTAATAACATCCCACGTCAATTGGTGACTGTCACATTTTGACATGGCCGATGGAATGGCATGGCTTGCTGTGATGGGTACAGAATATCTGATAAATACAAGCATTGAGACAACACTTGGTGTGGTGCTGTAGTGTAGGGGTTAGCGCAGGTGTCATGAAGAACACCTTTTTCAAACACGTGGAGTGAGTTCGAGACTGGTTGAGAGACTGATTATTCTTTTAATTACTATTCATTGCGTGTAATGTAAAAGACGCCAACGCACTCATATGGTAAGACGGAAACCTTTATTACCTTTTATCTCAATGTCAGTACAGTTATCATGAACATCACACACAATTTTCGTAGCAATCCTTTCCTGTTCCTGTCGACTTCCGGGGGAGACAGCAGGTCCACAACAGCTAATTGGCCATGGTGGCGCACAGCTAGCTACGATATTTTATGAAATATCCATGTGCCGAGCTCACGCAAAATGTAAACATCACATTGTGACAGGGTCACGGCGAGAACCGGAACACCGGACGGCATCCATCATGGCAGCGAGGGGGGGTTCGGCTGGGGGGCTCTGTGCCGTGACGACAACTCCTCACTCTCAATACACACACACGGGGGGGAGGGGGAGGAGAGACAAAGGCGCGCACTGCACTTTCGGTGGTTTTGTTGCCACGTGGTTTTCATAGAAAAGCAGTTGAAGAGGACGAGACTGCTGCGTTTTACAGGAGACTATTGTCTCACTCTGCTCTGGTTCACACGTACAGTATCAGCCCCTCCCCCTCAGCCGATTGTTCATATGCCCTCACCTCGCTGATGTGAGCGTGTCTTTGTGCAGAGTTACTCACCTGTGTGCAGACAGACTCCTGGAGCAGCACAGACACCGAGATTTCCTCTAAATCAGCAGATCCTCTGACGCAACGTCGTCTTTGTGGCTCTTGCTGCGTTTGCAAACGTCCTCTCAGCTCAAACACGAGACCAGAGTCCAGCTGGAACTACCGCAGTCAAGACAGCCTCGTCTCTTTGCTGAAACCGTGGGTGCGCTTGTTTTGAACACCGTCACCTCCCAGGAAGTTGTTGTCTGTTTATTCCAACAATTCCAAATAAAAACAGTAGCCTATACACTGTGATAATATTACACTCGTCCTTTTGTTCTTGTAGAGATCTGGTGATGGACTGGTCTGGACTTTGGACCAGTCTCTGTTCACTGGTCCTGCTACCTGGACAATTACAAGAGTGTCCTCTGGGGGCGCTGTTCAGTACTCTGATACTAGGGCTGTCAGCATTATAACGCATTAAAGCAAAACGATGTGTTCTTGTGTCACTATTAAACTTCAGGTCTGTCCCACAGTGTCTCCACAATGTCCTCAACTCATTTTCTACTATATTTGATTTTACATTTGTCACTGAGGAACTTATTACATACAGATTATCATCATTACACCACAGAGACTGGTCCAAAGTCCAGACCAGTCCATCACCAGATCTCTACAAGAACAAAAGGACGAGTGTAATATTATCACAGTGTATAGGCTACTGTTTTTATTTGGAATTGTTGGAATAAACAGACAACAACTTCCTGGGAGGGGACGGTGTTCAAAACAAGCGCACCCACGGTTTCAGCAAAGAGACGAGGCTGTCTTGACTGCGGTAGTTCCAGCTGGACTCTGGTCTCGTGTTTGAGCTGAGAGGACGTTTGCAAACGCAGCAAGAGCCACAAAGACGACGTTGCGTCAGAGGATCTGCTGATTTAGAGGAAATCTCGGTGTCTGTGCTGCTCCAGGAGTCTGTCTGCACACAGGTGAGTAACTCTGCACAAAGACACGCTCACATCAGCGAGGTGAGGGCATATGAACAATCGGCTGAGGGGGAGGGCTGATACTGTACGTGTGAACCAGAGCAGAGTAGGGTGACCGTACGTCCAGAAAAATTCGGGACAGTCCCATAATCCAGGCTCTCGTCCCGAATCCCGAATCCGACCCAAATTGTCCCGAAACATATTTTTAGAATGTCGAAAGTGCTGTGTGCGCTCTTAAAATGGGAGCGGGGCTTGATGTAGACGAGCTCTACAACAAACACTGCGCTCTGAACAATGTTCTGAAGTAGGGGCCCCCAACCTGTTTCCTGCTCGGGACCGGGGGAGCGCGCTTAGAAACATGTGCGTAAATGGCTCACGGAGCGCAGCCCTTTGATCACAGCGCGCTACAGCGGGACATTCTCTCCTCTCTCTTTCTCTCTGTTCACTTTTTATTTATTTATTTTTATTACAATTACAAGAATGAAAACATAAAGAAAGAAAAAGTTATATTCGAAATCTAATATGCAGTTTACAAATACAGTAGGTGTTAAGGGGGGTGGGGTTGGGGGGGGGGGGGGGGGGAGTATTGAGAATGAGGAGTCACGTGCCGAGTTGGGGTGATTTGGGGGGGATGGGGAGGGGGGGCTCTGTGCCGTGACGACAACTCCTCATTCCCAATAGTAAAAAAAAAAATATATAATTATTTGTGTTACGTTTTTTATTGTTTCAGTTCTGTCTTCAGTCCATAACAACCCTGTTACACATTGACCAGTCTGGCATCAGCTTGGTCAAACCAGTCTGATAGTGGTTCCCCAAATAGGACAGTTTACATAACGCTGACATGGAAAAAATCTACACAAATGTTAAAAGTCTGTACCCTGACATAACTACATTACCCATAATGCATGTGTTAACTTGTAGTTCTGCTCGCTCGTGGTTTGGCTAGTTGCTTTCACTTTGGTGTGGTCCGGTATCATGAGAGTAGCATCCACGGAGCAGAGAATGGCCATCCTTTGTCAATCCTGCTCTAATCTTGTGTGTATGCGTGCCGTGTGCGTCCTTAAGATGTAAGTATAGCCCTTTGCATGAATGATGTGTTTATTTCAGAGTTAGAAGCCCAGTTGTGGCCAAGTTATTATACTCGTGTTATACCCGTACTGCTATACTTTTGCGGCCCGCTTCAGCGCTCCACATGCGCTCTGAAATTAGCCACTGTCTGTACTTTAGTTACTGCCTTGTAAATACCTGCAAATATTATATTTAATGTATATTTGGCCTGTTTGGGCACTTTTCACCATTTATAGATTATAGAGTGTTTGCCCGTGACGTCACTTTTCCGAAGTCAGACATGATGGCGATACTCACCCATGTACTCGCCATCAAAACAAACAGCACCGCCAAGTTTGAAACAGCAAAAGTGTTAATTATTGTCGTGTTCTTGGCTGTCACAATAGATCAGACAGTGAAACTACTTTGCAGTATTGTTTACCCAGAGTCGTGCAGAATAAGGGAGAGCAGACAGAACAATGATCTAAATAAAGGAGACGATAGATTGGAAGCCTCAATCAGAATTTGGACGGGAAAAATCTGGATAACATCCGAATTTGCGCAGCTGATTTTGTAGCCTGTGTGAAAAAAGTTTATTTAACATGTTCAATTAGCAAGGTTAATTTCAACATGACCTTTAGTTAGAGGCGGGAAATCTACCAAAACAAAATATTACACACATTTCTAAGAGTGTTTTGTTCACTTACGCAAGATTGCGAGATCGCCACTAAACAAACTGGCATTAAGCTTTCATTTCAATGGAACTTCATCCAATTAACTTAAGTTTGTAAACGTTTTTTTTTTTTTTTTTGCATTCAGTCTTTCGTTGCACGGTCGACTGTGTGAGACGTTTTGGGTCCGATCTCGAGGGTTTATCGGGAAACCTTGTGTTTTTGTCCAAAATTGATAATCCGTCACGTTAATTGGCCTGAGCTGTATCTCCAGCATGGCGGCACATCCGGGTCTGAACCAGATTTGTGACGTCCGTGAAAACGCCCTATAGCATTTACGCATGTTAATTTGTAGTGTTAGAGCTCCCACTAGTGGATTCTCGGTGGTACTGCAGGTCATGTTTATACATCTGTTTGTAACCATAGCCTGCCTACATCCATCCATCCATCCATTTTCTTCCGCTTTATCCGGGGCCGGGTCGCGGAGGCAGCAGTCTCAGCAGAGATGCCCAGACTTCCCGATCCACGCACACCTCCTCCAGCTGTTCTGGGGGACCCCGAGGCGACACCAGGCCAGCTCGGAGACATAGTCCCACCAGCGTGTCCTGGGCCTTCCACGAGGCCTCCTCCCAATAGGACATGCCTGGAACACCTCCCGAGGGAGGCGACCAGGAGGCATCCGGAACAGATGCCCTAGCCACCTCAGCTGGCTCCTTTCGACGTGAAGGAGCAGCTACTCTACCCCGAGCTCCTCCCGGGTAACTGAGCTCCTCACCCGATCTCGGAGGGTGCGCCCAGCCACCCTGCGAAGGAAACTCATTTCGGCCGCTTGTATCCGCGATCTTATCCTTTCGGTCATTACCCAGATCTCATGACCATAGGTGAGGGTGGGAACGTAGATCGATCGGTAAATCGAGAGCTTTGCCCCCTGACTCAGCTCCCTCTTCACCACAACAGTCCGATACAGCGACCACATCACTGCTGACGCTGCACCGATCCGTCTATCGATCTCACGCTCCATCCGTCCCTCACTCGTGAACAAGACCCCGAGATACTTGAACTCCTCCACTTGAGGTAAGGACTCCCCACCGACCTGAAGCGGGGAAGCCACCTTTTTCCGGTGGAGAACCATGGCCTCAGATTTGGAGGTGCTGATCCTCATCCCGGCCGCTTCACACTCGGCTGCAAACCGCCCCAGTGCGCGCTGGAGGTCCCGATTTGATGAAGCCAACAGAACAACATCATCTGCAAACAGCAGAGATGAGATCCTGAGGTTCCCAAACCGGACACCCTCCGGCCCCTGGCTGCGCCTAGAAATTCTGTCCATAAAGGTAATGAACAGAACCGGTGACATAGGGCAGCCCTGGCGGAGACCAACACGCACCGGGAACAAGTCTGACTTACTGCCGGCAATGCGAACCAAGCTCCTGCTGCGGTCATACAGGGAACGGACAGCCCTTAGCAGAGGGCCCCGGACCCCATACTCCCGGAGCACCCCCCACAGGGCACCACGAGGGACACGGTCGAACGCTTTCTCCAAATCCACAAAGCACATGTGGACTGGTTGGGCGAACTCCCACGAACCCTCGAGCACCCGATGAAGGGTATAGAGCTGGTCCAGTGTTCCGTAACCAGGACGAAAACCGCATTGTTCCTCCTGGATCCGAGGTTTGACTATCGGCCGGATCCTTCTCTCCAGCACCCTGGAGTAGACCTTACCCGGGAGGCTGAGAAGTGTGATCCCTCTATAATTGGAGCACACCCTCCGATCCCCCTTCTTAAAGAGAGAGACCACCACCCCGGTCTGCCAATCCAGAGGCACTGTCCCCAACCGCCACGCGATGTTGCAGAGACGTGTCAGCCAAGACAGCCCTACAACATCCAGAGACTTAAGGTACTCGGGACGAATCTCATCCACCCCCGGGGCCACCGAGGAGCTTTCTAACCACCTCTGTGACTTCAGCCTGGGTGATGGACGAACCCCCCTCCGAGTCCCCAGCCTCTGCCTCCTCATCGGAAGACGTGACAGTGGGATTGAGGAGATCCTCGAAGTACTCCTTCCACCGCCCGACCACATCCCCAGTCGAGGTCAACAGCTCCCCGCCCGCACTGTAAACAGTGTTGGTGAAGCACTGCTTCCCCCTCCTGAGGCGCCGGATGGTTTGCCAGAATCTCTTCGAGGCCGACCGATAGTCCTCCTCCATGGCTTCTCCGAACTCCTCCCAGACCCGAGTTTTTGCCTCTGTGACTGCACGAGCTGCAGCACGCTTGGCCTGCCGGTACCTCTCAGCTGCCTCCGGAGTCCCACAAGCCAACAAGGCCAGGTAGGACTCCTTCTTCAGCTTGACGGCATCCTGTACTTCCGGGCGCCACCACCGGGTTCGGGGATTGCCGCCGCGACAGGCACCAGAGACCTTACGGCCACAACTGCGAGCAGCCGCATCGACAATGGAGGAGGAGAACATGGTCCACTCGGACTCCATGTCTCCAACCTCCCTCGGAATCTGGTTGAAGCTCTTCCGGAGGTGGGAGTTAAAGACCCTACTGACAGAGGGATCCACCAAACGTTCCCAACAGACCCTCACAACACGTTTGGGCCTGCCAGGTCTGACCGGCTTCCTCCCCTGCCAGCGGATCCAGCTCACCACCAGGTGGTGATCGGTTGACAGCTCAGCCCCTCTCTTCACCCGAGTGTCCGAGACACGCGGCCGGAGATCAGATGACACAACTACAAAGTCGATCATCGACCTCCTGCCTAGGGTGTCCTGGTGCCACGTGCACTTATGGACACCCTTGTGCTCGAACATGGTGTTCGTTATGGACAAACTGTAACTAGCACAGAAGTTCAATAACAAAACACCACTCGGGTTCAGATCGGGGAGGCCGTTCTTCCCATCACCCCCGTCCAGGTCTCACTGTCGTTACCCACATGGGCGTTGAAGTCCCCCAGTAGAACAATGGAGTCCCCAGTCGGAGCACTATCTAGTACCCCTCCCAGGGACTCCAAGAAGGCCGGGTACTCTGCACCGATGTTGGGCCCGTAGGCCGAGACAACGGTGAGAGACCTGTCCCCAACCCGAAGGCGTAGGGACGCGACCCTCTCGTTCACTGGGGTAAACTCCAACACGTGGCGGCTGAGCTGGGGGGCTATAAGCAAACCCACCCCAGCCCGCCGTCTCTCCCCGCGGGCAACTCCAGAAAAATGGAGAGTCCAGCCTCTCTCCAGGAGTTGGGATCCGGAACCCAGGCTGTGCGTGGAGGTGAGCCCGACTATATCTAGCCGGTATCTCTCAACCTCCCGCACAAGCTCAGGCTCCTCCCCCCAGCGAAGTGACGTTCCATGTCCCGAACGCCAGAAGCTGCGCACGCGGACCAGGTCGTCTAGGCACCCGCCTTTGACTGCCACCTAGTCCTCTCTGCAACCGACCCCTATGGATCCCTCTGCGGGTGGTGAGTCCACAGGAGGGCGGGCCCACGTCGTCCCTTCGGGCTGTGGGCAGAGGCCCGACCACCAGACGCTCGCATTCGAGCCCCAACCCCAGGCCTGGCTCCAGGGTGGGGCCCCGGCTGCGCCATACCGGGCGACGTCACGGTCCTTGTTCTTAAACCTGCCTACATGTTTATTAATTTACCGTAAATCCTCTAATATAGGCCGGGGCCTTTATTTACTCAAGCACATCGAGGACCAGGCCTTTATTGGAACCAGGCCAACATTAGAGACAGGCCTTTATTTCTATTTGAGCAAAACGGACGACCAGTAGAATAAAGAAAAACGAGATTTGTGTCCATTTGAATCTAAAATATTAGGTTCATTTATTAATTAACATTTCAAACACTCTCCCAGCAGCTGGAACATTGACGCTTTTTATTTTGTAGGAACAACAGGAAGTGTTTCGCTGCTGTTAGCGAAACGTTGACATCAATGTCACTGCAGGTTTCTCTTTCTTTTCTTTTTTTTTACCGCGGGCCAGATTATTTGTATATTGATTATCTGGTGTAAAGGCGAGTTTAGACGGAGCGTTTGTGTTTGTGATCGATCATAAAACAGACCCGAGAGAAGACGAGACGCTCGCGGCGATCGGAGGAGTTACTTTGAGGCGTGGAACTTACCTGCACACGGAGCCGCTGGATGTGCTTTGAGGACGAGATGGTGACTTTATTAAAACCCTGGAGGGTCACACAACATTTGCCCTGTTTCCAAAAATAGTCACAGAAGGTTTGAAAAGTGGCTAAATCTGTGTCAAAGTTACTCTTGGATCAGCTCCACTCCCCAGCGTTCCCTCTCTCAGCCTGGGTTCCCGTTTGTTTACTTCCTGCACGTGAGTTATCGTTTACACGAGTATGAGACAAATTCCAAACATGGGAAATATTTCTACCGCTATAGTTTCTAATAATAGCCCCGGCCTGTTTTAGAGACCGGCTTTTATTTGCCTCCACCAGCTACGAACCCGGCCACTGTTATGGTGCGTACAGACCAAACGCTGACACGCCACCAACTTCCATGTTAACCTTATGTAGACGCTTCGAAATGTAAGCAAAGCCGTCCGCGCGTATGAAGCGTTCCAAATGCGAGCAGATGAGGATAAACACACGTCAAAGCCAGGGAGAACAGCGCGGTACACGAGCAGGGATGCCCCGCCCACTGCTTCATGCACTCAAGTAATCACAGTCTACATGTGCGTTCATTTACGCCTTGTTAACCAATCAGGGACTGGGCTCAAATAGTGAGGTCACCCGTTACCTGCAGCAGTGGCGCAAAAAGGGCAACGCAATATATGCCTTTCATGGGGCTCCAATAGTGATGTGTCGGTCGTGAACGATCCGGCTCTTTTGAACGAGTCTTTACAGTGAACGATATGAACGGGTTCGCGGAGTATTTAAAAAAAAAACTCCTTTTGGGGGAGGGGCGTCACTTTAGTTCATGGATTAAAGTTCTCCGTCTACCCGACGGAATTCCGTCGATTGGTAAAGTCAGAGAAAAAAATCCGTCGATGAATTGTTTTGAAAAAAGAAAAAGAAAATGCTGCCTGCATGTGAAGACGACCCCCGTGAACCTGGCCCCTCATCATGCTGAAACGATTGGCTTTTTATTTTAGTAATACGTTTCATGGGGGGCCAGCTTCACACAGCTGTGAACACGGGGCCGAGGAGAACTCGTGCCCGCTTTGCTCCTTTCTTCGTGGCAACACCGACCGGGCTGCAGGATGTGGAGCAGGTACGGTGACACCGTTTATTTGTGTTTTTGTGATGTTAATTGAGATGAAAATAAATACACAATTAATGGGTGTCCTGCGAGAATGGGTGGTTTGAAAAGTTACGCAAAGCAAAAATGCTTAAACTGATACGTTCGTTGGCCATAACGTAGCTTTGTGTGCAAAACAATTGATGCTTTTATTTTATTAATGCTTTCAATTATGCTATAGGCCTATGAACGTCTTGATAGTAACGTGACATGATCTTCCAATAAACGCCTAAAATTGACTGGTGGCAGGGGACGGCAGATGCTAAAATTGACCTAGCTAACATTATTACGCGACATAATGATGGACGCGTTGCTTATTGAGGAAGGTGCAGAAGTGGGTAATATCGACTAGGGATGGGTATCGAACCCTGGTATCATAACGGCCCCGGGGCCCACGTGTGCCGGTCCACCCGGACCGATAAGCTCCAGCCTTAACGGTCTTCTTAACGGGGACGCTGCATTGCTAATCACACGCGCTCAAATAAGCACTTAAAGTTCTCTCCGCTCTCATGGATGCGTTCGTTGCATCGGATCTATTCATCCCCGCTACCCCGCACGAGAGCGCACGGTGTCAGCCCATCCAGAGGCGTAGCTTGCCATAAGGCAAGGCAGGCAGCTGCCTGGGGCCCCAGCTGTGAAGGGCCCCCATGCACCAACCCGTTTTTCAGATACCTGCAGTAAACGCTTGATAGACACAACCTTCCTAGTGATTTTGGTGGTGCAGTTACATCATCTCTCCACCAACGCTCTGTGGCGCTGTTTATCCCCATCCTGCTGCTGCTTTAGTGAGTCATGGTTCCCTAATGTTAACTTTTAATGAGCAGTGGACAGACGTTTTTACTCATGGCTCCACCACATTATATTTCTAATAGTGAAACCAGTTTATTGTAACTCTCTTCATGACCTAAAGAACCTCAGCCTTCTGTTCTGAGGAAACTTCTGCAGAGAACTGCATTATGGGAGTTTTCAGGTGACCCGCTCCTGCCCAAATGACATCCTCTCTCCCAGTGCGCAGTACACCGATCGGCCACCAGAGGGCCCCCAACCGACATTCTTGCTTGGGGCCCCTTGGTACCCTTGCTACGCCACTGAGCCCATCCTCATGCTCTGCCACTGCCCTGTCTCCCTCCCCTCTGCAGCCGTGTGCAGCGAGACAGGTGCGTGCGGGAAAGGCGTGTGTGTTAGACATTCAAAACATGCTTAATCTACTCAGAATCCCCGAGCTGCTGCCGCTAACCCGCTGTAAAAAGCGAAACGTAACGACTTCGTACTGCACAGACAGACGAGCCACGCGCACTTTTCTTCTTTCACAAATACTCGAACTAAACAGTTTCGGGTGGAGTCTGTTTTTCCACAAACATGCGTGCGCGCTCCCACGTGCACGTCAGCGCGAGGCGGTGTCAACCCACTGGAGACAAGTTGAGAGGCAGATGACAGTGCAGTAAAATAATGAACTAGACTCGAGTCACTTCCTAAGTTTTCATTTGGACTCAGTTCTCAAAGCTACAGCCAAATCTAACCAACAGCCTTGATTTACTAGATAATAATGATTAAAAAAATAGTAAAATAAGGCAAGGCAACTTTATTTATACCGCGCATTTCGTACACAAGGCAACTCAATAAGTGAAGTAGCCTATTTTAACTCCCATATATTAAGTGTACATGCAAATTGGAAATAAAATGTAGAGTAATAAAAAATAAATCTAGGCCAAGGATTAATGCCTACTTATACAGTAGCCTCTATCTAACTTTTTTTCCCTTTTAAAGTACCGATAAGAGTACCGTTAAAGTACCGGATCGATAAGGAGTATCGATAAGAGTAGTAGTATCGATAAATCCTTAATGATACCCATCCCTAATATCGACAGAGATGTCAAAAATAGATGGAGATGGGAATGGCTAAATGAGAACGGGGACAATGGCTTGCCCCATCGATCGTGGTGCAAAAAACTTAAACAGCCAGGTGCGTGCATGTGCGTAGTTTGCCATAAGAAGATTATGTATGGAAGTAATGGCAAAAAAGTCTTGACACGCCATCAGTCAGTTTGTTTAAAAAAAATTCTCGGGGGGACCTCCAGCCCCCCCACATAATGTCGTCCCATCCTTACTGCTCATGTTTCACAATGTTTCATTTTGGGTGTTTGGAATTTTCTACTTTAGTCAAACTGTACCATAGTACATTTACTGTGCATTGTGTAACAGGAAAACACTGTGCCCCGTGCTGCACCACGTTTTGTGAAAATGTATACTCGGAAAAATTTTCAGTCAGATGATTTTTTTTTGCTTTAACCCCTGCTTTAGTTGTGCTTATTTTGAGAAACAAAAGTCTCTGCTGGAGTGGGGCAGAGAGGAGTGCAGAGGGACAGTCATCTCCACCCCTACGAGGAGCTCAAAGTGAGCATAAGGCAACAAGTTTGAGAAATAAAAGTCCTAATGAAATAATAAACACGGTTACAGAGGAGATCGCGTTGAAGCAAAACACCTCTTTCACTTGCGTTGTTTTCTCCCCTTTTCCACGAGGGAGAGAGAGGAGGAAACGTTACATGAATGAAAGAATTGCTTTTAGCTGAGGTGGCTAGGGCATCTGTTCCGGATGCCTCCTGGTCACCTCCCTCGGGAGGTGTTCCAGGCATGTCCTATTGGGAGGAGGCCTCGTGGAAGGCCCAGGACACGTTGGTGGGACTATGTCTCCGAGCTGGCCTGGTGTCGTCTCGGGGTCCCCCAGAACAGCTGGAGGAGGTGTGGGTTTCCCCAGAACAGCTGGAGGAGGTGTGCGTGGATCGGGAAGTCTGGGCATCTTTGCTGAGACTGCTGCCTCCGCGACCCGGCCCCGGATAAAGCGGAAGAAAATGGATGGATACAAGCTGTGAGCCAAAATTTTCAAAATTAAAACAAACAAAAGCCTGACATATGTCACTTTGCATGTCATGAGTCTATATCATATATTAGTTTCTCATTTTAAACTGAATTACAGAAATAAATGAACTTTAAATTTACTTTTTCACGATATTCTAATTTTCTGAGTTTCACCTGTATATAAACTGGATAGTCCTGCCTCGTCTTATAAAGTTTATCATAAGGCTCTGAGCTTATGATTAGTTTAAATAGCCGACTATACACTTAAAACATGCATCTGGTTTGTCCATATACAAAATAGCTAAATAATAATAATCCACTTTGCTGTTCGTGTTCCTGTGCTCCTCCCACAGAGGCACAGAGCCCAGGAGGCTGAAAGGTCGTTAGGACTTAGAACTACAAAGACTCATAACTACAAAGACGTTTACCCACAGGTGAGTGTAGCACCTGTGTAATAGAAACTACAAAGGTACAAGACTAATACCTGTACTTGTCTATGTAACGTAGGTAACACAGAAATGTTCATGTAGGCTAGCGACCAGAACGTCTAGGTTTCGGGTCACAGGAGGGAGTGGACACCAGTGTTAATTTCGTCGACTAAAATATTTAGTCTTAATTTTAGTCAAAGTGACATTTCTGCTGACTAAAATTGGACTAAAACTAAATTAATAGTTTTCATGAGACTAAAACTATGACTAAAATGTCCAGGTATTTTAGTCGACTAAAATAAGACTAAATAAAAATGAAAAGGAGAGACTAAAATCATCCAAACTTCTATTGACCGTCTGAAAGAGCCTCAGATCATGTAAATTCTCTGCCAAAGGATCAGCTCTGAGCTTTGTTCATGTGGGAGCAGCTCCATGAAGCAGAGGAGCTGATTAAATATGATTATAATAAATATTATAAATGCAAAGTCGACTAAATTTGTGTTAAATTTAGTCGACTAAATTGACTTGCAATTTTAGTCGACTAAAACTAGACTAAAATTGAAGATATTTTTTTGACTAAATCGACTAAAATTAAATTTAATTTTTGTCAAAATTAACACTGGTGGACACGAGGCAAGATTTAAGTTAAGAGGTACCATGTATTTAGAAAATGTAGTAAAGGGCAACAATAGTGCAGAATATATACAGTGAACCAATAATATACATTCTATGAATGGCCATTCAATAACAAGCGCTTCAATCAATATTCAGTTCAAATCAATAGCAACAATCACAGTAATGCACAATTTACGAAGTACATTCCGAGTAATAAATCGCGATCGAGAGTGAAACCCACGTTGGGAAAAACCCCAGAGTCAGGCAAACCACCCAACCTCCCAACCCCTCCACAAGTCCCGCAGAAACCCACGTCTGGGTTGAGTGTAATAGTCCAGGGAAAATGTCTGAGTGGGTTTGGGAATAGTGTGTGTGTGTGGCAGTGACAGGTGAGTGGAGTGGAGAGAGTTCGTGGGCTACAAGGAGCCCCCTACTGGCCCGGCAGGAGAGGTGCGATTAGATTCTTCAGCAGTTGCCAAACTGTAGGCTCTAGGCCTGCTCCATCAGCTCGCCATCAGATTAGAACCTGGCCTGGAGAACAGGACCCTTCTGTTCAGCAGATTAGTAAATAGTATTCACCAATCATTATTAGCAATCAGGTATACAAGTTAACCATAATCACAAATAGATTCACATCATGTCAATAAAGTGCCTTGCTAAAAGTTACTTAAGTTCCATAGCATTAACTTGGATAGTGGATAAACACCAAAGAAAACTATCAACCCCATCGACTAATGATGTAATCGATGTACTGTGGTGGATTAATTGCTTGGACATTTGGCAATTAATACACGTTCATTTCCTGGTTGACATAATTAAGAACCAGGGCATAAACTTTGTCAAAACACCATGCTAACCGGCGCCCATAGACATAAACGGCGGCTGCTAACGCAGCATGACAAACACTCACCGGTTTTACGATCTATTTCTACGCACAAACCCTTTTCCTGGCGGTTTGGGTCACAGTAGGAGACTCCTGTAGCACGACTCTGATCTGGCTCGCCGCACTGCCTCTGCCCACTGATGCGCAGCGCCATATTAGAACGCACGCCGCCCCATGTGACTCAATGACATCACCGAATACGAGCGCAGCAATTGGCCAACAGCCGTGGGAAAAATAATGAATGGGAAAGGTAGAAACAGCCTGGTTTTATCACCTGGGTTACATGAGAGTAGCTGTTAATACAGGGGAGGAGCCAAGCTGAACTCCTCCCACTGGTCTTTATCTAGTCTGCCGGCTGAGCTGAACCTTAGTGTCACTGACGAAGCCTTTTGGATGAAGAGGAGAAACATTTCCTGAGAGGGAGGGTCACACCAGGGCTGCACCAAACTACATTTAGTGTTTTACAGAATAATAACTCCTGTTTCTGTCTGCAGAGAAATGGACCCAGCTCAGCCTCTGAAGACTCCCCGCACACAGGGAAAGAAATACAGCCGTGAAGAGTGTGGGAAGGAATCAAAGAAATCAAACAAGCTGAAACGACTCAAGAGAAAGAAGCTCTTTGAGTGTGGCCTGTGTGGACATGTGTTTGCTCTATCTTCAAATCTTAAAAGACACATGAGGATCCACACTGGAGAGAAACTGTACAAGTGTGAGCAGTGTGACAAGACCTTTACTCATTCATCCAACCTCAAAAGACAAATGAGAATAAACACGGGGGAAAAACCCTTTGAGTGTGGCCTGTGTGGACATGTCTTTAGTCAGTCTGCAAGTCTAAGTCGTCACATGAGAGTCCACACTGGAGAGAAACCGTATGAGTGTGAGCAGTGTGACAAGACCTTTACTGAGTCAGGCAGCCTCACAGCTCACATGAGGATCCACACTGGGGAGAGGCCATACAGCTGTGAGCAGTGTGACAAGACCTTTACTCAGTCATGCAACCTCCAAACACACATGAGGAGGTACCACACTGGGGAGAAACAGATGTGAGGAGTGTGGTCAGACCTTCAGTCATTCAGGAACCGATAATGAAATAAGTACGACCAGTTTCAAAACGTTATAAGTAAATAACGTAATAATGATTTACCGGCCTGGGACTTTAACGCCAGTGTTTCCCCTACCATTATTTTGGCAGGGCCATCAGCGCCCCCGCCCTGTCAGGACCATAGTCTTTAAAACGAGCGTCTTAACCAAATCCGTTCCGCTAATCCATGCCGGTTTTAGTTCTGAGATACTACGCCTGCTCAGTCCAGTCCAGGTCCGTGTTTTCTCAGGTACCGTGCAGCACTCAGGCCATGCGGTCGTGATTAATTTGAGGCTGTGCCAGAAAAGATCAGAGACAGAGACAGGAGCTGCGACTACAGCGCGAGTAAGTTTAACTGGAGCGATTAAATGACAATAAAATGAACATTAAATCCCTTTGGTTCTTTGTAAATAAGGAAATCCAGCCCAAGCTAAATGTAACAGTTGAGTTTAGGTGAAGCTGGTTGCATTATCTGTTTCACATCAGTCACTGAAGTGAGCTCTTTGTACAAAGTCCTGAACTTAGCCTTAAGCTGATTTTGGCTCCTGTTTGAATCAGAACACAGACCTATTATGGTGCGTACAGACCAAACGCTGACACGCCACCAACTTCCATGTTAACCCTATGTAGACGCTTCGACGCGAGTCGAAATGTAAGCAAAGATGTCCACGCGTATGAAGCGTTCCAAATGCGAGCAGATGAGGATAAACGTGCGTCAAACCCAGTGAGAACAGCGCGGTACAGAGCAGCGATGCCCCGCCCACTGCTTCATGCACTCAAGTAATCACAATCTACACGTGCGTTCATTTACGCCTTGTTAACCAATCAGGGACTGGGCTCAAATAGTGAGCACAAGCGTCACCTGTTACCTGCAGCAGTGGCGCAAAAAGGGCAAATGCAATATATGCCTTGCATAGGGCGCCAATAGTGATGTGTTCTTTTTAACAGTCTATGTGTGTCGGTCGTGAACGATCGGGCTCTTTTGAACGAGTCTTTACAGTGAACGATATGAACAGGTTCGCGGTGGTGAAGTGTTTTTTTTTATTCCTCTTTGGGGGACGGGCGTCACTTTAGTTGTGTTTATTTTGCGAAACAAAAGTCACTGCTGGAGTGGGGCAGAGAGGAGTGCAGAGGGACTGTGATCTCCACCCCCCACGAGGAGCTCAAAGTGAGCATAAGGCAACAAGTTTGAGAAATAAAAGTCCTAATGAAATAATAAACACGGTTACAGAGGAGATCGCGTTGAAGCTTGTGTTGTTTTCTCCCCTCTTGTGCGAGGGAGTGAGAGGGAGAGGAGGAAAAGTTACGTGAATGAAGCAACAGAAGCTTAATCGGGCCGTGTGATTGTTTTTTTGTGATGACAAACTCCATAGAGGGAAATATCGATGTTATATTGTGTGAAATAGTGACATTTTAGTTCAAATAAAGTCAATTCAGAGGGTATTTATTTTCTTTAAAAAAGAAAAAGAAACGACCATCAAAGAGCCGTGTGTGTGTGTGTGTGTGTGTGTGAGAGAGGGGGGGTAGTTGCGCCCCTGACCTGCAGCATGGAGGAGACGTTGATCATCGCGGTTTGCGCTCGGCCTGAGTTGTATGACACGCCTCCTAATTATGACGCTTGCAAAACTTCACGCGCCGCAAACGGGCGTTTCTCACGAGTGGGAAGCGGCAATGTTTGGCGTCCAACTAGAGACTGACGGAGCGTGGACGCACGTTCAGATCATAAACTGTGGAACTCACTGATAAATATATGAATCAATGAATATGAGGAAAATCACCCATGGGAAAATGAAATAATGGTAGCCTACATCAATCTAATAATAGGATATTATAAACTCTTTATTTGAATCTTCTTTATGCATGCCCTTATAGCCTTATAGTTTTACATTTGATTTGTATCTAAATTCTGTGTTTTATGTTTCATGTTGCACGTCTGCACCGAGAAAAGTTCCTAGTTTGTGAACCTGTTCTCAAACCATGGCAATAAAAACTATTCTGATTCTGAAGTCAAACTTTCTAAAACATAGTATTGTTTCCTACATCATCCAAATGCTTTACAGTCCTGAGCCGGATGTTTTTAGAGGAACTGCCTTGAGTCTCCTCTGAAACGGTGCAGAAAACTGGTTTCAGAGCGTGGTGTCCTGCACTGGTCAGCTCCTCCTGCGCAGCTCCCTCCGCCCCACAACAGTCTTTCACCATCTTCTGAAGAGCTTAGCAGTAAATCTGTTTTATTCTCCAGTGAACGTCCATTAGTCTGAACAATAGAAGGCATGTGTGGCTTAGCTGTGAGTCTTGCCTGGATACCTCCTCGTTTGTCCCTTTGTTCAAAAATCCACTGAACCGCCACAAAAACACGGCAAAGACGAACAAAAGCCTCCAGTGAAACAGTGAGGAACAGAAACCACAAATGCAGCTCGAAGAAAATGATAATAACGCAGCTGTACCAAGAGAGAGGGAGGTTGCTACCTGTTTATACGTGTTTCTGGTCCAGCTGTAGATCTGAGGCACAACAGCATCATTTACTAAAGATACAGAGACATGGAGACGAGCAAAGTGGTTCAAAACGGACAATGCTAACCAGGAAGCTACGTTAGCTTCATGCACCGTATGACAACATTAGCAACAAGTGCCGGTTTTCGCTTCTATTGAACAATTTACTGCAAAAAAAACATCCAGATGGACCTGATTTTGGTTTGACTTTATTCCTGTGATAAATATATGTTTATAGTCTGACAAAAAAGTCTAAAAAACATGTGCAAAAATTGTGATTCAGGTTTTCTTGAAAATCGTGCTTTGGTTTTTGATTAAAATGTGATTAATTAATTACAGACGCATAATTAACCACTGGTTCTTACATTATTGGCCCGACGAGATGAAAATCTTTCACAAATGTAATAAATTTAGCCAATAATGTAATAATACATCATTTTTGTTTTATGGATTGATTTGATGCAACTGTGAATCACTTTGAATTGTCTCGTGTATGAATTGTGCTACAAATAAACTTATAATAATGAATAACGTGAGAGTTTTCCGTTTGGTTTATAACAGAGTTTCCAACTTGAGAACAGAAAAAAGGGACAAACAGGGCGACTGTAGAGCTTGTGATTTGTAATTATAGAATCATTTTTATTTTCTGTGACCAGGTTTATAACCTACATGCATCCAAACAGTGTTGGATCTTTTATTTATATATTTTAGAAAAAAAGTCTATTATATTACAGGTTATTTTTTAAGAGGTGCAACTCTGGGTCTTCAGCACTTTCCTTCTATAAGGAGGTCAGGTATTGCATGTTTCTTAACGGTACTTAGGGTTAACCCTAACCCTGTGAGATACAAGTTACAGGAAATGCATAAATAAACAAATATATAGAGAAATGTGATTTACGCTGATATACAGTATGGTGTGGAAAAAGCAGAACAAATAAGATAAATTATAGAAACAATGAATGAATTAAACTTAATGGACTTTTAATGTTGATGTTTAATTAGAGCAGCTTTCAGATACAACCGAAACAAGTGTTTTCTGGAAGCGGCCTGTTACGTTACAATATCCCAGGTGCTTCATTTTCATATTTAAACTACGTGAAAGTGACCCTTACAGAACATACAGGTACATTTGGAACAGTATCCTGTGTGAGCCAATACACCACAGCAGCCCTCCCTCTGATACAGGAAAAGCATATACGTGCAGAACACAGGGTAATGAGTCATCCAGAGGTTTGAGGAAAACGGGTGAGAACTCCATATGTTCATGAACAAGATTGTAGAGCCATATCTTACAGTCGCTAAGTTACAATCTTTGGCATCGATGCTGTTAATAATATACACATGTCCCTCTATCACTTACGACGGTACTTTTACACTTCAAAGTTTTCAAGTCTTACATTTGAGTTTAACAAGTAATGAATCAAACAAAAACATCCACAGATGTTTAACAACAACGTTCCTAAAACTGTATTATAATCATTAGTATAATGTCAGCAGGGGCAGCAGAGTGAGGGGAGGGGCTATAGTTCCAGCACCGCAGTCAGGCCAGCCTCACAGGGGTGCGCTTGATTTGAACACCGTCACCGCCCAGGAAGTTACGTACGCGTGTGGGCCGGTGCGTTGTACTGTCTCCAATATTAGGTCAACAAAACAGTATGGAGGATGAACTCGTCCTTCACTGTTATCACCGTAGTTGATATTTTCCTAAAATGTGCACTTTGTCAAACCACTGCCATTAGGCACAGTTGTTGTAAAGAAGTTCACACAGTGGGTCAAGATCTTCCTTGCTAGTATCAGGTTTTGATATTAAATGGTTTTTTGAACAATTTATGACCGTTTTATGTGTGTCATTAATTGCAATACATGTAAAGGAGGAAGACACGCACATCCCAAAAAAACTTAAAAAGCGTCCCGGACCGAGGGAAAATACAAAAAACAAGAAAGATCCGCACAGCTTGCTTAGCTCCCAAATTGAGATTTATTGATGATTACACCAAGGTGACGTTTCGGGCGTCTTGGCCCTTCATCAGACAAAAGTGTGCCACAGATGCACCTGTATTTATGTGGGCTGATCGGCTTGTCATGTGACAAATGTAGGCCAGTCAGAATAAAGGGACAGTTTTTTTTTACAAAAAACAGTGAAAGACAAAGTATGTCTCTGATACAGAGTGTGGCAATGCGAGTGGTGCAAGTTCATAAATGAACATTTGTTGTAAAAATAATACCAACAACGCCATAAAAATAAAAGGACACAGGTTCGTACAGATTGAGAAAGAGGCAGGACATGTTCCACTTTAAATTACTGTATGTTTAATTTAGCTTTTTTTTGTAAACAACACATTTGAGTTTCGTTGAGTCCATTGACTTTAGATTTACATTGAGTCAATTCTGTTACAAATCTTCTTAAGGTACCCAAGCACAGACCACAGTCCAGGAAAAGGCAAGGCGGCAAGCTGAGCACCACTTCAATGGGCAGAGCCATGAACCCACGATGGTAACTATCCTCCTAGCCAGCTACACATGGACCCCAGCTCCCCCAAGCCGGCTACATGTGGACCCCAGCTCCCCAGGACAACCAACCACCTGAGTACAAGGCGACAGGGCACCATTGCAGTGGTACGGCACATTTCTGAGCCTGCAGACAACCTGGTGTGCACACACACCCAACAGGAAGAGGAAGTATGGAAGGCAGGAAGAGAGAATGGGATAGGGGCACTTTTATACTTTAGGTGCTGCCACCTGCTGGCTAAGGTCTATACTGCCACAAGAGTATTCAATTACATAACATGCAAGGAGAATCTCAATGCAAGTTGCTCAATAACATCGAGTGAATAGAAATAGACATCAGGATAATCGTCAGACAATATTCTATTAACGATGCATCCTGGCATATTAAAATGGTGTAAACAAAATATAAACAAAACAGAAACAAAAAAGCTGTGGCCACAGCACCAAAAAAGTGGTAAGAGCGAAAAAAGGTTAGATGGTTAGATTGACATGAAAACTGTAGTGACTGTACACGAGTTGGAACAAATGTTCATTCGATCTGATAGCTCTAACAATAAGCCCAATGCCCATCTCGACTGCGCATGCGTGGGTCAATCAGGCTCCTAATTTCGGCTACCAAACAAACCACACCGCCATTGAAATGTGTGAGTTCAGGTAGCGGAGCGTGAACACTGAAGTATATTGAGCCATAACCGTGAACTATAAGGCTTACGGGCATTGGTTTACAGACTATAAGTCTCAAGTGACATTTCTGTCAAATATTTAAGTTGTCAATATCTTCAAAGCGAGGGAAAAGTCAGGGCGGCGGCTCCGTAGGCAGGAGCGGACCATCGCGTACAGGGGAACGACAGGACCTGTTGTACCATCAGATCACTCGTAAAAAATTTTTTAAAATAAAGTACATTTAGATGGCATAGCCTATGTGTGTATGTGGATCTCTCTGGTCACATTTAAGAAAAGATTTAGTCTACTGTCCACCTCCTTATTGACAAAAAAAAGATGGATTCTATGTATTTATTTCTCATTTCAGTTTAAATGTTTTGAATATCGGCGACATGAGGCCACAGTTTCAGACCCTGGACTTTGTCCAACAGTCGCCTTCAAGGGTCACAAATGTTTTTCTCACATAGTTATTCCATAGTTATTCCAACTATATGAACAAGGACTGGTCGTCACTTTTGAAGCATCTCTTCGTATGAATGGCAGTTTCGTTTCTGACTATCTCCGTACGCAGCCCTGGTGTAAAAATAGACTTTAAGCTAATATTGTAACAGGCTCCATGGCCACGACAAAAACGCTTTAAATCATCAACTTTCCAGCGGTTAAAACGCTCCAAATCAGAGCTTTCTTCATTGCTTTACGTTAACTATCATTATTGTTTGGTAGCCAAAAGACATTCCATTACCCATAATGCAATGGGCGAGCCGAGATGGGCATTGGGCTTATACAGGAAATATCAGCAAATCTCGCGGGAGTCCGTGAAGACATCACGCGGACACGAGAACAACTAACCAACACACTTCCTGATGAGACCACACTACAAGAGCTCCTCACTAATTGCGAACGACGCAAAACAGAACTTCTTAAAGAAATCACCGCGTCCAAAAGAAGAAATTTAAACGAGACGCAGCGGACTACACCAGTGGCCACGTCTACCAATGGAAAAGCCAAGCCGAGGGGAGACGACGCGGTCGGGGTGGCAACATGATGGGCGCCGCCGCACTAAGAGGTAACACTGTCCCCCAACGCCACTACATGCAAGATTCCACCACTGACTTTGATTCTGAAGGACGGGATACAACCAGAACACGTCCAATCACGCGACAAAGAAGAAATGCAGGAGGGGGAAGAAGTCAACCCACAAGGGAACCGCACCAAACACGGAGGAACAGGTACAGAATGTAGTCAATTTATCTGACAAAACCTGTCTGATACCTGCCTAACTGCGCTAAGCAGAGGATTATCCTTTGTACCTATGACACAATGCAAAGACTTTGACGTGATGGTAGATCTCCAGAAATGTTTTCGTGTTTTAAGACTTAAAGAATTTTTCAATCATAAACCACTTACTTCTGTCTCTGCAGGACCTGAAATGGGTCAGGAGGACACAGAGGTACAGAACCCACAACCACTCAGAGCAGGACCTTGCACGCCTTTTCGAGGTAAAAGCACCTTCATACCACCGCCAAAAGAAATGCATCAATTGATACATACTGTAGATTTCTCCAACAAGACTTTTCACAGCTCCTCTACAAAAAAAGACAATATAAGGTTGCTGACAACCTCACAAAGGAACAGAGACTTGAGCTAAAAACATAAGATGAGTCTATAGTTATTAAAAGCGCTGACAAAGGTGGCGCTATTGTCATTCTGAACCGTTCGACATACATTAATGAGGTGCAACGTCAATTAAACAATACTAACTTCTACAGGAAATTAGACCACAATCCAACCATAGAATTCAAAAATAGAATTCAAGGTAAACTAGATCAACTTCTGGAGAATGAAGATATTACCAAACAAGAACATGTCTTCATGACCGTTGACAATCCAGTCATTCCAGTCTTGTATATACTACCGAAAATACACAAAACGTATGTGGATACGCCACCTGGCAGACCAATAGTATCTGCCATCGGCTCTCTAACGGAAAACATCTCAGCCTTTGTAGACTACTTTCTCCAACCCTTGGTCACCGCCCTCCCCTCGTATGTTAAAGACTCTATAGAGTTTCTAAAATTGCTGCAGTCTGTCTCTGTAGACCATAAGCATCTGCTTGTTACCTTGGACATTGAGTCATTATACACAATTGAGGGGGGCCTGAGATCCACAGATTTTTTTTTTTAAATCAACGCAACACTCATACAATAGATACTAAGTGTATCATAGAACTTCTGGACATTGTACTTACCTCTAATCACTTTTTGTTTGAATCCTCCTTCTTCCTTCAGATTTCGGGCACGAGCATGGGCTCCAAGTTGGCCCCAAGCTTCGCTTCACTCTACGTGGGCTACTTCGAACAAGAGGTCATCTTCAATACAACTCGCAATCCACATTTACAAAACATCTGCCATTGGAGAAGATATATAGATGACATCTTTTTTGTCTGGAGAGGAACTGAGAGAGAACTCAAAGTCTTCCATGAATACATTAACATTAACAACCAGCTAAAATTCACCATGGAATTTGACACTCACAAAATGAATTTCCTTGACATGAAAGGTTAAGGATTAGTTGCTAGTGTTAGGACTGAGGCTACAATTTAGTGGTTTCGGATGGGGCCCTGGTCTGGGCGTGGCACAGTGGTTAGTGTCTCGTACCTGTCTGTAGAGGCCTGGTCTGGCGTGGCACAGTGGTTAGCCTCTCGTACCTGTCTGCAGGGGCCTGGTCTGGGCGTGGCACAGTGGTTAGCGTCTCGTACCTGTCTGTAGAGGCCTGGTCTGGGTGTGGCACAGTGGTTAGTGTCTCGTACCCGTCTGCAGAGGCCTGGTCTGGGTGTGGCACAGTGGTTAGTGTCTCGTACCGTCTGCAGAGGCCTGGTCTGGGCGTGGCACAGTGGTTAGTGTCTAGTACCTGTCTGCAGAGGCCTGTTGGGCGTGGCACAGTGGTTAGTGTCTCGTACCTGTCTGCAGAGGCCTGGTCTGGGCGTGGCACAGTGGTTAGTGTCTCGTACCTGTCTGCAGAGGCCTGGTCTGGGCGTGGCACAGTGGTTAGTGTCTCGTACCCGTCTGCAGAGGCCTGGTCTGGGCGTGGCACAGTGGTTAGTGTCTCGTACCTGTCTGCAGAGACCTGGTCTGGGTGTGGCACAGTGGTTAGTGTCTCGTACCTGTCTGCAGAGGCCTGGTCTGGGCGTGGCACAGTGTTAGTGTCTCGTACCTGTCTGCAGAGCTGGCTGGGGTGGCACAGTGGTTAGTGTCTCGTACCTGTCTGCAGAGCCTGGTCTGGGTGTGGCACAGTGGTTAGTGTCTCGTACCTGTCTGCAGAGGCCTGGTCTGGGTGTGGCACAGTGGTTAGTGTCTCGTACCTGTCTGCAGAGGCCTGGTCTGGGGTGGCACAGTGGTTAGTGTCTCGTACCTGTCTGCAGAGGCCTGGTCTGGGCGTGGCACAGTGGTTACCTCTCGTACCTGTCTGCAGAGGCCTGGTCTGGGTGTGGCACAGTGGTTAACCTCTCGTACCTGTCTGCAGAGGCCTGGTCTGGGTGTGGCACAGTGGTTAGTGTCTCGTACCTGTCTGCAGAGGCCTGGTCTGGGCGTGGCACAGTGGTTAGTGTCTCGTACCCGTCTGCAGAGGCCTGGTCTGGGTGTGGCACAGTGGTTAGTGTCTCGTACCTGTCTGCAGAGGCCTGGTCTGGGTGTGGCACAGTGATTAGTGTCTCGTACCTGTCTGCAGAGGCCTGGTCTGGGTGTGGCACAGTGATTAGTGTCTCATACCTGTCTGCAGAGGCCTGGTCTGGGCGTGGCACAGTGGTTAGTGTCTCGTACCCGTCTGCAGAGGCCTGGTCTGGGCGTGGCACAGTGGTTAGTGTCTCGTACCTGTCTGCAGAAGCCTGGTCTGGGTGTGGCACAGTGATTAGTGTCTCATACCTGTCTGCAGGGGCCTGGTCTGGGTGTGGCACAGTGGTTAGTGTCTCGTACCTGTCTGCAGAGGCCTGGTCTGGGCGTGGCACAGTGGTTAGTGTCTCGTACCTGTCTGCAGAGGCCTGGTCTGGGCGTGGCACAGTGGTTAGTGTCTCGTACCTGTCTGCAGAAGCCTGGTCTGGGCGTGGCACAGTGGTTAGTGTCTCGTACCTGTCTGCAGAGGCCTGGTCTGGGCGTGGCACAGTGGTTAGTGTCTCGTACCTGTCTGCAGAGGCCTGGTCTGGGCGTGGCACAGTGGTTAGTGTCTCGTACCTGTCTGCAGGGGCCTGGTCTGGGCGTGGCACAGTGGTTAGTGTCTCGTACCTGTCTGCAGAGGCCTGGTCTGGGCGTGGCACAGTGGTTAGTGTCTCGTACCTGTCTGCAGAGGCCTGGTCTGGGCGTGGCACAGTGGTTAGTGTCTCGTACCTGTCTGCAGGGGCCTGGTCTGGGCGTGGCACAGTGGTTAGTGTCTCGTACCTGTCTGCAGAGGCCTGGTCTGGGCGTGGCACAGTGGTTAGTGTCTCGTACCTGTCTGCAGGGGCCTGGTCTGGGCGTGGCACAGTGGTTAGTGTCTCGTACCTGTCTGCAGGGGCCTGGTCTGGGGTGGCACAGTGGTTAGTGTCTCGTACCTGTCTGCAGGGGCCTGGTCTGGGTGTGGCACAGTGGTTAGTGTCTCGTACCTGTCTGCAGGGCCTGGTCTGGGTGTGGCACAGTGGTTAGTGTCTCGTACCTGTCTGCAGAGGCCTGGTCTGGGTGTGGCACAGTGGTTAGTCTCTCGTACCTGTCTGCAGAGGCCTGGTCTGGGCGTGGCACAGTGGTTAGCCTCTCGTACCTGTCTGCAGGGGCCTGTCTGGGTGTGGCACAGTGGTTAGTGTCTCGTACCTGTCTGCAGAGACCTGGTCTGGGTGTGGCACAGTGGTTAGTGTCTCGTACCTGTCTGCAGAGGCCTGGTCTGGGTGTGGCACAGTGGTTAGTGTCTCGTACCTGTCTGCAGAGGCCTGGTCTGGGCGTGGCACATTGGTTAGTGTCTCGTACCTGTCTGCAGAGACCTGGTCTGGGCGTGGCACAGTGGTTAGTGTCTCGTACCTGTCTGCAGAGACCTGGTCTGGGTGTGGCACAGTGGTTAGTGTCTCGTACCTGTCTGCAGAGGCCTGGTCTGGGTGTGGCACAGTGGTTAGTGTCTCGTACCTGTCTGCAGAGACCTGGTCTGGGTGTGGCACAGTGGTTAGTGTCTCGTACCTGTCTGCAGAGGCCTGGTCTGGGTGTGGCACAGTGGTTAGTGTCTCGTACCTGTCTGCAGAGGCCTGGTCTGGGCGTGGCACAGTGGTTAGTGTCTCGTACCTGTCTGCAGAGGCCTGGTCTGGGCGTGGCACAGTGGTTAACCTCTCGTACCTGTCTGCAGAGGCCTGGTCTGGGTGTGGCACAGTGGTTAGTGTCTCGTACCTGTCTGCAGAGGCCTGGTCTGGGCGTGGCACAGTGGTTAGTGTCTCGTACCTGTCTGCAGAGGCCTGGTCTGGGCGTGGCACAGTGGTTAACCTCTCGTACCTGTCTGCAGAGGCCTGGTCTGGGTGTGGCACAGTGGTTAACCTCTCGTACCTGTCTGCAGAGGCCTGGTCTGGGTGTGGCACAGTGGTTAGTGTCTCGTACCTGTCTGCAGAGGCCTGGTCTGGGCGTGGCACAGTGGTTAGTGTCTCGTACCCGTCTGCAGAGGCCTGGTCTGGGTGTGGCACAGTGGTTAGTGTCTCGTACCTGTCTGCAGAGGCCTGGTCTGGGTGTGGCACAGTGATTAGTGTCTCGTACCTGTCTGCAGGGGCCTGGTCTGGCTGTGGCACAGTGGTTAGTGTCTCGTACCCGTCTGCAGAGACCTGGTCTGGGCGTGGCACAGTGGTTAGTGTCTCGTACCTGTCTGCAGAAGCCTGGTCTGGGTGTGGCACAGTGATTAGTGTCTCATACCTGTCTGCAGGGGCCTGGTCTGGGTGTGGCACAGTGGTTAGTGTCTCGTACCTGTCTGCAGAGGCCTGGTCTGGGCGTGGCACAGTGGTTAGTGTCTCGTACCTGTCTGCAGAGGCCTGGTCTGGGTGTGGCACAGTGGTTAGTGTCTCGTACCTGTCTGCAGAGGCCTGGTCTGGGCGTGGCACAGTGGTTAGTGTCTCGTACCTGTCTGCAGAAGCCTGGTCTGGGCGTGGCACAGTGGTTAGTGTCTCGTATCTGTCTGCAGAGGCCTGGTCTGGGCGTGGCACAGTGGTTAGTGTCTCGTACCTGTCTGCAGAAGCCTGGTCTGGGCGTGGCACAGTGGTTAGTGTCTCGTATCTGTCTGCAGAGGCCTGGTCTGGGCGTGGCACAGTGGTTAGTGTCTCGTACCTGTCTGCAGAGGCCTGGTCTGGGCGTGGCACAGTGGTTAGTGTCTCGTACCTGTCTGCAGGGGCCTGGTCTGGGCGTGGCACAGTGGTTAGTGTCTCGTACCTGTCTGCAGAGGCCTGGTCTGGGCGTGGCACAGTGGTTAGTGTCTCGTACCTGTCTGCAGGGGCCTGGTCTGGGCGTGGCACAGTGGTTAGTGTCTCGTACCTGTCTGCAGAGGCCTGGTCTGGGCGTGGCACAGTGGTTAGTGTCTCGTACCTGTCTGCAGAGGCCTGGTCTGGGCGTGGCACAGTGGTTAGTGTCTCGTACCTGTCTGCAGGGACCTGGTCTGGGCGTGGCACAGTGGTTAGTGTCTCGTACCTGTCTGCAGGGGCCTGGTCTGGGCGTGGCACAGTGGTTAGTGTCTCGTACCTGTCTGCAGGGGCCTGGTCTGGGCGTGGCACAGTGGTTAGTGTCTCGTACCTGTCTGCAGAGGCCTGGTCTGGGTGTGGCACAGTGGTTAGCCTCTCGTACCTGTCTGCAGAGGCCTGGTTTGGGCGTGGCACAGTGGTTAGTGTCTCGTACCTGTCTGCAGGGGCCTGGTCTGGGTGTGGCACAGTGGTTAGTGTCTCGTACATGTCTGCAGAGGCCTGGTCTGGGTGTGGCACAGTGGTTAGTGTCTCGTACCTGTCTGCAGGGGCCTGGTCTGGGTGTGGCACAGTGGTTAGTTTTCATCATCTTTGTGAAAGTCATGATTTGACTAAAACTAAAGTAAAAGTTGTTAATGAGACTAAACTCTTGCATTAGTTTATTTGCAGAGCACGATTCATACACAGGGCAATTCAAAGTGATTCACAGTTGCAAAAAAAACATAGAAAAAAGATCAAATCAAACAACATTAAAAGTCCATTAACTTTAATTAATTATTTGTTTCTATAGTTTATCTTATTTGTTCTGCTTTTTCCACACCATACTGTATATCAGCGTAAATCACATTTCTCTATATATTTGTTTATTTATGCATTTCCTGTAACTTGTCGTATCTCACAGGGTTAGGGTTAACCCTAAGTACCGTTAAGAAACATGCAATACCTGACCTCCTTATAGAAGGAAAGTGCTGAAGACCCAGAGTTGCACCTCTTAAAAAATAACCTGTAATATAATAGACTTTTTTTATTTTCTAAAATATATAAATAAAAGATCCAACACTGTTTGGATGCATGTAGGTTATAAACCTGGTCACAGAAAATAAAAATGATTCTGTAATTACAAATCACAAGCTCTACAGTCGCCCAGTTTGTCCCTTTTTTCTGTTCTCAAGTTGGAAACTCTGTTATAAATCAAACGGAAAACTCACGTTATTCATTATTATAAGTTTATTTGTAGCACAATTCATACACGAGACAATTCAAAGTGATTCACAGTTGCATCAAATCAATCCATAAAACATCAACTTAAAACTAAATCTGATGAAAAAAACAGCACAAAAATGATGTATTATTACATTATTGGCTAAATTTATTACATTTGTGAAAGATTTTCATCTCGTCGGGCCAATAATGTAAGAACCAGTGGTTAATTATGCGTCTGTAATTAATTAATCACATTTTAATCACAAACCAAAGCACGATTTTCAAGAAACCTGTTCATATCGTTCACTGTAAAGACTCGTTCAAAAGAGCCGGATCGTTCACGACCGACACACATAGACTGTTAAAAAGAACACATCACTATTGGCGCCCCTATGAAAGGCATATATTGCGTTTGCCCTTTTTGCGCCACTGCTGCAGGTAACAGGTGACGCTTGTGCTCACTATTTGAGCCCAGTCCCTGATTGGTTAACAAAGCGTAAATGAACGCACATGTAGACTGTGATTACTTGAGTGCATGAAGCAGTGGGCGGGGCATCGCTGCTCTGTACCGCGCTGTTCTCACTGGGTTTGACGCACGTTTATCCTCATCTGCTCGCATTTGGAACGCTTCATACGCGCGGACATCTTTGCTTACATTTCGACTCGCGTCGAAGCGTCTACATAGGGTTAACATGGAAGTTGGTGGCGTGTCAGCGTTTGGTCTGTACGCACCATAATAGGTCTGTGTTCTGATTCAAACAGGAGCCAAAATCAGCTTAAGGCTAAGTTCAGGACTTTGTACAAAGAGCTCACTTCAGTGACTGATGTGAAACAGATAATGCAACCAGCTTCACCTAAACTCAACTGTTACATTTAGCTTGGGCTGGATTTCCTTATTTACAAAGAACCAAAGGGATTTAATGTTCATTTTATTGTCATCTAATCGCTCCAGTTAAACTTACTCGCGCTGTAGTCGCAGCTCCTGTCTCTGTCTCTGATCTTTTCTGGCACAGCCTCAAATAATCACGACCGCATGGCCTGAGTGCTGCACGGTACCTGAGAAAACACGGACCTGGACTGGACTGAGCAGGCGTAGTATCTCAGAACTAAAACCGGCATGGATTAGTGGAACGGATTTGGTAAAGACGCTCGTTTTAAAGACTATGGTCCTGACAGGGCGGGGGCGCTGATGGCCCTGCCAAAATAATGGTAGGGGAAACACTGGCGTTAAAGTCCCAGGCCGGTAAATCATTATTACGTTATTTACTTATAACGTTTTGAAACTGGTCGTACTTATTTCATTATCGGTTCCTGAATGACTGAAGGTCGTCCCACACTGCTCACACTCGTATGGCTTTTCTCCAGTGTGGATTCTCATGTGGCTTTTGAGGTGGGATGACTCAGTAAAGGTCTTGTCACACTGCTCACAGCTGTATGGCCTCTCCCAGTGTGGTACCTCCTCATGTGAGCTCTGAGGCTGGCTGAATGAGTGAAGGTCGTCCCACACTGCTCACACTCGTACGGTTTCTCCCCAGTGTGGACTCTCATGTGCCATTTCAGACACTGTGATGTAGTTAATCTTTTCCCACACTCCTCACAGCTGTACGGTTTCTCTCCAGTGTGGACTCTCATGTGCCATTTCAGACTCTGTGATGTAGTTAATCTTTTCCCACACTCCTCACAGCTGTACGGTTTCTCTCCAGTGTGGACTCTCATGTGACGACTTAGACTTGCAGACTGACTAAAGGCATGTCCACACAGGCCACACTCAAAGGGTTTTTCCCCAGTGTGGATCCTCATGTGGCTTTTGAGGTGGGATGACTCAATAAAGGTCTTGTCACACTGCTCACAGCTGTATGGCCTCTCTCCAGTGTGGATCCTCATGTGAGCTGTGAGGCTGGCTAACTGAGTAAAGGTCTTGTCACACTGCTCACAGCTGTACGGTTTCTCTCCAGTGTGGACTCTCATGTGACGACTTAGACTTGCAGACTGACTAAAGACATGTCCACACAGGCCACACTCAAAGGGTTTTTCCCCAGTGTGGATCCTCATGTGTCTTTTGAAGCTGCCTGACTCAGTAAAGGTCTTGTCACACTGCTCACAGCTGTACGTTTTTTCTCCAGTGTGGCTCCTCATGTGAGCTGTGAGGCTGGATGACTGAGTAAAGGTCTTGTCACACTGCTCACAGCTGTATGGCCTCTCCCCAGTGTGGTACCTCCTCATGTGAGCTGTGAGGCTGGATGAGTGAGTAAAGGTCGTCCCACACTGCTCACAGCTGTACGGTTTCTCTCCAGTGTGGACTCTCATGTGGCTTTTGAGGTTGGATGACTGAGTAAAGGTCTTGTCACACTGCTCACAGATGTATGGCTTCTCCCCAGTGTGGATCCTCATGTGTGTTTGGAGGTGGGATGACCGAGTAAAGGTCTTGTCACACTGCTCACAGCTGTACGGTTTCTCTCCAGTGTGGATCCTCATGTGAGCTGTGAGGCCTGCTAACTGAGTAAAGGTCTTGTCACACTGCTCACAGCTGTACGGTTTCTCTCCAGTGTGGCTCCTCATGTGTGTTTGGAGGTTGCATGAATGAGTAAAGGTCTTGTCACACTGCTCACACTCATACGGTTTCTCTCCAGTGTGGATCCTCATGTGAGTTTTAAGATTTGAAGATAGAGCAAACACATGTCCACACAGGCCACACTCAAAGGGTTTCTCCCCAGTGTGGATCCTCATGTGAGCTGTGAGGCTGGATGACCGAGTAAAGGTCTTGTCACACTGCTCACAGCTGTACGGCCTCTCTCCAGTGTGGATTCTCATGTGAATTTGAAGTCTTGAAGATAGAGCAAACACATGTCCACACAGGCCACACTCAAAGAGCTTCTTTCTCTTGAGTCGTTTCAGCTTCTTTGATTTCTTTGATTCCTTCCCACACTCTTCACGGCTGTATTTCTTTCCCTGTGTGCGGGGAGTCTTCAGAGGCTGAGCTGGGTCCATTTCTCTGCAGACACAAACAGGAGTTATTATTCTGTAAAACACTAAATGTAGTTTGGTGCAGCCCTGGTGTGACCCTCCCTCTCAGGAAATGTTTCTCCTCTTCATCCAAAAGGCTTCGTCAGTGACACTAAGGTTCAGCTCAGCCGGCAGACTAGATAAAGACCAGTGGGAGGAGTTCAGCTTGGCTCCTCCCCTGTATTAACAGCTACTCTCGCCAGTGGGTAAACGTCTTTGTAGTTATGAGTCTTTGTAGTTCTAAGTCCTAACGACCTTTCAGCCTCCTGGGCTCTGTGCCTCTGTGGGAGGAGCACAGGAACACGAACAGCAAAGTGGATTATTATTATTTAACTATTTTGTATATGGACAAACCAGATGCATGTTTTAAGTGTATAGCCGACATTTGCATTATTTATTAGTCGACTATTTAAACTAATCATAAGCTCAGAGCCTTATGATAAACTTTATAGGACGAGGCAGGACTATCCAGTTTATATACAGGTGAAACTCAGAAAATTAGAATATCGTGAAAAAGTTCATTTATTTCTGTAATTCAGTTTAAAATGAGAAAATATATGATATAGACTCATGACGTGCAAAGTGACATATGTCAAGCCTTTGTTTTAATGTTGAAAATGTTGGCTCACAGCTTGTAAAAACCCCAAAATGAAAATTTCAGAAAATTTGAATATTACATGAAATCAATGAAAAAATGATTTTAAACAAAGAAATGTGGGCCCTCTGAAAACTATAATCATGCAGATGTAGGGATGGGCACCGTTAAACGGTGCCTACTTGGTACCGACCGAAAAGCTCCGGTCGGGGGTGGTATCGAAAAACTAAAATTCTTTCGGTGCCAACTTTCGGTTCTTTTTCTCTCTAGACGTCAATATGACCCGCAGCGAGTCTAAAAAAAGCAACATGAACGTGTGTGCAGATAATGAGCCGCTTCAGCGCAAATGGAGCAAAGCATAACTATAACTATAACTTAAAACTATAACTTAAAGCTATAACTTGACGTGAAGCAAAGCTATAACGCACTAAACTTTTGTAATAGAGATGGCCCAGCCTTGGTCTGCACCAGGACTAAACCAGGACATACACCGGTTGTAAAACCCAGAGCCAAACTAAACCAGTTATTATAAACCAGGACTAAACCAGGACTGAATAAGAAACTTGAGTGTTTAGGCAAATTGGAAAGCAAAACAGAGCAGTGACAACAAGAAAGACGTCTTTACCTTTAGCGACAGACCCATGGAGGCTGAGTTTACGTGCTGTTGTTTACCACTTTACAAGCAGCTGCAGCGAGGGGAATATCAAAGATTGTTTGTGGAAAAGTGAGCGCTCACTCTGTATTAGACATTTTTGGTACAACATTAAACATTAAAACTGGCGTTCTCATTCTACTGAGTGCATTATATAAAACAACGCTATATTTAACAGCAGCGACACCTGGTGGTAAACACTGATCATAACAGTTTTTGTAGATTATTAGTGGCAGAGTGAGCGCTCTCACTGTGTAAAGATCTTTGACGGGAAAGTGCTTTCGCTTCGTCAAAGCGCAGTGTGTTTAGAGAAGTTTATCCGAAAGAAAACCGTGTCATGATGTGGATCTGTCCTGTCTCTGCAGCTCAGGAGGTAATAATAACATCCTTTCTTTCTTTTTATGGCTGCTTAAGTGAAAATTGTGCCAAAACACGAAGTTACAGGTGACGCTGCTGCGGCCTGTGTAGCTTCTGTTGTGCTGTTTTAGGACTTTTCCCTGAACGACACTTTTTATACACGTCATTTTAATTGAATTAAAATTACATAGGTACCGAAAAAGTACCGTTAAGGCACCGGCACCGAAAAGCAGGTATCGTTAAAGTACTGGTATCGAAAAAAACTAACGGTACCCATCCCTATGCAGATGTACTTAGTCCTTAGTTTGGTCCTTTTCCTTGAATGATGGCCTTAATGCAGTTGCGTGGCATGGATGCTCTCAGCCTGTGGCTCTGCTGAGGTGTTATGGAAATCATTTAAAATCATTTTTTCATTGATTTCATGTAATATTCTAATTTTCTGAAATTTTCATTTTGGGGTTTTTACAAGCTGTAAGCCAACATTTTCAAAATTAAAACAAACCAAGGCTTGACATATGTCACTTTGCATGTCATGAGTATACAGTGCATCCGGAAAGTATTCACAGCGCTTCACTTTTTTCACATTTAGTTATGTTACAGCCTTATTCCAAAATTGATTCAATCCATTTTTTCCCTCAAAATTCTACACATAACACCCCATAATGACAACGTGAAAAAAAGTTTTTTGAGATTTTTGCAAATTTATTACAAATAAAAAACAAAAAAATCCCATGTACATAAGTATTCACAGCCTTTTCTCAATACTTTGTTGAGGCACCTTTGGCAGCAATTACAGCCTCAAGTCTTTTTGAATATGATGCCACAAGCTTGGCACACCCATCTTTGGGCAGTTTTGCCCATTCCTCTTTGCAGCACCTCTCAAGCTCCATCAGGTTGGGTGGGGAGCGTCGGTGCACAGCCATTTTCAGATCTCTCCAGAGATGTTCAATCGGATTCAAGTCTGGGCTCTGGCTGGGCCACTCAAGGACATTCACAGAGTTGTCCTGAAGCCACTTCTTTGTTATCTTGGCTGTGTGTTTAGGGTCGTTGTCCTGCTGAAAGATGAACCGTCACCCCAGTCTGAGGTCAAGAGCGCTCTGGAACAGGTTTTCATCCAGGATGCCTCTATACATTGCTGCACTCATCTTTCCCTCTATCCTGACTAGTCTCCCAGTTCCTGCCGCTGAAAAACATCCCCACAGCATGATGCTGCCACCACCATGCTTCACTGTAGGGATGGTATTGGCCAGGTGATGAGTAGTGTCTGGTTTCCTCCAAGCATAACGCCTGGCATTCACGCCAAAGAGTTTAATCTTTGTCTCATCAGACCAGAGAATTTTCTTACTCATGGTCTGAGAGTCTTTCAGGTGCCTTTTGGCAAACTCCAGACGGGCTGCCATGTGCCTTTTACTAAGGAGCGGCTTCCATCTGGCCACTCTACCATACAGGCCTGATTTGTGGATTGCTGAAGAGATGGTTGTCCTTCTGGAAGGTTCTCCTCTCTCCACAGAGGAACGCTGGAGCTCTGACAGAGTGACCATCGGGTTCTTAGTCACCTCCCTGACTAAGGCCCTTCTCCCCCGATCGCTCAGTTTAGATGGCCGGCCAGCTCTAGGAAGAGTCCTGGTGGTTCCAAACTTCTTCCATTTACGGATGATGGAGGCCACTGTGCTCATTGGGACCTTCAAAGCAGCAGAAATGTTTCTGTACCCTTCCCCAGACTTGTGCCTCGAGACAATCCTGTTTCGGCGGTCTACAGACAATTCCTTTCACTTCATGCTTGGTTCGTGCTCTGACATGCACTGTCAACTGTGGGACCTTATATAGACAGGTGTGTGCCTTTCCAAATCATGTCCAACCAACTTCATTTACCACAGGTGGACTCCAATGAAGCTGTGGAACCATCTCAAGGATGATCAGTGGAAATAGGATGCACCTGAGCTCAAGTTTGAGCTTCAGGGCAAAGGCTGTGAATACTTATGTACATGTAATTTTTTTTGTTTTTATTTGTAATAAATTTGCTAAAATCTCGTTGTCATTATGGGGTGTTATGTGTAGAATGAGGGAAAAAATGGATTGAATCAATTTTGGAATAAGGCTGTAACATAACAAAATGTGAAAAAAGTGAAGCGCTGTGAATACTTTCCGGATGCACTGTATATCATGTATTAGTTTCTCATTTTATACTGAATTAAAGAAATAAATGAACTTTTCACTTTTTCACGTGTCTAAAGTTTCTTTAGACACGTTAAAAACAACTTTAACGCCTGGTTTCTATTTTTTAAACACTTTCTACGGCTACATATTCCTCCTGAGATAACGCTGGGTTAGTCAGTTGGGCGACCTCCCTCTCTCCTTGTGCAGCTGAGTTTTTTGCCTTTTTCTGCGAACTGCATTTGAACCTGCTGCATCGTCACCACTGCAAAATGCAAGTCCTATTCTCCATTCAGAACCAAGGCCAGCTCTAATACCTTTAAGCCCCATTACTCAGCCTGCACCTCAACCTAGAGTAGCACCTGTACTTCAGCCTACTTCAAATATTCAGTCAGCCCTGCTGCCACTTAACCCTATAGCACAAAGTGCACAGAAGCCAGGCGTAGTGCCAGTACCTCCGCCACCGACAGTGACACCGCCTGTACTTCAGCCCAGGGTGAATACTGCATTTCAGTCCACAGGTCAGTCTGCACCTCGGTCCGAATGAGAATCCCTGCAGTCCATCCAGGTATCCAGCCGGCACCGCTACCTGCTCCGCCCCCAGAATGAGTCATGTGACTCAACCTGCTCTCCAACCTGTCAGTCAAGTAGCCCAATCAGTACAGTTTGGGAGGCTTGATCCACATCAGGCCGAGCCCCTACACAGTCAGAGGTACCAACACCCGCAGCCTCTAAGCAGCTCCACCCGGGTACTCTCTGCACAATCCCATGTCTTCTCGGCAGCCTCAGCGGCATCACTGTATCAGTCACCACCGGGGATATCAGTGCCGCAGACCTACAGTCAGCTTTATGCAGCTCCACCTCCTGATTCTGTCAGCTACTACTCCGCTACCTATCCATCAGCCTCTGCCTACCCCCCACTGCCTGCTGCATTTACTGCGCAAGCCACCGTACCTCCTGCAGCAGAAGTTTCCCAGCTAAACCTGATGGAGATGATTGTAGCATCTTCATATGGCATCCCAAAGCCTAGACTGGTGACATTCAAATCAGGCAGAGAGAGTGACTTGGCATTACTGAAGAAAGGACTGGACAGCCTACTTGGGCCACATGCTCATCTCACAGAGGAGTATAAATATCACATCCTGCTAGATCATTTAGAGCATCCATGTGCGTTACAAGTGGCCAGGCGCTATATTCACGACCGCACTCCCTATAGTAGTGCAATGAGAGCTTTGGAGCAGAGGTATGGGCAGCCCAGGCAGTTAGTGCAGAGTGAACTGAGTGCTATACTTAACTGCTCTCCTATTAAGGCAGGTGACCCTCAAGCCTTTGAAGATTTCTCCCTGGCGGTGTCCAGCCTAGTGGGCCTCCTCAGTACTATGGACGATATAGCCGCTAGTGAGCTTCAGTGTGGTTCACATGTCGACAGGTTACTCGCTAAACTTCCTCCTACCTACAGAGACAGTTTCATTGAGTACTGCATCACGCGTGGCATCACACGCACTGGCAGCAGTTGCACATACAACATGTATGACCTATGCTTGCTTCCTGCTTATCAAGAGTGCAGACGTATCTCTGCTTGCTGCTGCCGCTTGCCTCTTTATTTGCTTTTTAAATCATTCTATTTTTGGGCACATGTCTTGGATATGATTTTATTCTCTTCTTTTAAGTGAACCAAGGCTTTTTACTCATTTTAATGCCATTTTTACAACTCATTTGACGAACCAGCGACGACAATCTTGTCAACATGGCTGAGGGAGGAAGGCAAACATCGCCTTGTGAAAGCTGTCGGATGTATCAACAAGAAATTTCCCTACTACGGGACAAGATTTATGCTCTAGAGACGGAAAGAGGACTTAATGACACGCTCCCTGTGGAACCCGGTAAGAAGACGGAAAAAACTGATACTTGCAACCTGAAGCTAAACGATACCATAACATTTCCGAAACTAAACAGACAACTTGGTGCTAGGCCAAAGCAAAGACAACATGCTCGTAAAAATGCACCTGAAATAAAGTTAACAAACAGATTTTCACCTCTCTCAGAGGATGTGTATAACAAGCAAAAATGTCAGAGAAAAACAAGGAACACGAAGTCAAAACAAAGATGGAGAGAAATACTGTTCCAAGTGTCAAGGCCAGAGATACCCTGTTGCTTGGTGACGGAGCCATATCTAATATAAACAATGAGATAATGACTACAATCACTTATCCGTCTGCTACAGTTTCTGACATCATAGATGTTCTAAACAAGGAAATTACAAACAACCCTGGAATAAATAAACTTGTTTTACATGTTGGTGCTGTGGACACAAGAAACGGAGAGTCTGAAGTCCTGAAAGAAAAGTTTAATAAACTTTTTGAGAGACTGGATTGCCTGGACAAAGACGCGATACAAATTTTCATCAGTGGACCTATCCCAAACATCGACGGGAGAATAAACAAATTCTCCCGGCTGTTTCAGTTGAATACATGGCTGTCAAAAGTCTGTAAGTCAAGAGGACTTACTTTCATAGAGAACTTTAATCTTTTCTGGAAACGCGACGATCTGTTTAAAGGAAATGGCCCACATTTGAGCAGAGGTGGAGTGAGACGACTGACGGAAAATCTCCTCCACGCTCTGCAGAATCCGTGGAGGCCTGAGCAACAAGAGAGAGCAGAGAGGAGCATGAGAAGAGCTCCTGGCTCACCAGCAAAGGTTTCGCCTGCATCCCCAATAAAAGATTCAGTCGCAGCTGCATCATCTGCACCTACAGTAAAGGACTCAGCCACAGCTAAGGATCCAGCCACAGCAGCACCAGCAGCACCTACAGTAGAGGACTCAGCCACAGTTAAGGATCCAGCCACAGTTAAGGAATCAGCTGCACCGGAAAACATCTCAACCATAGCAGCGGCGCCACCTGCATCTGCATCTCCGGGGAAAAGCTCCGCTTCAGCACCACCTGCATCTATAGTAAATGATTCAGCCGAAGGAGCACTTTCTTCAACTCCACCGCAGGCCTTGAGCCCGACTGGTACATCTACACCCTCCAGAGATTTTTCTGAATCATTCCCATCACCAAAGTCACCTATGGGATTTCCCAGCCATTTTGAAGCCTTGATAAAACAAGGGATTCAAATGACTCCCCGCACTCCAGTCATGTCAAGACCAAGGCTTTCATCCCCGAAGAAGTATCATGCCCCTCCCCCACCTCCGATTTCCAGCAGCTTCACTGCTGCTGTCTAGGACATTAAGGGCCTCTGCGTTGCTACCATGCATAGCAAACTCAAAACCAACCAGAGGTCCATAGAGGGAGTGTGTTCTTCTGAAACAATTAGTATAGTCAAACAACATAGATTAGATAAGAGGGCAACAGTCAGACCGTCCAATCAAAGAACTCTAATCCATATCCCTTGCAAAAAGATTCCATCCACTCAAACACAGATAAATCTTAAACATGCTGTACTCAATGCCAGATCGTTAAAAAACAAGTCCTTTTTAATAAATAGTTTTATTTCTTCTTATAATCTAGATTTTATGTTTTTAACTGAAACATGGCTTGACAAAAACACTGGTAACGCAGTTTTGATTGAGTGTAGTCCATCAAATTTCAATTTTGTGTCTGAAACACGCCAAAACCAGAGGGGCGGGGGTGTCTGTGCAATATTCAGGGACAATATAGTCATCCACAAATTGTCATTTGGGGTTTTTCTATCATTTGAGTATGTGTCTTTCAAAATGGAGATAAAACAATCTTCCATTCTTTATATGACTATTTACAAACCACCACAGAATTGTTTTATCGAAGACTTCACTGAATTACTTTCATTTATATGCACTGATTTTGATCGTTTGGTCATTTCAGGTGATTTTAATGTGCATGTGGATGTGACCAATGACAGGCATGCAAAAGAACTTAATGCTGTTCTTGAAATGTTTGGTTTAACTCAGCACGTGAGTGAGGCGACCCACAACAAAGGTCACACTCTAGATCTAGTTATTACAAAAGGTGTTAATATATCAAATGTGAATGTTGTTGATGTTGCTTTATCTGATCATTTTTGTGTCTTTTTTGACTTGTCTGTTACACCAAAACCAGTGGTTGGGCCTGGAGTTATTCAAAGAAGACACATAAATGATACAACAAGGACACAGTTTATGGAAATGATCAGATTTGAAAATCCTCCATGTTCAAATGTTGATAATCTGTTGGACTCTTATACATCAAGCGTCTTAAATGTTTTGGATACTATTGCTCCTGTCAAGGTAAAAATGGTTAACAAAAGACAAAAGGCACCTTGGAGAAGTGAAGATTCGGTCAGGGCACAGAAAAGGGAGTGCCGAAAAGCCGAAAGGAAATGGCGCAAGTCAAAGCTCCAGGTTCATTGTGAGATATACAAAGAAGTGCTTTGTGAGTTCAACCAGATTTTGCGTGGAGAAAGGGAGAAATACTTCTCTAAAATCATCGCAAACTGTAGAAACAATTCTCGTGTTCTGTTTTCCACAGTAAACAGATTAACTAACCCTCCAGTTTCACTGCCCTTAGAACTAATCTCTACATCTAAGTGCAATGAGTTTGCAATATTTTTTTATGATAAAGTCCAAGGCATAAAAAATGCCATAATTTCCACAACACAAATACCAACCCTGCCACCAACTAGACACCTTGAGCTGACACATTTCACACCTGTTACTGGCAAAACAATCGAAGAGGTCATCTCCGGTTTGAGTTCATGTACATGCTGCCTTGATGAATTACCCACTAGATTTCTGAAGTCTGTGCTGACCAGCTTGTTACCACAACTTGTTCAGTTTGTTAACATCTCATTTGAGACTGGAGCATTTCCAAAGGCCTTGAAAACCGCGGTCATTAAGCCTCTTCTAAAGAAGAGCAGCCTTGATCCCAAGGTACTGAACAACTACCGGCCCATATCAAACCTACCGTTTTTAGGAAAAGTCCTAGAGAAAGTAATATATCAACAGCTCACTTACTTTCTCCTATCTAACAATGTGTTTGATACTTTCCAGTCAGGATTTAGGCCCCACCACAGCACTGAGACAGCTCTGATCAAGGTGACAAATGATATCCGTATGAACACCAATGCAGGTAAGGTCTCAGTTTTAGTTCTGCTGGACCTGAGCGCTGCCTTTGACACAGTGGACCATGGGATCTTACTTCACAGGTTAGAAAACTGGGTGGGAATCTCTGGTACTGCTCTAAACTGGTTCAAGTCCTATCTCGAGGATAGGACGTACTTTGTCGAAATTGGCAACTGTGTCTCAGACAAAATTTCCATGACCTGTGGAGTCCCCCAGGGGTCAATCTTGGGACCCCTCTTATTCAACCTGTACATGCTTCCATTGGGTCAGCTAATAAACAGCAACAATGTGTCGTACCACAACTACGCAGATGACACTCAGATCTACGTGTCACTGACGGCAGGTGAACATGGGCCTGTAGATACACTCCGTCACTGCATCGAACAGATCAGTTTGTGGATGCAAAACAACTTTCTCCAACTAAATTCAGACAAAACTGAGATCATTGTCTTTGGCCCACAGACACAAAGACAAAGTGTTATCAGTCACCTTGAGTCTCTTGCTCTAAAACCAAAAAATCAGGTTAGAAATCTAGGAGTAATCATGGACTCAGACCTGAACTTAAACAGCCACATCAAAGCAATAACATCATCAGCTTTTTACCATCTGAAGAACATTGCTAAGATCAGAGGAATAGTGTCAAAACCAGACTTAGAGAGACTCATCCATGCATTTGTCTCTAGCAGGTTAGACTACTGTAACGGCCTGCTCACTGGCCTGTCTAAACGAGCTGTTAGACAGCTGCAATACATCCAGAACGCTGCTGCTCGAGTCCTGACAAAAACCAGGAAATACGACCACATTAGTCCAGTGCTCCGGTCTCTGCACTGGCTTCCTGTCACTCAGAGAATAGAATTTAAAACAGCTCTGCTTGTGTACAAGTCTTTTCATGGTTTAGCACCAAAGTACATCTCTGACATGTTAGAGCCGTATGAACCATCTCGGGCCCTGAGAACTTCAGGGAGGGGTCTCCTGGTGGTTCCTCAGGGAGGGGTCTCCTGGTGGTTCCCAGAGTCAATAATAAACACGGTGAGGCTGCGTTTCAGTTTCATGCAGCTAAAATCTGGAACAGTCTTCATGAGGATGTGAGACAGGCCTCAACTCTGACAATGTTCAAATCCAGGCTGAAAACAGCTCTTTTTACCCGTGCATATGAAAACTGAAAGTATTTTATCTGCACTCTTGACTTTTACTGTAATTGATTAACTTTGTGTTGTTGTTTTATTGATTGATTTTAACTGTTTTCTTGTAATTTTTTCTGCAACTGTGAAGCACTTTGAATTGCCTCGTGTATGAATTGTGCTCTACAAATAAACTTGCCTTGCCTTGCCTTGCCTATCTGGGTGGCTCGAGCGCAAATCCCAGGTTTTACAGTTATCATGGCAAGCCACTCAGCCACAGTCGTCAGACAGATCACGCCCAGAGAGGGGCAACCCCAGAGCCTCTGCAGGGTCCAAGGCACAGAGTAAGTCTACATCCATCTATTATGGCTCAGATCCCGCTCAAACACAGCCAAAGGCGGACACTAAGGCACACATTATTAATCCTTCTTCCCCCTCTAAGAAGAAGCAGCCGTTTAAGCCATATTGCCCGTACTGTGAAGGGACAGAGCACTACCTCAGTGGCTGTGTAGACTTTGATAAGCTAGACCTCAAAGCTGTAGCCTCTTGGATAAAAGAAAAATCCAAATGTTGGCGCTGTGGCCGTAAACACGCCCCCGAGCAGTGCACTCTCAAGAAGCCGTGCAGCACATGTGGAGAACTGCACTACTCTGCGCACTATTCGTCAAGATGTGATCCACATAAAAGGAGGCTATGTCTCTTTCCAGGTGTCCCCAAAGGCCAAGCCAAAAATACGGTTCAAGATAACACGTGCCTTTACAACCCAACAGCTCAGCCTAGCTGAACAGTCATGTCCCATGGAGCTCTTAAAGGAGAAGTATCATCACCTACAGCGAGTGCAGCTTGAAGGATTCAACCAGATACAGCCACTTGTGTTAATCGGCTCTGATAATGCTCACCTCATAACTCCTGTCCGTTCAGTCCTGCGCGGCCCAGCTCAACATATGACTTCTTCCTGCTATCGCTCTTCAACAGGATGTACAGCGTCTGTGGCAACTAGACACTCCCCTCCACCGACCTGAGAAGGAGGTCACACGCTCAAAGGAGGACAGAGAGGCCATAGCCATGTTAAGAGGCCAATACCACCAGAGTACCTGTGGATGGTGTAGAGCGATATACCAGGAGGAAGGACTTCCCACAGATGCACATCTCCTCTGAAGTAGTTAAGTGTCTTCTGAGGTCCAATGAGCGTAAGCTAGCTAAGAGTCCTGACCTGGCACTCACATACAACCAGGAGATTAAGAGGTTGGTAGATTCTGGTTATGTTGTGAAGCTGACCCCCGAAGAGATTCATAGCTCTGCTGAATCTTGGTATGTGCCACACCACATTGTGCATCACAACAACAAAGTTTGAGTGGTCTTTAACTGCTCCTTTGAGTTCCAGGGTACTGTCCTCAACCACTACCTCCTCCCAGGACCTACCCTGGGCCCTACACCGCTGGGTGTACTACTGCACTTATGGAGAGACTGTGAAACAGAGAGGACCCCAGATGTATATGAGTGGAGAGTCCTGCCCTTTGGGACGACGTGTAGCCCCTGCTGTGCCACCTTTGCCCTTCAGAGCCACGTGAGGGAGCATAGAGACACACATAAAGACATCTATGACTTTGTCCACAGCCTTCCACGTGGACAGCTGCCTGCAGTCCCTTTCTGACCCACAAGAGGCTAAGTTGCTCATTGACGGAATGAGAAAGCTGCTTATCCAAGGTGGATTTGAGATACGCCAGTGGGCTAGCAACATCCCTGAGGTGGTCGCCCATCTGCCCAGCACGGCCAGGTCAGATAGCTGTGAACTGTGGCTGAACTTTAAAAGCCTTGATCCACAGGAGTCAACACTGGGTCTGAGCTGGCACTGCCCAACCAACGTCCTGGGATACAAGCATTGCCCTGTAGCCTACACAACGGTGACGCTGTGCAACGTCTACAAAGTGCTGGCCAGTCAGTATGACCCATTGGGTTATATCTGCCCCTACACTTAAGGTTGGGCCATATCGTATCGCATATCGTTATCGCGATATAATTTTTTATATCTGGACACGATATAATTTATGTTACACTCAGCTCCATCAGAGCAGCATAAACACTGACTGTGTAGGACACAGGGGCAGGTGCTTAAAAAGTGAAATGAAATGAAGGTTGCTTGAGTAGATCATATTTGTGAGGAAATTAGTATGGCACTAAAAAAAAGAATGAAATGTCTTTGCATTAATCTTCCAAATAGGCTTAAGGCTGGAATTTTGAAGTAATTTGTCCATTGTCTGTTATATCGTCAAATATATCGTTATCGTGATATTTCTTTTTTTATATCGTGATAGAGATTATAGGCCATATCGCCCAGCCCTGCCTACACTACACGGAACAGTGGGGGTATGTGAACTCTGATGATAATCCAGCCGATGACATCACTAGAGGGAAACCACTCTCAGAGCTCACGGTCTCCAGCCGCTGGTCACAGGGCCCACACTTCCTCACACAGACTCCTGACACCTGGCCGAAGCCCCCGACAGAGTTCCCAGAATGTGGCAGTGAAGAAATCCGAAAGACCGCCTTCTGTGGCATAACAACTCTATCACCAGGCCTGCCGGATACAGCACAGTACACATCTTTAGATGATTTGATTCTGGCCACTCACCAATCCCTGCAGGGGGCTCCTACACTGCAAGTGAGCGCCTGGAGGCAGAGACCCAGCTGCTTCAATCTGCACAGAAGGACAGCTTCCTAGAGGAAGTCCAAGCCCTCCAAGCAGGTAAACCTGTTCGCTCGAGCAGTCGTCTCAGTGCCCTGTCTCCTGAATATGACAGCCTCAGTGGACTGGTCAGAGTGGGAGGCCGCCTGCGTCAAGCTACAGATGTAGACCCTGACAGCATCCACCCAGTCATATTATCACCTGATCACCCTCTGACTCAGCTCATCATAAAGCACTATGATGTTCAGCTGCTCCACCCTGGTGCAGAGAGACTTTATGCAGAGTTGCGCCGCACCTACTGGATCCTCAGAGGTCGCCAGGCCATGAAGAAACACCAATACCGGTGTGTGGACTGCAGGAGATGGCGCGCCTCACCCTCCACACCAAAGATGGCTGACCTTCCCTCATCTCGGCTGAGACTCTACAAACCTCCCTTCTGGTCTACAGGCGTAGACTGTTTCGGACCATACCTGATTAAGATTGGCCGTAGGAGGGAGAAACGCTGGGGAATAATCTACAAATGCCTCACTACTAGATGCGTCCACCTAGATCTCCTCCCTAGCCTCGATACTGACTCTTTCTTGATGTCAGCCTGGGAGAGGGAAATCAGATCTGTTAAGTCAGCCCTACAAGTCGTCCTGAAAGACCAAGTTGTGGCAGAGGAAGTGCTCCTAACAGCTCTCATATAAGTTGAAGGGCTCCTTAACTCTAAACCTCTCGGATACGCCTCCTCTGATGTGGCCGACCCCATCACGCCAAACCTGCTGCTAATGGGACGGCGCAATGCTGCATTACCACGAGCAGCATACGGCCCTCACGATGCCCTGTCCAACAGAAGATGGAGACAGTCAGGTGATCAGTGATCATTTCTGGAAACGCTTTGTCCAGAACTATCTCCCAGGGCTCCAGCTGAGACATAAATGGAGGAAATCCACTGATAATGCTGCTGTGGGACAAGTTGTGATGATCGTGGACTCCAACCTTCCCAGAGGACTGTGGCCGGTTGGGACCATCACCAAGGTTTTTCCAGGGACAGATGTGTGAAGGTGAAAGACAGTATCTACATTCGCCCGGTGACCAAACTGGTGGAGCTCCCTGAAGTGCCCGAGGATTCAAGTGGCACTTCCTCAAACTAGTTGACTTTTGAATGAGTGTATTTGTCAGGCAAATACAGGGGCGGCTGTTAAAAGTCTGTACCCTGACATAACTACATTACCCATAATGCATGTGTTAACTTGTAGTTCTGCTCGCTCGTGGTTTGGCTAGTTGCTTTCACTTTGGTGTGGTCCGGTATCATGAGAGTAGCATCCACGGAGCAGAGAATGGCCATCCTTTGTCAATCCTGCTCTAATCTTGTGTGTATGCGTGCCGTGTGCGTCCTTAAGATGTAAGTATAGCCCTTTGCATGAATGATGTGTTTATTTCAGAGTTAGAAGCCCAGTTGTGGCCAAGTTGTTATACTCGTGTTATACCCGTACTGCTATACTTTTGCGGCCCGCTTCAGCGCTCTGAAATTAGCCATCCACTGTCTGTACTTTAGTTACTGCCTTGTAAATACCTGCAAATATTATATTTAATGTATATTTGGCCTGTTTGGGCACTTTTCACCGTTTATAGATTATAGTATTTACGCATGTTAATTTGTAGTGTTAGAGCTCCCACTAGTGGATTCTCGGTGGTACTGCAGGTCATGTTTATACATCTGTTTGTAACCATAGCCTGCCTACATGTTTATTAATATTATACATTTTATTTGTTTCTGTTTCAGATAAACACACAAACACACACTCTCCATGTACCTGATCCATCCTCCTCAATCAACAATCTAAACTGCACCATTGAAGTTGCTTATTCCTTATGACCGAGGAAGACTCAGTTGAAGAAATAAATAAATGATGGTCCTGTTGCTCGGGGGCTGCTCCCGTCTGGCAGCAGGTCCAGACACAGGAAAGAAAAAGAAAAGCCCCGAGTCCTTTTAACACACATCATTAAGACTACTCTTGTTATCATGAGCATCAATCAGTCTGCGATCATTGTGCCTTTCATGAATAAATGTGGAGTATGTTATGTATCATTCAAACACTTTGATACAGACTAATGTTATATGGGCTGTAATGATGATGGTGAATAACAGTAATACCAACACGGTAATAAAATGGGTATAGGAAACAAATTATAAACTTGTTATAAAGTGCAACATACTATGAATGTTGACTTAATCTGTAAATATGTAACCAACTTAATTGTTTTGTAAGATACTAAGAACTAAACATGGTTAGTGTTGCAACCACATTATTATTTAAGTTTACGAACAGGGGTGGGAGTCAATAAGCTTGTCTTCTTCCCACTCCTTTTCGAGCTAGAATGTTAATTATTATTATTTTTTTTTTCTTTCATTATATTTTTTCTGGCTTTTGTGTTGTGTGTTGTGTAGCTCGAAATAAAAAAAAAGAACAATCCAAATCAGCATCAGACGCACAGTTTTTAAAAATTATTTTAAAAAATTCATCAAAGGTTTGCGACTAATTTCACTGCAGCCATGGCCTCAGTGCGGCCCTCTATCACCCTGCAAAACAACATTTTCACTGTAGAAACTTGGAGAAAATGTATGTTGAAACTGGTCACATTTTAACAAAATGCAGTTTTAAAAAAATATTCTACATACATAAATAACAACACCCAGCTCCCCCCACCCCACCCGCACACACAGACACACATACATACAGACAGCCCAGTAGTTAAAAGTCTTAAATAAAAATGGACATAAAGTGGGGTACAGTCCAGTGCTCCGGTCTCTGCACTGGCTTCCTGTCACTCAGAGCATAGAATTTAAAACAGCTTTGCTTGTGTACAAGTCTTTTCATGGTTTAGCACCAAAGTACATCTCTGACATGTTAGAGCCGTATGAACCATCTCGGGCCCTGAGAACTTCAGGGAGGGGTCTCCTGGTGGTTCCCAGAGTCAATAATAAACACGGTGAGGCTGCGTTTCAGTTTCATGCAGCTAAAATCTGGAACAGTCTTCATGAGGATGTGAGACAGGCCTCAACTCTGACAATGTTCAAATCCAGGCTGAAAACGGCTCTTTTTACCCGTGCATATGAAAACTGAAAGTATTTTATCTGCACTCTTGCCTTTTACTGTAATTGATTAACTTTGTGTTGTTTTATTGATTGATTTTAACTGTTTTCTTGTAATTTTTTCTGCAACTGTGAAGCACTTTGAATTGCCTCGTGTATGAATTGTGCTCTACAAATAAACTTGCCTTGCCTTGCCTTACATAAGTCTGTTGACTCTGCTTCAAAGTAAGCAGGGAAACATCGGCCCAATCTCAATTCTACCCCTTACCCCCGGCTCACATTAAATCCGGTTAAGGTCCGGTGCGGCGTCCGCAGACTTAGAAAGTCATTAACACCAATGTTGCACACTCACACTGCTCCGCGAAGTCCGGGTCCGGCTACCGAGGCCATCCGGCGGCCTTCCGGCGGCAACGGAAAGAATCCGCAAGAAGTCTATTTTTGCCGGACACCGGAGCCCAACGGATCAAGCTGACGTAAAAAACACGAGCCAAGCAGGAAGTCAGGTGTAAATGACCATTAAGTATTTTTGCTTTTATTTTATTTTGGCGTTTGCCATCAGCTACAGTTAACTTCCTGTTAGAGTCAGATTTTATTTTGAAAGAACCACTTTCCTGCTAATTGTTCATGCGAGCTAGCTTAACGTGAAAAGGAGAAACGAGAAAAAGAAAAGTTACGACAGAGCGAACGAAAATGCATTTAATAATTAGCTACCCCTTTGTAGAGGAACAAGGTACGTTTACAGTGAAATATAAGTACATGTTTTAAATGTTTGTGTTACAAATTGTCAATTTTAAGGCCAAAGCTAAGGTTAAATTTAAGTGAAAGGTTGTAAGAGTATGGAAATTAGCTTACACGCTGTTTTTATTGTGTGTCCCCAGCTCTTACGGTGAATTTTTGGGTTTTTGCCATTAAACCTTAAAATCATCAGTCAAGTGTCTTCCTTCATGCGGGGGGTATGCTACAGTAAGAGCTTGCCTCCAGGAAGAGTGAGACCTTGTCGCCCGGGAGAAGCACGAGCAACCGAGCCCTGCGAGGACCGCGCTTCACCCCATGTGCTACAACGAGCTACCCGCGGTCTCAAGGAACGGCACGGCGCGGAACAACGAGTTGCAGCAACGGTTTAAGGCTACGGTGACAAGCGATTGCTCTGAACATGGCAAATACAAAAGAACAGATAAATGAAAAGGACCAACCTGAGGAGTTGCAATCTAAAATGGATGAAACAGTTGTTGAAGCAGTACCAAGGCGATCAGAACGGCATAGTGTGCCCACAGAGAAAATGCTTCAATACCAAAATGATGAACAGTCAAAAAGAGAGAAAAAATTATTAACCATTTATGAACACTGGAAAGGTGTGGTAAGAGTCTACAGAGAAGACTTAAAAGAGATATATCAGATTCACGGTTAGCAGAAATGGCCGATGATATTGAAAAGATAGTATATGACATGACAAAGGCATACAGTGAACTAAGAGAGCGTAATGCACCGTCCCATGTCATAAGGCGCAAAATGGACTCTTGCGAATCAGTGACAAAGGACATTATGAAAATCATTTCTGAGCGTTTAGCAGCCATAGACGAGTATGATGCAGATAGAGAAAAGCAGCGCCTCCATCAGCTCTTAGCCTTTGAACATGCTAAGTCCATATTCGGCACTGCATCACAGTCAAGTTACCACTCAGAAGCAAGTATAGCTGCCAAAAGAATTGATGCAGCTGCAGAATTAGCTGCAAAGGAAGCTCAGTATAAAATCACAGAAGAGGAAATTAAACAAAGGGAAAAAATAAGAGAAATGGAAGAGAAACACAGGAAGGAATTAGATGCACAAAAGTCTGAATTAGAGCGTTTACAAGCAGAAAAGGAAAGGCAAGCTGCACGTGCAAAGTTAGAGATTTACGACAAGGAATTAAGAGTTGATATGGACGGTCAGTTAATGGTACATAACAATGGGACCTCTCCTGTCAACCAAAGCTTCGTACAACCAGCGCCAGCGCTCTCTACAGACTCGTATCATCCACTCCTGCAACAGTATGCATCCATCCCTGTCAGCAATCCTGTACAACAACCATACTCTCAATTTGTCCCTCCATCGCCTCCTACAGACATTTCCCAGCTGGCTAAAGCTATCCAAGACAGCATAGCTGTAAACAGAATCCCAGTGCCAGTGCCCATTGTGTTTAGTGGAGATCCCATCACCTACATAGAATGGAAGGCTTCCTTCAGCTCATTGGTGGATTGCAAAGGTATATCTCCTGCTGACAAACTGCACTTGTTAAAAAGGTATATCACTGGTCCAGCACTTAAATGTCTTGAGGGCACATTTTATCGCAGTGATGAAGAGGCTTACAAAGATGCATGGAAAAGGCTTGACCAACGCTATGGTCAGCCTTTTGTTGTTCAAAAGGCATTCAGAGACAAATTGTCAAAGTGGCCTAAAATCCACTTCAAGGATGCAGAAGGTTTACGGACATTTTCGGATTTTCTCACGGCCTGTCTCCAAGCAACACCACACGTAAAGGGCTTAGAGATACTAAGTGACTGTGAGGAGAACCAGAAGTTATTACAAAAGATTCCAGAATGGCTCGCAACACGTTGGAATCGTCGGGTCACAGTGGCTCTCATGGAAGGTAAAGATTTCCCCTCCTTCAAGGATTTTGCTGAGTTTGTAGCACTAGAGGCGGAAATTGCATGTAATCCTGTGACTTCTTCATACGCACTCCATTCATGCAGCTCATCCCTGGAAAAAAGGCACACAAAAGAAATTAAACCAAACAGATCTGCAACACAAGTCTTTACAACACAAGTTTCAGTACATGCTGCAAAGTCAAATGACACAAAGTTAAAGGCACAGTGCATGTTCTGCAAAGATGAAAAACATCAGTTGTCAAAATGTTCAAGCTTCTCAGAAAAGTCACTCGACGACAAACGGACATTTGTAAAGGACAATAAATTGTGCTACGGGTGCTTAAAGGTGGGTCACAGTGCCAAGGACTGTCGTCATCGCCACACATGTGACACTTGCAAAGGACGTCACCCCACTTGTTTGCACAATGAGAATCACAAGGCAAATGAAAGACCTCAGAGCTCCACAAACGTCACTCCAATCACAGAGAATGATACTACTGCAGCCACAGCTCTAAACGTCACTAAGGTGGGTCAATCAGGTAGTACCTCCATGATTGTTCCTGTGTGGGTTTCCACTGCCCAGAGTCCGTCTAAAGAGCAGTTAGTGTACGCTTTATTAGACACCCAAAGTGACAACACATTTGTAAGTGAAGAAGTAACTCACCACTTACAAGCAGACTCCCATCCAGTGAAGCTAAAACTAACCACAATGCTTGGAGTTCACATGACTGTCAAAAGTCAGAGAGTATCAGGGCTACGTGTGAGAGGTTATAACTCCGATGTTCAAATTGACCTACCGCCCTCTTACACAAAGCACTATATCCCATTTAACTATGACAACATACCCACAAATGAAACGGCAAAGCAATGGCCCCATCTGTCAGAGATAGTTGATAAGGTACCTCCTCTCCTGAGCTGTGATGTTGGACTACTCATTGGATTTAATTGTCCCAGGACTCTAGCTCCAAAACAGGTGCTACTCGGAAAGGACAATGAGCCATTTGCAATACAGACAGATCTCGGGTGGAGTATTGTTGGTGGTGCCACAACGGAGTCAAATGCAACTGAAACAAGTCTCTGCCACAGAGTTACGGTAAGGGAACTACCTCCCATAACACCTACGGACGTGATCAATGTTCTTGAGTCAGATTTTAAGGACGCAAAGGCAAGCGACAAAACTGTCTCACAAGAGGATCTAATTTTTCTGGACAAACTTAAGGAAGGAATAAAGAAAAACGAAAAGGGACACTGTGAGATGCCTCTTCCATTCAAACAAAGACCACACTTACCAGACAACAGAAGGCTTGCAGAAATCAGACTCGAACACTTAAAGCGAAAGTTCAACAAGGATGAGAAATACAAAAAGGACTATGTTGCATACATGAATGACATAATTGAAAGAGGAGACGTCGAAGAAGTACACAATGAAGGAACACAAGGTGAGCAGTGGTACATCCCCCACCATGGGATTTATCACCCCAAAAAGCCCACAAAACTGCGTGTCGTATTTGACTGTTCAGCCAAACACAAGGGAACAAGCCTTAATGATCATCTTCTCCAAGGGCCGGACTTGATAAACAATTTGACAGGCGTTCTCCTAAGATTCAGGCAACATACTATCGCTTTAATGTGCGATATAGAAAAGATGTTCCATCAGTTTCACGTTGATGAAAGGGACAGGAACTATCTACGTTTCCTCTGGTGGAAAAACGGAGATACAAGCACACAACCTCGAACCTACAGAATGAAGGTACACCTTTTCGGTGCGGCATCGTCTCCAGGCTGTGCCAATTACGGACTGAAGTACTTGGCCAAAGAGCACTTCGACTCGTACCCAGCAGGTTCACAGTTTATGGAGAAAGACTTTTATGTCGATGATGGAGTTACGAGCACAAGCACAGTGGAAGGAGCAATACAGTTGGCACAGGAGGCCAGAGAAATCTGCAGCAAAGGTAACCTCCGTCTTCACAAGTTCATTTCTAACAGTCGCACTGTTTTGCAAAGCATCCCTCTATCAGAATGTGCTGTAAAAACAAACACAAAGGACTTAACATTCAAAGACATGCCACAAGAAAGGGCACTAGGCATTCAATGGAACATTGAAAAGGACTGTTTCAAATTTGACAACACACTAAAGGTACAGCCAGCCACACGCAGAGGCATTCTATCCACTGTCGCGTCAATCTACGACCCGCTTGGATTCTTAGCACCATATGTACTAAACGGAAAGAGGATCTTACAAGAAATGTGCCAACAAGGTATTGAGTGGGACGACCCCCTACCAAACCCTCTCAAGCCAAGGTGGGAGAGTTGGCAAAGTGACTTTGTGAACCTAGAAAGGCTAAACATACCTCGCTGTTATCTGCCTGGTAGTTTTGGTGAGCCTAAAGAAGTAGAGTTACACCACTTTTCAGATGCGAGCTCAAGTGGTTATGGACAATGCAGCTATCTGAGAGCCAAAAACGTTAAAAATGAGATTCACTGCGCTCTGATAATAGCAAAAGCTCGAGTCTCTCCAACCAAACTTGTCACAATCCCCAGACTTGAACTCACGGCAGCTGTAGTTTCAATCTCAGTCAGTAACATGTTACAGGAAGAACTGTGTTATGATGTGAAAAGGGAATATTTCTGGACTGACTCAAAGGTGGTACTGGGCTACATAAACAATGACGTACGCCGTTTCCACACTTTTGTAGCCAACAGGGTCCAAAAGATTAAACAAAGTACCAGCCCTCAGCAATGGTTTTATGTACCGTCAGAAGTAAACCCAGCGGACAGTGCTTCAAGAGGCCTAACTGTCAATGAGTTAGTTAAGTCTAGCTGGTTTACTGGCCCCGCCTTTTTGTGGAAAAATGAACTGCCCACACCACAAACCGTTGAGCTGGATCTAGCTCTTGGCGATCCTGAAGTCAGAAAAGTGCAGACAATGTTAACTAAAGTCATAGACACTGCAAGTCTTGCTGAACGTCTAAGTAAGTTCTCGTCGTGGTCCAATGCAACCAAAGCTGTAGCACATCTCATAAGAAGAGCTAAGCACATCAAGTCAAATGCACCTGCTACAGTGAGTGAACAGGAAAATGCTGAACTTGTGATCATTCGTGATGTGCAGAGTCAAAGATATGAACAGGAAATAAAACTGTTGAACAAAGGAAAGCAGCTCCCACATCACAACAAACTGTTTAAATTGGACATTTTCATGGATACAGATGGTCTCCTCAAGGTGGGAGGAAGACTCCAACATGCAACAAGTGACACTTTCAAACACCCAATCGTAATCCCAAAGGATCATAATGCAGCCAATCTCATAATATCTCACTGTCACAACAAAGTAAAACATCAAGGCAAAGGATTCACCATAAATGAAATCAGATCTAAGGGCTACTGGATTCCCGGAATGAGTAAAACAGTTGCTTCATTCATCCGCCAGTGTGTGACCTGCCGCAGACTCCGCAAAGCTCCAGAGGGTCAGAGGATGAGCGACCTACCTCCACAACGCTTAGAGCCCTCTCCTCCATTCACACACTGCGGCATGGACTGTTTTGGTCCATTTATGACTACAGAAGGAAGGAAACAACACAAACGGTATGGACTCTTATTCACTTGTTTTTGTTCTCGTGCCATTCACATCGAGTTACTAGAGGACTTGTCCACTGATGCATTTATTAACGCATTAAGGTGTTTCATTTCAATCAGAGGTGCAGTCCGACAAATACAAAGTGACCAGGGAACAAACTTTGTTGGTGCTCGCAATGAGTTTAAGGCAGCCTTAAATGAACTGGACACTGAGCGACTAACAACTTACCTATCTGAAAGACAATGTGACTTTGTGATGAACGCACCCCACTCCAGTCACGCAGGGGGAGTGTGGGAGCGTCAGATAAAGACTGTCAGAAGTGTGCTAAATACCACTCTGTCACTTGCTCATGGTAGACTCAATGATGCTTCATTAAGGACTTTATTTTATGAAGCCATGTCTATAGTCAACAGCAGGCCCCTGACTGTAGATAACTTGAACAGCCCTAACAGCTTAGAACCACTTACGCCCAATCATCTGCTCCACATGAAATCCAACGCACCACTGCCCCCACCTGGCGCTTTTTCAAAGGAGGATCTTTATGGTAAAAGGAGGTGGCGCCGTGTGCAGTTCCTTGCAGAGCAGTTTTGGAGCCGTTGGAGACGGGAATATGTTCACAACATCATTTCAAGGCAAAAGTGGCACTCACCAAAAAGGAATCTAAAGGTTGGTGATGTTGTGTTGGACATGGACGAACTAATGCCCAGAGGCGAATGGAGACTTGCAAGAGTTCTAGAGACTATCAATGGAAAAGATGGGCTTGTGCGAAGAGTAAAAATCTCACTCGGAGAAAAGAGACTCAATGACAAAGGTCAACGCTCTAGTAAGCTGTCAGTTGTAGAGCGCCCAGTACAAAAACTTGTCTTGTTGTTAGAATGTTCTTAAGGTAACCTCTTTATATGGGTACATTGTTTGAGAAAATTATTTGTTGTTGTTCTGTAAACCCAACACTCATAATTTTGGTGGGAGTGTAAATGACCATTAAGTATTTTTGCTTTTATTTTATTTTGGCGTTTGCCATCAGCTACAGTTAACTTCCTGTTAGAGTCAGATTTTATTTTGAAAGAACCACTTTCCTGCTAATTGTTCATGCGAGCTAGCTTAACGTGAAAAGGAGAAACGAGAAAAAGAAAAGTTACGACAGAGCGAACGAAAATGCATTTAATAATTAGCTACCCCTTTGTAGAGGAACAAGGTACGTTTACAGTGAAATATAAGTACATGTTTTAAATGTTTGTGTTACAAATTGTCAATTTTAAGGCCAAAGCTAAGGTTAAATTTAAGTGAAAGGTTGTAAGAGTATGGAAATTAGCTTACACGCTGTTTTTATTGTGTGTCCCCAGCTCTTACGGTGAATTTTTGGGTTTTTGCCATTAAACCTTAAAATCATCAGTCAAGTGTCTTCCTTCATGCGGGGGGGTATGCTACATCAGGTCTTGTGAGGAAAGAAGATCCGGTGTATTTCAAAATAAAATCTGTCCGCTTACTACTACTATTTGCCGCTTATAACAGGTACAGTAGCGCTACGTCATTACCGGTGATACGGGGTCAAAAGTGCGTTGCAGGGCATCAACTTCACACATTTTGAACAATGGACGACGAGAGACTCATCATTGAAGTAGAAACCCACAGCATTTTATACGATACTTCTCATGCCTATTATAAGGATAACCCCAAAAAGAGCGTGCATGGGGAGAAATAGCGGCAGTTTTGGGAGTGGATGGTAAGTTTTTTTTTCTCACTATAACATGAAAAGTACACAGTATGTGTGCAAAGTACTTCAAAAGCCACCATATATCATTTATTTCGAAATCTCAGATCAGTTTTCTTACTAGATTTGTAGTGATACATTAATAGAAGGAAATAAAGATGCAAATAGGAAATTTATAATACTAATGTGAACATTTGATGTACAGACATAGTGTGTTATAATATATAACTATCCATTTATATTTGGTCAAATATGATAAGTGTACTTTACTACAGTAGGTCCTTTTCAACTTCCAATATTAGTTTCTTCAAGTACATTATAGTGTACCTCTGTTTTATGTACCCTGTAGAATCAATACAAGTTCCATACAGTAGGACACAGGTGTCAAATTTCACAATAATTATTTTACATAAGGATTGTTGATGTATGCTATCATTTTTCATTTGTATAGAAAAAATAGATTACATGACAAACTTTAGGAATTCTTTCCTTCTCCATTACATTATAAGTTGTTGGGGGAGGGGAGGTGCCTCTTTGAACTGCCAGACAGCCTGAATTCACAAGTTGGTGTGAATGAACAGTGCAGTTACTATTGTGTTACAAGGACAGGAAGAAGACAGCAAGATTTTACTTTTTCTCTCATTTTAATCAACATTATAAAGAACACAACACTAACCCAATACAAATATAAAAACATTACAATTATATCATTCGCTCCTGCCAGGGCACACTACCTGCAGGACTGTTAAAGTAGTTAGTGAAAGCTTTCCTATTTGCATATGCTGGCCCTGCGGCCCTGTGCCCCCCAAGGTTTCGGGCTTGTGGCATACGTCCTCCACCCCCCTCTTCTGCCTCATTTAGCATCCTGACATTGTCACTTGGTGCAAGCAAATAGTTGTGCAGGATGCAAGCTGCCACAACAAGTGAATCAACATGGTCAGGGTGTAAGTTTATGTCCCTCAGCAGGATTCTCCACCTAGCAGTGAGGATCCCAAATGCACACTCGACTACCATCCGAGCCCGTGACAGTCTGTAATTAAAAATCCTGTTGTCGTGATTCAGATCAGAGGCAGGATATGGCCGTAGTAGGTATGTCTTCAGAGGGAAAGCTGCATCTCTCAGGAGCACCAGGCAGAGTAGCACTTGGGGGCACGTGAAGCGTTCCACTCTCCAGCCCTTTCCCCATGTCTGATGATGCAAATACTCCACCATCACTACTCCTTCCAAAGTCACCAACTTGAATGGCTCTGAATCTATAGTCAGCATCCACTAGAGCCATAAGTACAATGGAGAAATGGTGCTTGTAGTCAAAAAACTGAGATCCTGAGTTCGCCGGGGCCTGTATGTTGACTTTTTTTCCATCAATGGCTCCAATGCAGTTAGGAAAATTCCACTTTTCCCAGAAGCCACGTGCCACCTCCGTCCACGACTCTTGTGAGGGTATGGGTAGAAACTCCTCCATCATGAGTCTCTCAATAGCAGCATAGACCATGTGCACTGACTGTATGACAGTGGAGTGGCCTAGCCGATAGCTGAAAGCCAGGCTCCACAAGGAGTCACCAGACGCCAAGTATCTGTGAAACAGAAAAGAAAACACAAATGTGAATGCATTAAAATTTCCTTTTGTTTCTGTAGCAAAAGAATGCAGCAACAGATGGAGGCTTCTACGTGACCAGTACGTCAAAAGTATGAGAAAACAGCTCGAAAGCGGAGCAGATGCTGAGTCCGAGCCTCTCCCATACAAATATGGGGATATAATGTCCTTCCTCCGACCCTACATTCAGCCAAGACGGTTTGTACTTCTTTCAATGCTTTACAAAAACGTTCTAAATAAATAATGTTTTATCATGTTAGTATTGTATTTAAAAATATTACTATAAATGTGACATTTCACACAGGAATAAACAGTCAACATATGACTAATATTTATTAATTTGTGCATTATATTTGCCATGAACAGCTCCAAAAGCAACTTGCGGCCCCCCGTACCGGCGCCCTCAAGACCTGCCCGGACCAGCACAGCCACTACTGCCAGTGCTACGGTAACAACAGTTAGGTCAACACCAGCAAGTGACGGAGATGGAGACAGACCTGTGACGCCCTCAAGCAGCAGCACAGTCCCTTCTCCTGCGGCCTCCGTTTCCTCAAATTTGACAACGCGAGAAGTGGAAAGACCGGTTCGTTCTCGGAGCCCCACAGATAGGGCAACTTCACGGCCATTACAGGAAGAGCGGAGGAGTCGTCGCCAAACGCAACAGACTCAGCAGGCGCCTGCTTTTAGGGACAGACTCCTCGATGTGCTGCAGGAACCCCACCAAAACCACCAGTTCCAGACACTGTCCAGGATGAGGTGTACCACTTTGCCCTGAGTTTGGTGCCTATAATGTTGAAGCTTAGCCAAGGTGGCTTAAGGAGGGCAAAATTTGACATCCTTAAAACACTCTACAACATACAGGATGAGGAGTCACATACTGCTCCAACAAGATGGACACCCACCCCCACCCCCTCCCCCGTGTTACTACCACCTCCTACCCCCACGTCCTCACGACCGCAGCGCACAGCCCCTCATCCCCTGGAGCAAACAGGAACAATTGGCCAATACACTCAAATGCTGCAGGACAACTCCCAATGGGATGATTACACAAACTTTTAAGTGCTTTTTTGGCTGTGCTGTACATAGTTTTTTAGTGTGTGTTTTATTTTAGGTATAGTTTATTTTAATGAGTGATTTTATGCATGTGAATAAAAACAATTCTTTAACATGACATTTTGTCTCCACCTTTTTCTTTTCTTACCTCAATGCAACAGCCAGTCGTTGTTTGGGCTCTATAGCAGTTCTGAAGTTGGTAGACTGTCGTGTAAACTCAGGGCCAATGTAGGAAAGAAGATGGTCCATCTGCTCAGCACTCATGCGAAAGTATCGGTGATGTCGTTGCCTGTCCAGCCTCAGCTCTGCCACAAGGTTGTGGTAGTCTCCTTGCTCCCGTCTCTGTAGGTTGATAGGATGAACCCAAACACGTCTTCTTCTCCCTCTAGCCCTCTCCTCGTCTTCCTCCTGCTGTGCAAGAAGAATGGCGACAGCAAGCACCTTTCTTCTGCAAGCTGAACGCATAAACACATAGTTTGTATTAGAAGAAGAACATCTTTATTTATATATTACATTATAGTAGTTTGGTCTTTAAAATATAACCAACCACATGAGTAAACATTAAAACTAGACATCAATAGTCTTTTGTGTGAATACTTGGGCGATAGCCATTAAGCTTTCATACACGAACAGTAAATAATTACAGTATAAAGAAGACTCGTTAAAAAAACGTGACATAATAAAGGATTATAAACAATTTAACAAAGCAATGTTTTGTACTTACTCATTGTATGAAGCCAAAAGTCGCCAAACACAATAGAAAAGCTGGGTAGAGTCGTTGTACTGCGATGTAGAGACAAAGACGGCTGTTGTTTACAACAACTTCCTATATACGGGCCTACTTATCGCGTGAACTCGCGCCAAGCGCGTGAAGCCACGTGAACTTTTCTTCTCGCGAGCGCGGTTTCTGTGGTCTGGCGCCGGAGTCGGCGGAGCTGGCTGCATGCGTCCACCGGAGTCACTGTGAGTGGTAGTTTGGGGGAAAACCAGACCGGATCAGGACCGAACCCGGACCGGACCTTAACCGGATTTAATGTGAGCCGGGGGTTAGCCTCCGCTTAGCCCTTCCCCTCCGTATTGAGCGTTCACGAGACGAAAGAGTGTTGTCAATTAAAACAGTCCATTGTTATAAACGTGTCAGTTCTATGTTTTCGCTTTGCTGCTGCGAACGATACGTCGCTATTGTCATGACATACGGGGTGCCAGCTGTCTCCCCGTCCCGCTGTGCTCTGAGCCCGGTTCCGAGACTGAGCGCACCTCAGCAGACTCCGCTCAGGCCCAGACCTCAGAGCGGAGTCTGCAGCCGCCTGTCCCCGCCCTGAGAGCGGGTCTACTCGTCCCCGAGTGCGCTATACGAGCGGATCGGCTGATCTCTCTGGCTAACGGGCTGCAACAGTAGTTCTTCACACGGACATGGAGAAGGAGAAAGTAGCGCCAGATGAAGCAGAAATGGATGAAAATCTGTAGGGTTTGGGCTGAGACCGAGTCATGTTGTTTAGGTGTTACAAAACAGCATCAGTCTGTTACAAGTTACAGACACAAATGTTACCATTATATTTGAGGATGCCACGCAGGCTGAGTGCCAGCAGGAGCCACAGTATATTTGGAAACTTGCTTAATTTAATGAATATTTTTTCTTAGGAAAACTAACAATTTGTCTTTTTTGATAGAGTTTATCGAAAGCACATTCATTCCTTGCTTTTCCCCAACACACAGACAAGTCAGGTATCGATAAGAGAATCGATAAAGAATCGAATTGATAGGTAAAATTATTGATGGCATTGATATCAATAAAATCTTATCAATTCCCATCCCTAAATATAAGTAAATATTAGTTTAAAGCTAAACTAAAAAGGTGGGTCTTGAGCCTACTTTTAAAAACATGAACGTTCTCTGCGGTCCTGAGCTCCTCCGGCAGGCCATTTCAGAGACGAGGGCCCCAATACTGGAAAGACGCCTCGTCGTGAGTCTTTCTGTTGACTTTAGGAATAACTAAGAGACGTTTACCAGAGGAGCACAGGGGCCGTGAAGGCTCATAAGGTAAAAGTATTTCTGAAAGATAAGAAGGACCAAGACCATTAAGACATTTAAAAACCATTAAGAGAACTTTAAAACATCCTGAAACACACGGGGAGCCAATGCAGCGACTCTAAAACCGGTGTAATGTGGTCCCGCCTCCTGGTCTTCGTCAGGACACGAGCTGCTGAATTTTGTAAAAGTTGTAAACCTGAGATACTCTTTTTGGGAAGACCAGAGAGCAGGGCATTGCAGTAGTCGATACGACTGGTGATAAAAGCATGCATCAGCGTCTCCGTGTTGGCCCGAGAGAGAATGGGGCGGGGCTATGTTCTTTAGATGGTAAAAACCTATCTTTGTGTTTGTGTTTATGTTTATTTGGTAGGGACAGTGCAAGTTAATGAACAAGCCACACCGGATTGTAGCCTTGGGCTAATTTCCATCCGTCGTCCCCCATGCGCACTCTCAAACACACTCTCATTCATCCTGGCCTATTGGGAAACCGGAGTACCCGGAGGAAACCTACGCAGACACGGGGAGAACATGCAAACTCCACACAGAAAGGCCCCGTCCAGGTGGGAATCGAACCCGGACCTTCTAGCTGTGAAGCACGAGCGCTAACCGCTGTGCTACCGTGCCGCCCTTTGTGATATTCTTAATGTGTGGAATAAAAGTCAGCTCAGAGTCAAAAATCACACCCAGGTTCTTCACCTGTGGGGAAGGATTAAAAGACAATGACTGTAGTTTGGGTAAAAGTTTCTCTCTCTGGGCCTCAGGACCAATGACTAAAACTTCAGTTTTGTCCTGGTTAAGCTGGAGAAAGTTTTCTGCCATCCAGGATTTGATATCTAAAATGCAGTTAAAAAGTGCATCCATTGGCCTGGTGTCATCAGGAGACATGGAGATGTACAACTGTGTATCATCAGCATAACTATGAAAGTTGACTCCATGTCTCCTGATGACATCACCAAGAGGGAGCATATACAGGTTAAATAGCACTGGGCCTAAAATCGAACCCTGGGGCACGCCACATGTAATTGTATGGACCTTAGAGGAGCAGGTATCCACACTCACCATGAAGGTCCTGTCTGTGAGGTAGGATGTAAACCATTTGTGGACAACACCAGAGAGGCCGATGTGTTTTAAACGAGTTAAAAGAATAGTGTGGTCGACTGTATCGAAGGCAGCGCTCAGATCCAGTAGAACCAACACTGTCAACCTTTCATAATTTAATCTAAAATCGTTTAAAATCTTTAAAAGGGCCGTCTCGGTGCTGTGGTTTACCCTAAAGCCAGACTGAAATTTCTCAAGGACATCATGTGCAATTATAAAGTTGCGAAGTTGGGTAAAAACAAGTTTTTCTAAGATTTTGCTTAAAAATGGTAAGTTGGATATCGGTCTAAAATTGCATTCATTACAGTCCAAATTGCTCTTTTTCAGCAGGGTCCTCACGACCGCCCCTTTAAAGGCAGCAGGGAAGAACCTGTGATAAAAAAGTTGTCTGCTTGCTAATAATAAAGTCTATAAAAGGTTCGAAGGACTACGGTGAGCTCAGTGAGGAGTTGTGTTTCACAGTGTTGCCCAAAAAGGTCCTGTTCTGAGAATGAACGTTCAGGCCTGAACTTTATCAAGCATCTCAACATTAACCAGGACAAAACTGTGCAGTGTTTCCTCTGGAACAAGTAGACAACCAGATGTATTTAAAACCATATTATTTTGGGTAGATAAAATATTACATCTGATAGTGTCTATCTTTCCCCTGAAGTGGTCTGTAAACGCCTCACAAAGGGAGTCACTTGGAGTAAAGTTGGTCTTGTTAAAATCAGGATTGATCAGATGTTCTATTGTAGAGAAGAGTACCGTGGGATTGTTTTTATTATTGTTGATCATTTTTGAGTAATTGTTTCTGGTGTTTCTTACTGTGTTATTGTAATTTGTTTGTTGTTCACGGAATATTTGGTAGTTTATGGTAATTTAGTTTTTTCTCCATTTTCTCTCTGCCACCCTGCATTGTCTTTTGAGTCGTTTAATTTCCTCATTCCTCCATGGAGGAATTGGTTTTGTGGGGAGTTTCTTGAATTTTAAAGGAGCGATAGAATCAAGCGCTGACCTGAGTTTGCTGTTAAATTTTTCAATAATAAAATCACAGGGGGCAGGTAGAACAATAGGAGAACATTTCGTGATCATACGGCCATACGTGATGACCGGGCCATACGTGATGACCGGGCCATACGTGATGACCAGGTCCAGACTGTGTCCTCTGTCGTGAGTCGGCTGCGTGACATGTTGGGTAAAATCCATATAATTAAGAACATTAAAAAAATCCCTGGCAACAGGGTCTAAAAGATTATCTATGTGTAGATTAAAATCACCAGTTAAAAGAATCAAATTAAAAGAGCTATGTAGAAGTGATAAAAACTCGGAAAATTTCTTAACAAAATTTTTGGGGGGTCTGTAAATAGTGACACATAAAATGGGGGGATTAGTAAAAACAACTGCATGGTGCTCAAAAGTGCAGAATGGGTCAAATAAAATAGGTTTGGTGGCAAGCGTGTTTGTACATATGGAAGCAGTGCCACCTCCCCTTTTTCCATTCCTTATTGAAAAGGTGCTGCTAAATTTAGGTGGGGAGGCCTCAGCAAGAACCGCGGTCTTATCTGCACCCAGCCACGTTTCAGTTAAAAACAAACAATCAAGATTATTATCTAAAATCAGATTATTCATAATAAAAGACTTGTTCAGCAGAGAGCGGACATTTAAAAGAGCCATGTTTATTGTGGTTTGAGCTGGATTAACTGTGGACTGTGGTGGGGCTTTGGGGATGGGTTTTAAGTAGAGCTGGTAAAGATTAAATTTTTTTTAATAGTTAACTTTTTGAAAATTAACGATTAATTAATAGTTAATTTTAGTTAATTTTTGTTGCAAGTCCAAAGAGTGTAAACTTTGGTTCAGGTTCAGTAAACCTGCCAACGTTAACATCTCTGATCAGCTGGAACCACAGAACCGCTCATATCTGTGAGCACCCAATGACCACACGGTCCACCTGGAGATCAACTGAGCGCAGAGTGCACACTGAGCCATGGGCACTTGCCCGGTCAATTTAGCCATAGGATTTAGCCATAGGATTTAGCCTCACAGTAAATGATAGCTATCCGTTAGCTTTGTAGGTTTTAGCTTGTAGATGCTCTCACGTTTCACGCGGCTATTGTCAAATATGAAAGCTACAGTCGTCACAAAACTTGGATGAGTTTGGTGCACAGTGTCATGCACAGCTGCGCGCTGTAACTTTGTTGTTGTTGTGCAGACTGATGCATGAGCCGCTACCGCTAGCTACTAAGTAAAAAGCCGTAAAAGTTCACATGTACAGCGGTATAACTTTCACCTCACCGTGCGATGTCTCATACGGTTCACCGCCCTCAGTGGTGCGTCTGTTGGAGCGGGGTTAGCGAGTCGACGAGGCTACAGTCAGCCGGTGGATGCGGGCGGCTGTTTCGCTGCCCAGGTGAAGTGAGCGAGTGCGGGGCAGCTCACTCAGCCTGGAGCTGGAGGCTCCTACGGCTGCAGCCACGGGGAAAGTGGCATATTTGACGGAATCAGTGAACTTTTACAGCCCGTGCATAGTTTATTTACGCGTTACACAGATCTAAAAAAATGATTAATCGTTAAAAATTATTTTAATAGTTAAAATTCATTAATCGTTAACGATTAAATTAATAGTTAACTTCCGCAGCCCTAGTTTTAAGAAGTTAATATGAAGGGGGGGGCTGGAAGCCGCACCAACGCGTATTCGACGGGAGGCACACTGTCAATCACGTGCAGGTGAGGTGAAGTAGTGGACTCCCAGGGATATGTTCTTTGTGAGCAGACGGCTGCCCCTCTGCTTCCTCATCGGAAGACGTGACGGTGGGTTTGAGGAGACCCTCGAAGTACTCCTTCCACCGCCTGACAACATCCCCGATCAAGGTCAGCAGCTCCCCACTCACACTGTAAACAGTGTTGGTGAAGCACTGCTTCCCCCTCCTGAGGCGCCGGATGATTTGCCAGAATCTATTCAAGGCCAACCGATAGTCCTCCTCCATGGCTTCTCCGAACTCCTCCCAGAGCAGAGTTTTTGCCTCTGCGACCGCATGGGCTGCAGCTTGGCCAGCCAGTACCTCTAAGCTGCCTCCGGAGTTTTATAAGCCAAAAAGGCCAGGTAGGACTTACTCAGCTTGACAGCATCCCTTACTTTGGGGCGTCACCACCAGGGATTCAGGGATTGCCGCCGGTGTTGAGGATCAACGTGGGCGGGATCAATTCGGGTTTGTTTGTGTCACAGGACAGTCCTGTAAAGACTCAAGGACACCTCCTTATAAGTCCTTTAGATGGCGCCATACACCTCAATAGGCTCACCTCAAGCAGATACACTTTCACGTAGGCTACGATAAATGACATTTGAATAACAGACGGCTTTAATTACAATAAACCAGGGATATGGCCTTGGGCTCATGTGGAAGCTGTCAATATCTATAGGCTAATAAATACAATTGTGAGACATACAGGCAGAAGCATCAACCACTGTTTCTGTTCCAGGAATGTAGATCTTGTTATTTAGGTAATATTGGCTAAATTGTGAAAATAAATGATAAAAAGTGTACAGGAAAATATAATAAACAGCAAATGAATAAAGCCAAGGAGGCAAAGACACACAGGGAATCGAACCACCAACCTTCTGTGCACCAGACCACACACTCTACCATCTACGCCACCACTTGTCAAAGATATTTGCTCTCGCCCCACATAAAATCCCTTCAAATTAAACACGAGCCCTTGTCCATACAGTGACAATATCTCCCGAGCCCAAGTTTCAGGACAAATTGTTGACATAAAAAAAAAAGTTTCAAAAGCGTAACCAGTAACGTCATCAGTTCACAATTCAGGAATTCACTGTGGAGCTGCATGTGCTTAATGGATGTCAGTATAGTGCACTGCACCAAGTGAAATCTTTTGAAGAATGGATAAGTCCTCATTAGATAATGTAGACAATATAGAGTCTGTTGAACCTGTGCCATTGAAACACTGTATGCTTTTGCCTTCTTTGGTCTTACATCACATTCTATCAATTACTGTCACTGTCATATGGTTTAGCCTTTTCCCAGAATAAAATGACTTACTTCATGCCTTGTCTTGAAGATATTCAAATACAGTAGGCTACAGTAATCCCCTACTCATACCATCAAGTGTAACACAATGCAAAGACATCATTTCATTCCGTATTCCTTTATTTATTACCGTAAGTAATCGGCAAAAACCGCAACATCTTTTCAAGTGTGGGCCACATTACCGTGGGTCTGGAAGTGGAGGGCCACTTTACCGCAGTCCTAGACCGGCCTTAGCCATCCGTAAACTCCGGTCAATTATATTTTCCCTGCATGTACGTCTGGGTTTGATCTCAGCGGCTGCGTTTCATTGGTTGAATTTCAACCTACCATTCGGCGGGTGTTGTCGGTGACGTCAAGCATTTGCGCCGCATTTGCTGGTTGTAGTCATGGATGTATTATAGTTCGGCAATGGCGGCGGATACGAAAGTAAAGGAAGCTCTTCAATCCGTTCTGGCTCAGCTCCCAAATATCTCTATATATATATATATATATATATATATATATATATATAATATATAGGGGCAGTATAAAAAGCATTGTGACAATCAGTCAAGTAAACCAAAATCTAACAAAAGGTTTCAAGCATTTTAGCATTTTTCTGTTCAATTAATTGTAAAGATTTTGAAAAAAGATTGAGCTCATTCTTCCAGTGAAATATAGTGGGTTTAGTTTAAAAAAAGCAACATTTGTGAATAAAATATTTGCATAAAAGTAATAAATTATTTACTCCAAAATCCATAAAAATATTTTTAACCTTTATCCCAAATTTGATTTCATTTGTTGTTAAAGTAGCAAATTGAATCCCCTTGGATTGAAGCCATCTCTGAAAATCTTGCCAAAAGCTTTGTATTACATTACAAGAGTAGAAAAGATGGTCTAAATCTTCGTTTTCTGTATTACAGAAAATACATTTTTCAGTTTCTATTTTAAATCTGTGTTTTATAAATTCGTTAGTTGGATATATTTTAATTTGTTTTAATTTTAAATTGAATTTCTTTCATTTTGAATGGGATTGGGAAAGATAGATATTTTGTTCTAATTCTAATTATTTCTTCTTTTTTATAATCTTTTAGAATATAGTTCCTTTTAATAGAATTTGGATAGGAACAGTTTAGTAAATAGCATCTTAAAAATGTGTTATTACATTTGGGATCACAAAAATCACTGCCTTCAATCCAGAGTTGTCTCAGTTTGGGGGAAATATTTGAATAAAAAATATCCTGTTTAATCATAGACCTGACCGATAATGGAATAGCTTTTACTAGTTGGTTATATTTTCTCTTAGTACAATGAATTTGGAATTTCTCACAAAACCTTCATATTGTAAAATACATCCATCATCATTGAAGAAATGAGCAACAGCCCATGCACCTTGTGAAAACCATTCATCAAAATAAACTGATTTTCTATTGATGGTGATGTATCTATTATTCCATATTGGGGAGTTATGTGGTGTAAAATTATGTTTAAAAATTAATTTTCAATAAAGAAGAACCTGCTGGTGAAAGTCAGAAAGTTTCACTGGTAATTTGCTCATCTCAAAATCGCATTTTAAGAGAAAATGGGTACCTCCCATCTTATTAAATAACATGTTGGGTATAAAATACCAAATAGAGTGAATATTGTTAAGCCAGGTTTTCAGCCATTTAAGTTTCAATATACCGTTCATAGTGTCAAAATCTATTGCATTCCCACCCCCATCTTGATAAGATTTAATCATATCATCTTTAGAAATATAGTGACATTTGTTTCGCCAAATGAAATGTATGTTGTTGGTAGCTTTAATCATCTTTTGAGTTATGGGGAGGGAAAATGCTGGGTATATTAGTCTAGAGAGGCTATCCATTTTGGTCAACAATATTCGCCCAAAAATAGAGATATCCCTTTGTAACCATCTATTTAGCGTTAGTTTGCATTTATTAATATTATCCCAAACATTCACCTTGTCAGAAATATTTTTATCTTTTGTTATGGTTATTCCCAAATATTTGACCTCTTTCTTAATTTTTATGTTATATAGTAGTTGCTGAGGGTGATCATTTAAGGCAAATAATTCACATTTCTTCAAATTTAGTTGTAGACCAGAAGCTTTTGTAAAATCAGTAATAGTTTGCAGAGCCAGGGGTGCCGCCAGAAATTCTGGGCCCTATGGAAACAAAAAATTCTGGGCCCCCTACATTTTTTACAGATAAAATGTAACCCAATAAACATGCCCTGTATACTTTAAAAAAGATACTTAGCACATTGCATAGTTAAAATGTCTGATGGGTAAAAGCCTACAAAAACAAGAAAAAACTATGGAAATATGTACTTGTTTACATAAAAGGAGAATATTTATTATCTCAATTGCAATTGCAAACACAACAGATCATAATGTACACATACTGACATATACTTTATGTGAACAAGCTTTAACTGGGTCCAACTGCTCAATCAGGAAACATCAGCTAGAACTAACCCATAACTAAATCAGTCCAAGACTAAAACTAGGTCAAAAGGGCTCAAAATCAAGACACACCAGGAGTAATGCCAGGCTTAAACCAGTCCAGGACTAAACAAGTACTGAACCAGACATAAACTGTTTGTTATCCAGGTCAGGGTTTCCGTTAGCCGGTGTGAAAATTAAATGGCCGGTAAAAATTATTTCCATCAGCCAAATTGGCCGACGGTACAAAAATAAAAAAAATATGGAGAGAATATAGAAAAATACATTAACATTTGACCTAAGCCAGTGACTAACATGACAAAGTGTTTTCGAGACAGGCCTAAATATTAAAAAGGTTCAATATTTCTATCAAAAAAAGTTTAGACTTACGCCCTTAGCCCATTTTACGAAGCGCAGTTGAAGCGCCTTCATCGCTCTCTGGATATGTTACGCTTTTTATTCGTGATTCTTCACATTTTCCAAGAAAACGGCGAACTACAGGTACATTTACTTTAATAAAAGTGTGTAAAGAATTCAACAGCTAATACTTTTGATTAGGATATTCTGTAAACTCTGTGTGTTCGGTCAGACTGACGCGCAGTCCCACAGCGGCTCTTCCTGGGAGAGTGGCCGGGTTTAGAGGCGCTTCCCTCGGTCAGTCTGCACAGACGCCTCGGTTTAGTCACCGGTGTTGGAGCCGCTCTTGAGTGTGTCAGAGCTGGGTCCGGGGTGCATCGCTTGAGAGTGACTTTTGGTGACTTTAGCATTGTCGTTACTCGTTAGAGACGTTGCTAATGTTACACCTGAAGCCACGTTAAAGCGCGGAATAGCATCTACAGCCCAGCCCTCGTGTGTGCAGCTGATGTGCGGTCAGATCTGGACAGCGTTCGGGTCATAGATTCCTTCTGTCAAGCGGGTACATCCGCGTGGCACCTGCTGCCTCTATCGTCTCCACGTGCACAACTTTATGTTTGGATTTGAGTTGTTGTTACATTTTTCTCCCGTCATTCTTTCATTAGAAATAGCCTTGTTTTGGACTCACTAAAGCACTCGTGTAGCGCTCGGTCTAAATAAATATTGTTATTGATAATAAGCCACATTCATTATAGGCTACTGTATATATTTTTAATGGCCGGTAATTCTTGTGAATGGCCGACATTTTACAACCCAGTCTAACCTCTGATCCAGGTATAACAAAGTTATGTTCAACATCACTTTATAATGGCCCAGCGGCATGCCTTTCTGCTGGCAAAATCATGTATCAAATCATCAAAGTTCAGCTTTCTTGCCAGTTTGCTTTCAATGGAAAGTATGGCAAGGTGGCAAAGTCTGTCCTGCAACATAGCAGACCTAAGATCATTTTAATCAGTTTCAGCTTACTGAATGCTCTCTCGCCACCAGCAACGGTCACAGGCAATGTGCAAAATATTCGCAAAACTATGCAGACCTGCCCAAAAATACTCTGCAGCTGCATCTTGTAATTTTTGAAGCGTGTAGATTACTTTTTGTTTAGTAAAGTAATCATCATGTGGAGAACACAGTAGATAAGACGTGCTTAGAGCCTTCAATCTTCGTGAAGTTTTGCGCTCAGGCTCACCTTGTTTGGCTGAGACGGGGACGGGGGCCGCGGGGGAAGGAGGACGTGGGTGTGCAGCGGCCGCTGAATCTGTGTCTACGAGACATGATAACCCGGAGACAGCAGAGATGTTATTATTGTTGGATGTAAATCATAATTCAGTAATTATTTTACTAAGCTAGCTAGATAAAAGCAGGTCATGTAGCAACAAAAATAAGTCTGAAAGTTTTGGAATACAGGAATAGGGCAAGCTACCTTTCTTTTTGAAAAACTGTGTGACATACTGTCGACTTCGGCGTTCTCGGTCTTCTCTTTCATTCTTTTCTTTCCGTTTTTGATGCCCTGACTTTTGATGTGACATGCCTGCGTGTGTCACTATCTGCACTGCATCATAACAAATGCAATAAGCAAGAGACGCTACGCTAGCGAGCGTAGCTCGGACAGCGCAGGTGGAATGAACCATTGTGAGGGGGAGGGGTGTGACTTAAACAGTAAATACATTATTTGTTTGTTAAATATTAAATCTATGGTCAAAACGGACAAAATACACATTAAGTGTATGAGGGGCCCTAGCACATTTAACGTATGTATAAAAAGAGAAAAGAAATAAGAAAAGAAAAAGAGGGTTTGCTCTTCTGGGCCCTTCATCAGCCTGGGCCCTTAGAATCGTCCTAACCTTCCACCCCTTTACGGCGCCCTTGTGCAGAGCTAATGGAATTTGATCTTCATTTTTCAAAAAAAGGGTAGTATCATCAGCTAGCTGACTCAGGCTACCGCAGTCCATTACTGCACATGTTTCTAAGCGCGCTCCCCCCGGTCCCGAGCAGGAAACAGGTTGGGGACCCCTACTTCAGAACGCAGTTTTTGTTGTAGAGCTCGTCTACATCAAGCCCCGCTTCCATTTTAGGAGCGCACACAGCACTTTCGACATTCTAAAAATAGAATGTCGAAATGTCTCGGGACCATTTGGGACGGATTCGGGATTCGGGACGAGAGCCTGGATTATGGGACTGTCCCGAATTTTTCGCGACGTATGGTCACCCTACTCTGCTCTGCTCTACACGTACAGTATCACCCCCTCCCCCTCAGCTCCAAATAAGTCCAGCCGATTGTTCATATGCCCTCACCTCGCTGATGTGAGCGTGTCTTTGTGCAGAGTTACTCACCTGTGTGCAGACAGACTCCTGGAGCAGCACAGACACCGAGATTTCCTCTAAATCAGCAGATCCTCTGACGCAACGTCGTCTTTGTGGCTCTTGCTGCGTTTGCAAACGTCCTCTCAGCTCAAACACGAGACCAGAGTCCAGCTGGAACTATAGCCCCTCCCCTCACTCTGCTGCCCCTGCTGACATTATACTAATGATTATAATACACTTTTAGTAACTTTGTTGTTCAGCATCTGTGGATGTTTTTGTTTGATTCATTACTTGCTAAACTCAAATGTATGACTGCAAAACTTTGAAGTGTAAAAGTACCATCGTAAGTGATAGAGGGACATGTGTATATTATTAACAGCATCGATGCCAAAGATTGTAACTTAGCGACTGTAAGATATGGCTCTACAATCTTGTTCATGAACATATGGAGTTCACCCGTTTTCCTCAAACCTCTGGATGACTCATTACCCTGTGTTCTGCACGTATATGCTTTTCCTGTATCAGAGGGAGGGCTGCTGTGGTGTATTGGCTCACACAGGATACCGTTCCAAATGTACCTGTATGTTCTGTAAGGGTCACTTTCACGTAGTTTAAATATGAAAATGAAGCACCTGGGATATTGTAACGTAACAGGCCGCTTCCAGAAAACACTTGTTTCGGTTGTATCTGAAAGCTGCTCTAATCAGGCCAAGGTCAGAACACAAAGTACTCCGGCAGCGCATCACAACACTCTCCACACATTCCTCTTTGAAACACATGATTATGAGCTAATAAACATGTTTCCCTATTGAGCCCATCCTACTTTGTATTTAGAAACAAGTCATTTTCTGTACACACTACACCTGGGGCAGCAGAATGCATTACCTGTTGACATTTCTACAAATAAATGAACCAAAATGAGAACTTGTCTCATTGCCGGTCCTTTGGGGTATTTTACGGTAAGAGTGGAGCGGGACGTTGTGGGACCTTTAACAGTTCCAAATGATCTTTAGTCACGTGCCTGACACAGTGACGTAACATGCACTGTTTGATTCAGTCTGTTCCAGCTTTTTAAAGAACCGATAACAGAACTGTTAAAGTATCGGATCCATGAGAGGAATCGGATCGATACGCGTCCCTAGGAAAACAGCTGTAACTTTGGATTAAAAAAGTACAAAAAGCTACAAAACCGTGATTGAAATTTAACATTATTTATTTACAGTGATTTGAAAACCAATATTTTATTTTCATCAAAGTTTTTATAAACAAGAAAAGTGTCCAGAAATAAAAGTCCTTGAGTTCGTCCTGTCTGTCCCAGCGTTTGAAAACATGATCCTCTTCATTAAAGCGTGAGCTGTGGGCAGCAGCGCCCCCTGGAGGAGAGCAGGTGCTATACACTCAGCGCTGTGCTCTGTGAGGACGACGACTCTGCAAACACAAACACAAGGAGGACGTGTGAAAGTCCAGCTGCACAGAAAAGGTCAGATATAGGTCAGATAAAGGTCAGATATAGCAGCTCCAGGTTTGGTCATGTGACATTTATGACTTTTTAAATACCTTTTTAATAGAGTAACATATTTGTGACAGTGTTTGGTCCAAGTGCTGCCCTCTACTGTTCTGACTGAACTCTTGGCACAGTGGTTAGCGTCTCGTACCTGTCTGCAGGGGCCCGGTCTGTGCGTGGCACAGTGGTTAGTGTCTCGTACCTGTCTGCAGAGGCCTGGTCTGGGCGTGGCACAATGGTTAGTGTCTCGTACCTGTCTGCAGAGGCCTGGTCTGGGCGTGGCACAATGGTTAATGTCTTGTACCTGTCTGCAGAGGCCTGGTCTGGGCGTGGCACAATGGTTAATGTCTTGTACCCGTCTGCAGAGGCCTGGTCTGGGTGTGGCACAATGGTTAGTGTCTCGTACCTGTCTGCAGGGCCTGGTCTGGGCGTGGTACAGTGGTTAGTGTCTCGTACCTGTCTGCAGAGGCCTAGTCTGGGTGTGGCACAGTGGTTAGTGTCTCGTACCTGTCTGCAGAGGCCTAGTCTGGGCGTGGCACAGTGGTTAGTGTCTCGTACCTGTCTGCAGAGGCCTGGTCTGGGCGTGGCACAGTGGTTAATGTCTCGTACCTGTCTGCAGAGGCCTAGTCTGGGTGTGGCACAGTGGTTAGTGTCTCGTACCTGTCTGCAGGGGCCTGGTCTGGGCGTGGCACAGTGGTTAATGTCTCGTACCTGTCTGCAGAGGCCTAGTCTGGGTGTGGCACAGTGGTTAGTGTCTCGTACCTGTCTGCAGAGGCCTGGTCTTGATGTGGCACAGTGGTTAGTGTCTCGTACCTGTCTGCATGGGCCTGGTCTGGGCGTGGCACAGTGGTTAGTGTCTCGTACCTGTCTGCAGAGGCCTGGTCTTGATGTGGCTGTGCTGTATCTGTCTAAACGCCTGCAGGATTTTGCCGCTGACGTCAAGCCACGAGTCGCACGTCAGCACAGAGATGGGGCCGGACCCGGACTTCAGGTGGACCTGGATACTGTCCTGCAGAGACCGAACCACCAGGGTCAGAACTAATGACATTTAACGCCTTCATTCTTAAAGGTTTCAGACGGGTCTCCACTCACCTCTTTGGGCGTGGGAACCTCCAGTTTGGTTTCCTCCGGGGCTTTGACCACGATCACCGTCTGGTCCTGAAACGCCGGCAGGTTCCGGACGTCGGCGAAGGTCACGAACGCCGCAGTGGGCGGAGTCAAGGGGGAAAGCCTAGCTCACTGCACAGTAGAAGTGTGACAATATATATCGATTTTCAAATATATATATCACAATATTTTGCGGGACGATACGATATTTTTTATTACGATATTGATACTTTTGATGACGTCATGCATATTAATGAGGCAGCAGTGCTCCACTGTTTTCACCAATGGCCGCTGGCTGCTCTGCTTTGCGATGACGACACTGGAGGCCACCATTGCTGTAGTACCGCCATAAAGCCGCTAGTCCCCCATTGGAATCCATTGCACTTTAGTTGGGATGTAACGATTCACTCAAGCCCCGATTCGATTCGATTTCCGATTTTAAGTTCCCGATTTAGATTTTTTCCAATTTTTTACAACCTTTTTTTAAGAAAAAAATATGACTCATTCATACCAATGTTTCTTTTGTTTTAACATCTGCATTTTTGTCCTTGTAACAAACTGCAACTGTCTAAGTAAGGGAACTTTACATTACAAACAATTATAAGACATGAAAATGAACTATAATCATTTTGACATGAGTGCTTGTACATTTACATGTTTTCAGCATAAATAAGATGTGTAGCAAAGCAAACATTTTGAGATTATATTTATTTATGTATTTATTTATTTTTTTGCAGTTTGAACATAATACTACCATTAGAACTAATTTTACAGTGCAGTTTTTTTCACCCTTGAACGCCTCACTGCCTCCTGGTGCAGCCTTTGTAAACATAAGTAAGAAAAAGACATGACAGCTCCTGTAGGTATTGGATTATTTGACAAACGGACATTTGATGATGATTTCAGCAGAATCAGAGCAGGTCGGTCAGATGTTTGTCAGTTTACCATCTTTGGTAAACTTCTGTCAAAATGCCAAACTCTGCGTTAGCCGCTAACGCTAATCTCGTAGCCGCTAACTTTAGCTGTGTCTGCTGCTTCAATGCCTACACGTGTGTGTGTTTACATGGTGTGGCGTGTGTTGGGGGTGAGGTGTGGAGCTTGTCGTGAGAAAAAGTTAACGTTGTTAGAAACAACGAGCTATGGTCTGGTCTATTTCGGTCGCGCAAAATGGAGTAGCTGAGGGTGGCTTTAAAATCGATTCTTTTATTTTTTACATCGATTCACATTTTACGCATATTAAATCGATTTTCGATGAATCGTTACATCCCTACACTTTAGACACGTTAAAAACAACTTTAGTGCCCGGTGCCTAATGTTTTGGAACTGTCTACAGCTCGATATTCCTCCAGTGATTACGCTGAGTTAGACACAATCAGAGGCACCGGGCTGGTTGTCGTAGGAAACATTTTACAAATCTCCTACTTAACGGAGGTCGGACTGTTAGCATTGGAGCTGTGCGAGCTACACGTTACGCAAGGGCCGAGTCTAAAGTGAACATCCCGCCCTTATGCCCTTATTAGGAACATGCTTCGTCAGAGCTGGGGAGGAGGAGCCTGTAAATCCGCCATGATTTCCCCCTCGAACGTGGTCATTATGGTAAACGGGGCGGAGTGAGGATGACGGTCTATTAATAATATGTCTATAGTTTTCACAGCCAATAGAGGCCAACAATGATCAAGAATTCAGTCAGACCAGCAGGGGGCAGCACTACAGTTTTAAGCACTCGGACCAAACACTGTCACACAAAATAAATGACTTTTAATGATAGTTTTTATAATTATAAAAAGAAGATTAATTTGGGGTTGATTTTTTTCCTTTTTGTAAATGAAGTCACTATGAAGTCACAACATGAAAATGGGTCATAGACCCATTTTCATGTTTTTGTTTGTTTGATGTATCATAGGTTATTTATGTGCGATGTGTATCGTATATCGAATATATCGCAGTATTGGCGTATCTTGAGATAATCGTAAGCCATGTATCGCGTATCATATCGAATCGAAAGGTACCCAGAGGTTCCCCCTCCTAACGGGCAGTATGTGATAACCTTCTGAAACATTCGGAAACCATTCAAGCAGAGTATGTTCCATAAAGTCCAAACAAGTTCCTTTTTCATCAAAACAAGCAGAGACCAAAATGAGACTAAAATGGAAGTCCCTGTGTGTTCTTATAAAGAGAAGGATATTTGGCGTTGTCGCGGTCGTCGGTCATGGAGAACAGCTGTTGGGCGCAGCTCTTGATGAGATCGTCCAGTGCGTCCTCCACTCGCTTCAGTTTCTCCGACTCCTGCTGCATCTTCTGTTTCCCCCACAGGAAACTGGAGATCGGGCACTTCCCCCTGAGACGCACACACACCCCGGGGGTTCAGCAGCTTTTTCCTGATGAATAAAGAGGACTGTTGAAGCGACACTCACGTCCAGCGCACGCGGTTGACCGACTCCTTGCGCAGCAGGTCGACGCCCATCAGGATGTTGGTGACCTCGTACACGCGGCGTTTGGGCGACTGCAGCGTCCTGGCCGCCTCCCGCACGTCCACAGATCCGTCTGCGTTCAGAAGCAGCTCCAGGAAGCTCCGCGCCAGTTTGGTGAGAGACACGTCTGACATGAAACAGAGCGACGACATTAATGTAGAAAACACCAGAGTCTGTGGTTTTAGAGTCACACTTTACCTTCTCTGAGCGACGTCTTAGACTCCCACTTTGAGGGCGAGGAGAGCTGCGGAGGCTGCGCTGGAGCTGGACTGAAACAGAAACATTTAATAGTAGTGGTGGGTCGAGACACAAATCCTACGAGAACGAGACGAGACGAGATTTTTACATAATTTGCAATAATAAATAATATTTTGCAATTATGTTTCCTTTGCAAGGAGCCATTGTATTGTATTGTTTGTAACAAAATGAACAAACTAATAAGGATGGGGATTGATAAGATTTTATCACTATCATCAGGCTCTATTTGTGTGCATACAGTTTAAAATTAGAACAAGGCTTAAAAGTTGATTCCAGGTGGAGGAGGAGGAGGTTTAGATTTAGTAAACAGTCTGTGCCAGACACTGACCCACAGGAGGTTTTAAACATTAAACAGAGAGTGATTTTACTGTAGTTAGACTGACTTCTTTCTTCCTTAAATGGCCCGCTGGCCTGCCCAGTGCCCGCACATGTCACATCCGCGTTGTTTTGCTTTTCCGTGCGCGGTAGATGCGCGTGTACAATCACAAAATAGACGACGGATCTACCCGGACTCGCCGCGGCGTGCAGCGTTGAAACGTAGCTTCCAACAGCAGAGCCTTTAGTTCGTAAATGAAAGAGAAAACAACGAGGTGCGAGTGTGAATCTGCAGGCGTGAATCTGCAGAGGCTCCAGTCTGCAGGTTTGAACACCGAGGCAGTGGTTCCATAAGCGACCTTAAAAACGTTTTCTTTCTTTTTTTAGTGCCAATCAATACAGTACACATTATTAGAGAGCTATTACCTAAATATTCCCATGAGTCCTATAAGCAGTCTACAGGAAGAAGGTCTATATCTAAATTTCAGCCTATAAAAAAAAAAGATTAGATCATTTTACACTGTGACGAGAAATCTTGTGGCAATTTGAGGCCCATCCCTATTTAATAGACATTTAGTCTTGGAGAAAGGCCTGGTTTATCGTCTGACGCCGAGCTGAACCATCAAAATGAGTCTAGTTTATGTTAAGCTTTAAAGTCAGCGTTACCTGGACTTCACGGTGACCGCAGCAGGCTCTGTGGCTTCATCTGCAGGGGGCGCTGTCTGTCCGTCTGCAGGGGGCGCTGTCTGTCCGTCTGCAGGGGGCGCTGTCTGTCCGTCTGCAGGGGGCGCTGTAACTTCGTCTGCAGGGGGCGCTGCGTCTTCAACTGCAGGGGGCGCTGTCTGTACATCTGCAGCAGGCTCTGTGTGTTCGTCTGTAGGGGGCGCCGTGTCTCCGTCTGCAGCTTCTGTGCTTCCCTCTGTGACCTGAAGGGGGCAGGTGTAGAAAGGCGCTAAGTAATGAAAATGTGTGTGTCCAGATGCACAAATTTATATTTTAATTTCTCCAGAGGTACTCGAGTAAAAGTACTTAAACATGTTTGAAGAAAATGTTATTTTTATCTGAGTTGTAGACATTTCTTTTCAGTTTTAGTGTTGTTTTAGTTGACTAAATCTAAAGTCTTTGACTGTATTTAATAATATTCTCTGCTTTCCATTATTGAAAAAGCTTACGATACGCAGTGTTGGGGAGACAACTTTAACACTGTATTTAGTTACTGAATACTTGCCAAAATTTTTATTTTGTTCGGCTCCTGCAGATGCAGACTGTCGTTGTGTCCTTGGGCAAGACACTTCACCCAATGCCTATGTGTGAGTGGTTGGTGGTGGTCGGAGGGACCGTTAGCGCAGATGTGTGCAGATTCCCTTCCCTTCCTTGTAACGTATTCCGTTTCTTTGTCTAATCAATCACAGTACTGTATTCTGAATACTTTTACTTTGATTGTCATTATATTAATATGGCGTATAATTACATAAATGAAGTCTACGATTGTTATAAACTCAATTACCATTAATGATGAACTCTAACTCTTGGCCAATGGAGCAGCAGATACAGCATCATGTGACACATCATGTGACACATGTGTTGCGTATGAACTGTGGCTTAAGGCGTTTACATCTTTATTTTATTTTAGGAGGAAAACAGGTCAACATTAAAAGTTCTTTCTTCATAATGTTTTGCAATATGAAGCTGAAATGTAATGATTGATACTGGGATGTTTGGAAAGTAACTGTATCTAAATACTCTCAAATTTACGTGTAACTTTACCAGAATACAGTTACTCAAAAAGAGTATTCTAAATACATGTATTTAGTTACTCCCCAACACAGACACTGGTGTGCAACATCGCAATGATGATATTATTGCAGTATCTTCTATCTGGTCAGTCATTTGTTTGTTTTTTAATTGTGTCACAACAAAAAAGAACAAAAAGAACTCTAAATCTGCCCCAAAAACTAGGATATAATGGAACTAAATTTGAAACAATCGAGGTAAAACTGAACTTTAGTTCATTTATAAGTACTAAAGTTCTACTATGCATTTTTTAGTTTTAGGCTGAGTTTTAAAATATCACTAAAATTCGGATGAAATATTAATTCAATGAAACTGCGCCTGATGAGTTACGCACCATCTGTGCGTCGTCCTGTTCCTCCGCTTTGTTTTCGTCAACAGCCTCGTCAACAACTTCATCATCAACTTCTTCATCGTCCTCTACCTCGTCTTCATCAACCTCGTCCTCATCGACTTCTTCTTCAGGAGCTTCGTCTATGTCCTCCTCCTGGTCCTCGTCCCCCATGGCCCAGCTGTCGTCCTCCTCCGGGTCCTCGGGCCACGCGTCGAGGCCTAGCTCCTCCTCCAGACATGGGGGCATGATGGGAATGGCATCCGGGTTAACGCCACTGTCGGAGACGTCCTCGGGCAGGAAGTGGTCCTCACAGATCACGTGGTTCTCCGCATTGTCCCGTTTGTCGGGCTCGCGCAGCGCCGCCAGCCACACCTGCAGGCACAAAGGGGTATTACACTTTCACAGGAAAACCAGCCACACCTGGAGGCGCAAAGGGGTATTACACTTTCACAGGAAAACCAGCCACACCTGCAGGCGCAAAGGGGTATTACACTTTTACAGGAAAACCAGCCACACCTGCAGGCGCAAAGGGGTATTACACTTTTACAGGAAAACCAGCCACACCTGGAGGCGCAAAGGGGTATTACACTTTTACAGGAAAACCAGCCACACCTGCAGGCGCAAAGGGGTATTACACTTTTACAGGAAAACCAGCCACACCTGCAGGCACAAAGGGTATTACACTTTCACAGGAAAACAGCCACACCTGCAGGCGCAAAGGGGTATTACACTTTTACAGGAAAACCAGCCACACCTGCAGGCGCAAAGGGGTATTACACTTTTACAGGAAAACCAGCCACACCTGCAGGCGCAAAGGGGTATTACACTTTTACAGGAAAACCAGCCACACCTGGAGGCGCAAAGGGGTATTACACTTTTACAGGAAAACCAGCCACACCTGCAGGCGCAAAGGGGTATTACACTTTTACAGGAAAACCAGCCACACCTGCAGGCGCAAAGGGGTATTACACTTTTACAGGAAAACCAGCCACACCTGCAGGCGCAAAGGGGTATTACACTTTTACAGGAAAACCAGCCACACCTGCAGGCGCAAAGGGGTATTACACTTTCACAGGAAAACCAGCCACACCTGCAGGCGCAAAGGGGTATTACACTTTCACAGGAAAACCAGCCACACCTGCAGGCGCAAAGGGGTATTACACTTTCACAGGAAAACCAGCCACACCTGGAGGAGCAAAGGGGTATTACACTTTCACAGGAAAACCAGCCACACCTGGAGGCGCAAAGGGGTATTACACTTTCACAGGAAAACCAGCCACACCTGCAGGCGCAAAGGGGTATTACACTTTTACAGGAAAACCAGCCACACCTGCAGGCGCAAAGGGGTATTACACTTTCACAGGAAAACCAGCCACACCTGCAGGCGCAAAGGGGTATTACACTTTTACAGGAAAACCAGCCACACCTGCAGGCGCAAAGGGGTATTACACTTTCACAGGAAAACCAGCCACACCTGGAGGAGCAAAGGGGTATTACACTTTCACAGGAAAACCAGCCACACCTGGAGGCGCAAAGGGGTATTACACTTTCACAGGAAAACCAGCCACACCTGGAGGAGCAAAGGGGTATTACACTTTCACAGGAAAACCAGCCACACCTGGAGGAGCAAAGGGGTATTACACTTTCACAGGAAAACCAGCCACACCTGGAGGAGCAAAGGGGTATTACACTTTCACAGGAAAACCAGCCACACCTGGAGGCGCAAAGGGGTATTACACTTTCACAGGAAAACCAGCCACACCTGCAGGCGCAAAGGGGTATTACACTTTACAGGAAAACCAGCCACACCTGCAGGCGCAAAGGGGTATTACACTTTCACAGGAAAACCAGCCACACCTGCAGGCGCAAAGGGGTATTACACTTTCACAGGAAAACCAGCCACACCTGGAGGCGCAAAGGGGTATTACACTTTCACAGGAAAACCAGCCACACCTGGAGGCACAAAGGGTATTACACTTTCACAGGAAAACCAGCCACACCTGCAGGCGCAAAGGGGTATTACACTTTCACAGGAAAACCAGCCACACCTGCAGGCGCAAAGGGGTATTACACTTTCACAGGAAAACCAGCCACACCTGCAGGCGCAAAGGGGTATTACACTTTCACAGGAAAACCAGCCACACCTGCAGGCGCAAAGGGGTATTACACTTTCACAGGAAAACCAGCCACACCTGGAGGAGCAAAGGGGTATTACACTTTTACAGGAAAACCAGCCACACCTGCAGGCGCAAAGGGGTATTACACTTTCACAGGAAAACCAGCCACACCTGGAGGAGCAAAGGGGTATTACACTTTCACAGGAAAACCAGCCACACCTGGAGGAGCAAAGGGTATTACACTTTCACAGGAAAACCAGCCACACCTGGAGGAGCAAAGGGGTATTACACTTTCACAGGAAAACCAGCCACACCTGGAGGAGCAAAGGGGTATTACACTTTCACAGGAAAACCAGCCACACCTGGAGGCGCAAAGGGGTATTACACTTTTACAGGAAAACCAGCCACACCTGCAGGCGCAAAGGGGTATTACACTTTCACAGGAAAACCAGCCACACCTGGGGGGGGGGGGGGGGGGGGGGGGGGGAGTAATTTGGGGAAAATTAGGACGAAAGTGGGTAAAATTCAGGGGGGGGAAAGTAACAAATGGTGCAAAAAATAGGGAAAATTCAGGAAAAAATTAGGAAAACAATTGGGAAAATATTACTAATAAAAATTTACAAAAGTTAGGGGGAAAATTGGGAAAACAATGGAAAAAAATACAAAAAAAATATTAAAAATTGGGGTACAATGGGGAATAAATTGGGAAAAAATTATGACAAAATGTGAAAATGTGAGCGAAAATAAGGAAAAGAGGGGGAAAAGGGTTAAAGATGGGGGCAAAAATTAATAACAAATTGAGAAAAAAAGAGGAAAGAATTTGTGGAAAATAATTGGGAAAACAAGAAAAAAATTGGGCAAAATAAGAAAAAAAATTACAAAAAAATGGGAAATGTTTTATTAAATAAATCAAATTAATGTGGAAAAAAACGGAGGAAAATAAAATGTATTTGAGCTGAAATAGCCAAGTCACACCAGCAGACGATAATTGTTTTTTGATACCGATACCTAAACGATTTTTTGATTTTTTTAAACTAAAATAGAACCAGAGAACAGAACAATAATGTGTGGAAGATCTGCACAGTCACATTATCGGATTCATCCCCAATGTCAAGAAATGTGTGAAAAATTGGGAATAATTTGGGGAAATTGGGAGAAAATGTGGCAAAATAAAGAAAAATTGGGCAAAAATATGAAAATAAATGTGGAAGAAATGCGGGGAAATAGGGGAAATGCTAGTAATAAAAAGTGAGCCAAAAAAAAAAAAGAATGGGGCAAAATAGGTGGGAAAATAAACTAAAAAAATGGGTAAAAAATTATTTATTTGAGTTGCCATTTCCTTTCGCACTATCAAAGCTTGGATCTAAAGAGACGTGATTTTATTTTCGGTTCCTGCTTTTGCTGCAGTCATGCACGTTTATTTGCACAACACGCCCATGAGCCTCGCGGAGACAGAGACCGTCACGTGCAGCGCAGACAGCAGTAAAAGTAATTCAAACTAAAGTATAAAACGTGTTCCTCTCTCGTACCTTGACGCGGGCCGGGTCTTTGGGGAAGCTGAAGAACCGTTTCGGGGCCCGGCTGCAGCCTCGGTCCGCGCCGAGCTGCTCCCGGTTCAAGCAGCTCGACACCACGCACTTCACCATGGCAACGGGAGCTAACGGGCTAATGCTAAACGGTGGCAAAACAACGACGAAAAACCCGCAGAAACGTGACAAAATTCGGTCCAAATGCAAAGCACGGTTTGTTTATGTCCTCACGGTCCATGCGCGCTTCTCAAACCCGGAACAAGGCGTGTTTTTGACCCGGAAGGAAAACAGCGTACAGGAAACTACGCTAAATGCGACTCAGCGGCGGCCATCTTGGTGCGGTCTGAGGCCGTTTCAGGCATGGTTTCAGGTGACGAAAAATTACATTTTCCATTTTAATTGTGATTGTTCTGGCGAAAATAAATAAGAAAATTAAGGGGAATTGCGTTATTGGTGACTTTTGTTCATTTCTTCTTCTGTTTTTGTTGTTGTTGTTTTTTAAGTATTAAATCAAAAGTCACATGAGTTAAGAGTTAAAACCAATTTATGATTTTTTTTTTCTAGTAGGTATATTTTTCTGTTAAGTGTAAATTAGTTTAATAAACGATAAGATTTGTTTGCAGTTATTCTCTTGGTGGCCACACGAGGTCTCTATTGCCTGTTTTTTGAGAGACGAGCCTTGTACAAATGCATTTTATTTATTATTTATTATCTATAAGAGGTATTCTGAATTTCGTTGCCCAATAATGAGTGTAAGTAAGAGACACTCAACTGTGGCTCCGACAACACTGAACAGAGAGTCTTGAAAGCTAAGACCCACAAAACTTATATCAACTTTTCGCTTTTTTACTTTACAAATAATGTCAGGAGAGATCGAAGAGATAACCACGGGGGAGAGAAAGAAGCCAGACGAGTGAATCTCGCGCTGGAGTTGAACCTGTGACCTCTCAGTGGGCGAAGCGAGTTAAAGTCAGTAAAGTTTTCATTCGTAGAAAGAAAACGTCCAAACTTCACTTTCTCCGACCTCGGACTGAGCGGGGAAAGTTCCGGACTCGATCGATGAGAAAAATCCTTTAGGGCGGCCATCTTTGAACCGCCTCCTCCTACACTCAGAACAGAGCGGGAGGCAGAGGTTCAACTCCCACTGTGTCCTTGGGCAAGACACTCGACCCTCCCTCCCCTGAGTGAGTGAGTGAGTGAGTGACGTCCTAAAATGTGAGGTTTAACTCCCAATTGGCTTTACCCAAATCTAAAAGCCCCTTCAACCAAATGTAAAAATAGAGACGAACACACAACAAAAAATGACAAAAGAGCAACAAAAACACAATTAAAATCCGACAAAAACAGGACGAAAACTCGACAACAAAGCGTCAACACAACAATGGAAAAAAAAGCGACGAAAAAGCAATAAAAACACGGCGAAAAAAAGTACAAAAGAGAGTCAAAAGAAGAGAGGAAATATGACAAAAACGCAACGACAATGTGACAAAAAAGTCATGATCAGTTTTGTGGGTCTTAGCTTTCAAACAGGGCCGACCCAGGTGCCATCTGCTGGAGGGGGCGTAGAATTGCACTTTAATGTTTGAACCCCATCTACAACATCCTATTTTCGGACATGACATTGGAACAGACTAGATAAAGACTCTTTTGTGTTGGAAACTAGAGAGTCCAAGCTGTTCCCTGTTGCCTTCAGGAGCCGCGTGACATCACGGTAAAAAAGAAGTCCAGGTTCCTCCTCCAGTAGAACTGTTGTGCGCACATTTAATAAAGCACATGTTCTGATTTTTTTAGATAAACATAATATACATACTATAATATAACAATGATAATCATAATAACATAAAATAAACTAGCTTTTTCCACATCCAAAGTCTGTCCAAAAGGGTTTGGGAAACAAAGCAAAAAGCCTATAGAATGTTATAACTTATTTGGGTTCAGAAAATTCAGATAGAAATGAATGAATTCATATTAATGGGTTATTTTCTCAGTTTTATATTGAATAAATATGAAATTGGGGCAAAAAAAATGGAGGAAAATGGGGGAACGTTTTTTCATGGTTGAGCACCTGCCCCTCAGAATGTCTGTGCACGTCACTGCCTGTCCTATTTGCTTTTGACATTTTCCTTCATTCCACTGTTCGATGGAAATTATGCAAATCTTAAATTAGCATATATTCATAACTATCTTCTCCGTAGCCTATTGTTAGTTTCGTTTGTCCCATTGAAAAGCTTTATATATATATATATATATATATATATATATATATATATATATATATATAATGTATAAATATACATTGGCCTTGCTGCTGCAGAAACCCTGTGGTCAATGATGAGGACATTTGTTGGATTCTGGTTTGGTGTTTTAGCTTCATTCAAACGTCTCTCTCTCTCTTGAACAAACTGCTGAAGCGCGTGCGTCACTCACACACTTTTATTCCTGTTTTTAAAGCTCTTCTTTTCACAGTCTGACCGTGAACGTCTTGACTCCGCGTTTGGCCAAACGCGAACAAAAGACTGTGGCGCATTCGGAGCGACGGAATGCACCGTGCGCGCGCCCCCGCCCCGTGTGCCTACGTGCGCGCCCCCGCCCGCCTCGGAAACAACGGGGGAGCGAGCGTGCACGCGCCTTCCCTGTCTGTGCGCGCGGCCGTGCGTCTGTCTGGACCCGCCGCCTCCTTTTCACCGAAGCGCATCCTCTGGAACGCACCGGCGGCAGGAGCGGCAGGATCACGGGCATCACGCGCGTCACGGGGCATGGCGGCGGAGACAGCGGCCTGAGACACCGGACCGAACCAGAACCAGGCCCGGGAGACGAGTCCAGACCGGAACCGAGCCGCGGAGTCCAGTCCAAGATCCAGAACAATCAGCGCCATTTCAGTAGGTTCTCCTCCTGTTCTCACGTGTCACAGTCCGTAATGAAACCCGCCTCAGTCCGGGTTTATTCGGACTTTCCTGGACTCACTGTCGGTCCTTGTTTTGGTCCAGGCTCAGAGTCTCCGCAGGAAAAGCAGCAAAAGTCGTGTCATTAATTGAGTCATAATTACAGGCCTTAAATGTCATTAAAACAAAGCATTGGATCAAACTGTAATAAACCTGCGTTTCCTCAGACAAAATGACTTTGCTCTGCGGTTCTTCCTGCACGTGCTCATTTAAATGACAATATTTCTGGTCTTAAGTTCAGATTTGGCTGGGATTGTAGGTGATGTTTTGCTCAAAAGTTTCCTGTTGTGTCCAGTCTGGGTTTGAATATAATGTTTGTAAATGTCACAGATGTGTTGCTTTAAACCGGACCTGCTGCTGCTGGATCAGCCCGGGTTTGTGTCTGGCTCTGGTTCAGCTCCACTTTACTCTTTCTTTAGTCTCGTTTGAACCTGATTCATCCCGACTGTTGGACTGACGTGTTTACAGACCCGGCGCTCGTTGTAACTTTGGCTGTTTTCGTGACTCTTTGTGGATTCCTGGAAACACAGAGGCTGTTTACGGTCAGAGTCTGGACTAACCTGAGGATTTGAAGCAGGGAAAGGATCAGACATGTTTATGAGTGTTGTCCCAGGACTCTCAGACCTCAGCGGATCCTCTTCCTTTTGTGACCTTCTGAATGGCTCTAGTTTGCAGAGCGTCAGGTGATATCGTTGGAAGCAGTGCCGTGTCCAGACTGTTTTTCTGGGGTGTCCGGGGGTGGCACGAGGACCGGGGTTTTGAAGCACTTTCTTTTAAAGTGATGCACAACGTACAGCGTGAGGAACGACACATTAACAATTGAAATTGAAGATGAGTGCATCAGTGGGTCCAGAGTTGTAGAAAAATTCAGGTGTTCTTCGAGGACAAAAACGTAGAGAACATGGACTGAGAAAAAAGAAATGTCCGAGGCGCTCTGAATGGTAAGATAAAAGTCCTTTTAATGAGTAGCGTTGGGACCTGGTGCGGTCTTCATCAGGGCGAGTCATTTAAAAACACAAACAGGTGCGTTAACTAGCAAAAGGGCATCGTGTGAGGTAAGATGATGTTCAACAGACCATGGATGAGTCTAAAAACATAGAAAAAAGGCAATACATGGTAAATAGCACCATATACTGTATGTACAAGGGACCTTAACAAAATGAGTTTGTATATTTTTTAATTGGAACAAGGGGAGTGGTTTAACTTTTATTAGGTGGATAAATATATTTCAAGATACTTGTACTGACTTATAATTTTAGTTCAACAGTGGCCATTGTGTGCTAAGAGAGTAATTTAATTTATTATAATTTGGCTACATTTATAGACATTTTTAGATTTTATAATTTTTGTAAACCTTATTAAAAAGACAGCCCTGTGACCTCATTATAGAAGAAACAACGTAATGATAAAATGTAGGGACACATGTAACGAATGGTTATAAAAAGACAGAAAAATCGATGTCTTCATTGAGACCCGGGTACTTAGTGGCCTAAAAGGTTTCTTTTTGGGCCAACGACCTTATCCTGTCCCCCCCTCGAATGTTGTGAGGGATCCCGTCAATGACCATCGCCCTCAGATGGTTGATGTTTGTGTGGCGGCCAGGTTCCAGTGTTTTGCCATAGGGTAATTGAGATTGTTCGTTCTAATTGCGTTTTTATGTTCAGAAAGTCGATCCTTGAGTCTCCTTTTTGTCATGGCCACGTAGAAACAACCACAGGGATTTCCAATTTGTATATGGCATGCGTGTTATTGCAATTTGCAAAGTGGCGGCACATGAAGGGTCTGGATCCAGTCAAGTTGGCAAAGGAAGTCGTTTTGTTGATGTTAATGCAATGTTTGCATGAACCACACTGAAAAGTTCCCTTTGGTTTTGGGAAGAAAGTCTTCGGCTAACAATTTCAGGTATTTTCACAGCTTTAGGTTGAATTGAATGAATTTTATGTGAAGGGCTGAATTTAGAACAAGCAGCAGAATCAGCACAACGACGTTTGGAACCAAAGCCTCTTAATATTTCTGAGGTGAAAACTCACTGGGTTGGATTTGATATTTGCTTTAATGTTCATTGTGTCTACTTACATACGTATATCCATCTTCTTCCACTTGTCCCGTGCCGGGTCGTGGGGATCACATTGCACCAGCCCCTATAGCGCCCCCTGCAGGTGATGGGTCCACAGAAGGACAGCCTCATGGTTCTAACGGGGCCTCTCATAAGGAGCATTAATATTCATTTTGTTTTGTATTCTATATATCTGATGTTGCAGGCGGGGGGCCCAGGAGAAATCAGGGGTTCATCCTGAAAGTCCGTTGTGAATGTCGTCATGTGACCTTAGTTCTGGACTTTGGGACAGTTTTGTTTCATTTGGGTCCAACTGTTACTTTGCAATTGTACTCAGAATACTTTTGCGTTCATTTGCATTATATTTATGTGTAACTACAGCGTATTTTTACAAAAACGTTAGCTCCGCCTGTTACAAACTTATTTACCAGTAATTAAGAATTCAAAAACTCTCTTGGCAAATGCACAGAATAAGGCGTTTTTAATCTTTATTTCATTGAACTGTTATTTCTTAATAATGTTGTGCAACATGAAGGCTAAAGGTAATGACTGAGTTCTGCGATGTAAATGTTTTCTAAATGCTCTCAAATGACAGAGTGCTGGCGACTTTTGGGATGTTTTTGAAGTTCGGCTCATCCACTGAAATGATGAAACTGTATTTACAAGATTAAGATTAAGATAAAATAATCCTTTACTGATCTCACAACGGAGAAATTCACTGGTTACATCCGGCTCTTAATAAGATCACTCAGGGTGTGCAGGACAGACAGGAAATGTGCAGGTAAGCAGTAAGAAAGAGAGGTGGCAGAAATAGAAACAATAAGGAAATAAAGAATAAATAAAAATACAATAAAAGTTAGATCAGCACCTGAAGCCTTTGACCTGACGGGAGGAGCCCCCCCCTGGCGGACACTGGGGCTGCACGATTTTCACAAAAACTCTAAATGCGATTTTTCAAACAAATATTGTTATTCGATTTGCGATTTTAATGTTTGATACATTTAAAAGCTTAAACTACTAAAGTGACGGAAGTTACTTTTAGACTTTAGTTCCTGCTCAAACTGCCCCATATTTGAACAAAACACAATCATTTAAATAATCCAAAAGATCTGGTTTGATGTGGACAGCGCCCTCTTCTGGAGGAGTCTTCCCGACATTCAGAGAGTAGCTCTGGGGGACAGACACGTGACTGAAATAAGTCCGGGATGGAACCACAGAGGGTCCAAACACGTTACAATCTGCTTCATGAGATCTGATACTTAGTTCTTCTTTAAGTCAGGGCTTTGAAACTTCCTCGGCCTTGGGGAAACTGAAACATCACAACGGAAACTGGTTCGATACAAGTCTGAAGCTTGAAACGGTATCATGCTAATGCTAATGGTATCATGCTAATGCTAACGGTATCATGCTAATGCTAACGGTATCATGCTAATGCTAATGGTATCATGCTAATGCTAACGGTATCATGCTAATGGTATCATGCTAATGCTAACGGTATCATGCTAATGCTAACAGTAACTAATCAAGGCTGAGACAGAAACTATGAGTGACTGCCGGAGTGACCCAGTGTGTGTGTGTTACTGTAGTTTATGAAGTAACTGATGTCATATATTTGTAATGATCACTTATATTTAATGAGCAGGATATAATTCAGTGATCCTTGTTTAATGTTTACGTATGTTTATTAATAGATAATAGATTGATAAATGATCTGTAACGTCTGATCTGACACTGGAGTAAAAAGGGACATTAACGTTTTCACTCAGAGACACTTTTGAGAAAGTCTCTTGTATCGGTTAATATCGGATATCGGCAGATACTGAAACACAGTATCGTATCAGAAGCAAAAAAACCTGGATCGGTGCGTCTAGTACCTTTTTAATACAGCGCCCCCTGCTGTTCAATACTGACTAAAAGTTTACAGTTTAGAAGCTTCATACACAGGATTATAGACCAGGCATTTGGAACAAAAACAGCCAAATATCGGTCATAAATATCGTTGTGATCGTCACTGATCTTCACGTCTTGCTTTGACTTTATTATGTTTCAATAGTTTTGTGTTACTTTAGTCGCACACGTGACGTCACCGTCTTGTATTTAAAGTGAGTCCAGCTCCGTTTCAGTCCCGAGTCCAGTCCAGAGTCCAGTCCCGAGTCCAGTCCCGAGTCCAGTCCCGAGTCCAGTCCCGAGTCCGGTCCCGAGTCCGGTCCCGAGTCCGGTCCAGAGTCCAGTCCCGAGTCCAGTCCAGGTTTTCTCCTGGAGTCGGGTCGAGCTGCAGACTCTGAGGTGAATACAGATGAGCTGCAACATCTGGAACACACTGTGCTCAGAGTCTGACGGGAGCTATGGGAGCTGTGACCCGTCTGTACCAGGACTAAACCAGGAATAAACCAGAACTAAACCAGAGATAAACCAGCCTATACCAGGACTAAACCAGTCTGTACCAGGTAGGGCAGGGCAATATGGCCTAAAATCTATATCACGATATAAAAAGAAATATCACGATAACGATATATTTAACGATATAATTGACAATGGACAAATTACTTACAAAATCCCAGCCTTACGCGCATTGAGTTGCCTTATGTACAAAATGCGCGGTATAAATAAAGTTGCCTTGCCTAGCCTTGATATTTTATTCTTTCTTTTTTTTTACGCTAATACTAATTTGCTAGCAAATACATATGATCTACTCAAGCAGTTTACATCCTTCATGTCATTTTAATTTGTAAGCGCCTGTCCCTGTGTTCTACAGTCAGTGTTTATGCTGCTCTGATGGAGCTGAGCCTAACATAAATTATATCGTGTCCACAACGATATAAAAAATTACAACGATATCCAAAAACTATATTGCGAAAACGATATGCGATACGATATGGCCCACCCCTAGTACCAGGACTAAACCAGTTTGTACCAGGACTAAACCACAAATAAACCAGGACTAAAGCTCAGAGTCTGACGGGAGCTATGGGAGCTGTGACCCGTCTGTACCAGGACTAAACCAGAGATAAACCAGTCTATACCAGGACTAAACCAGTCTGTACCAGGACTAAACCAGTCTGTACCAGGACTAAACCAGTCTGTACCAGGACTAAACCAGTCTGTACCAGGACTAAACCAGTCTGTACCAGAACTAAAGCTCAGAGTCTGACTGGAGCAACAGGCTCCGTGACCCGTCTGTACCGGGGTTAAACCAGGACTAAATCTGGACTAAACCAGAGTCAAGTCCAGGACAGGGCCCACAGTTAAACCTTTCAGGGTTTATGACATAAATACATGTATTTTTTTTACACGTATCCGTCAGAAATACAAATACCTGCTGGAAAGAATATTGTATTTGTATTTTTCTCATTAATCAAACCCAAAAAACAGATATTATGATATTGATTTAATTAGATCTCGTTCAACAGAGTCCAGGCCCTCTTTAGTCCCTCTTTAGTCCATCTTTAGTCCCGCTCCAGTGTCTCTTTAGTCCCTCTTTAGTCCCTCTTTAGTCCCTCTTTAGTCCGTCTTTAGTCCGTCTTTAGTCCTCTTTAGTCCGTCTTTAGTCCGTCTTTAGTCCCTCTTTAGTCCGTCTTTAGTCCGTCTTTAGTCCCTCTTTAGTCCGTCTTTAGTCCCTCTTTAGTCCCTCTTTAGTCCGTCTTTAGTCCCTCTTTAGTCCCTCTTTAGTCCGTCTTTAGTCCCTCTTTAGTCCCTCTTTAGTCCGTCTTTAGTCCCTCTTTAGTCCGTCTTTAGTCCGTCTTTAGTCCGTCTTTAGTCCCTCTTTAGTCCGTCTTTAGTCCCTCTTTAGTCCGTCTTTAGTCCGTCTTTAGTCCCTCTTTAGTCCGTCTTTAGTCCTCTTTAGTCCGTCTTTAGTCCGTCTTTAGTCCGTCTTTAGTCCTCTTTAGTCCTCTTTAGTCCTCTTTAGTCCGTCTTTAGTCCGTCTTTAGTCCCTCTTTAGTCCGTCTTTAGTCCCTCTTTAGTCCTGCCCAGTCCCTCTTTAGTTTGTCTTTAGTCCCGCCCAGTCCCGTCTCTGGGCCCTATAGAACCTCTGTATGGTTTCCATGGAGACTGCAGGTCTGAGCGCGCTCAGTGAGAGCAGCAGACGCAGATTTGGAGCGCGCTCAGTGGAGGCCTGAGATGAACCCGGGCGACGCGTGATCTGGGTTTAATCAGACGAGTTCACCTGAGGACAGACGAGGACTAACCGGGACAAACCAGAGCCTCAGACGAGGACTAACCGGGACAAACCAGAGCCTCAGACGAGGACTGACCGGGACAAACCAGAGCCTCAGACGAGGACTAACCGGGACAAACCAGAGCCTCAGACGAGGACTAACCGGGACAAACCAGAGCCTCAGACGAGGACTAACCGGGACAAACCAGAGCCTCAGACGAGGACTGACCGGGACAAACCAGAGCCTTTTCACGGGATGAGTGAGCTGAGAGCTGTTTCACAGACTCGGTCACAAAGAGCTTCACATGAGACGATGATACTTTTTTCACTCAGAGAAAGACACTTTTAAGAAAGTCTCTAGGTATCGGTTAAACTCGATTGTAAACTCTTTTTTTTTTTACTTATTAAACTATATGTCTTATGTTTTTATTATGTTTTATGTGTGAATGTTTGACGGTGCACTTTGAGCTTTTTTTCCAATGTGGTTTTATACTTAGTCCGGATCACTCAGTGGAGAATCAAAACTATACATTTTTGAAAACTTTAGTAAGCAATCAGAAAAACAACATTTCCATTTGCGCTGATATGTAAAAAAAACAACAACATTTATAACATTTCTATGGGGAGTAAAAAAAATTATTCCATTTGGTCCAATCAGAAAAGTCAATGAAACCCTTGTCATATGTTTCATGGCGTCTCATCACTTATACCATAAGGTTTCCAATGACATCACGCATAGTTCCGGCGGCCATTTTGAGCACCAAAGTAGAATTATGCAGTACTACAACATGTAACAATATCTCAGCTCAGGATGAAAATGAAACACGACTGACAGTGGTATTTTTTTGTCCTCGTAATCATTGCTCATGAAGATAACAGTAAAAACACACGTTTATGTGATATAAGCAGCAAATGTGTCACAGATGTAGCAGCTCTGTCTGTCGAGCTACAGCAGGATTTACTAAAGATCTGCTTCACTCTGAAGACTAAATTAACTCATCAAAGAAGAAACAGATAACCTTTCTCTGGGATTTTTACAGTTTGTCATGTCAACAGAGTCTCAGTCTGAGTCAGTGTTTAAGCTGCTTAAGACGTTAGCATGCTACCGGTTAGCAACTGTCAACCAACTGTCAGTGGCTTCAACACGATAAACACATGTTAAACACATTAGCCGTCACTGGGTATTCACCATCCACGCCCACCACATCTATAACTGGTGGGTGTGGTCACCACGGACAACAGCTCGGAGGAAGCTGTCTGGATGGACAGCGAAACTGTCAGCTCTTTTTAAAAGTAAGTCCAGTTGTGTTGATTTATCCCCTTTTTTGAGTTAATTAATTACCTGGATGACTGAGAAACTACATTGTCTTATTGATAAACACATGTGTGTCTCACATCTATGAACACTGAGGAAATACTACAGTACCAGCTCAGCTCTGACCTCTGTCACATGTTGTATCCAAGGCTAGATGTTTGTGGCTCAGGGCTTTCCCTTGGAGAGGTCAGAGCTGAGCTGTTAAAGCTAAATGCTAACTGGTAGCATGCTAACATCTTGAGCAGCTTAAACACTGACTCACTGGTTTCTTCACATAAACGTGCATCTCTGGTTCCGTGTTTTTACTGTTATCTTCATGAGCAATGATTACGAGGACATAAAAACACCACTGTCAGTCGTCTTTCATTTTCATCCTGAGTTGAGATATTGTTACATGTTGTACTACTGCATAATTCTACTTCGGTATTCAAAATGGCCGCAATAACAACAAAAGTCACTTGACTGAAAAGCATGTATACCATTAAGTTTCCAAAATATACAGTTTTCATCTACAACAGTGGAAATCTGAACATAGTGAACTGGACTAACTGAGCAAATGGAAAATAAACTGAATCTGAATAAATATGGAATATCAGCAGATACTCAAACCTCAGTATCAGAAGCAAAAACCTGGATTTGTGCATCTCTAGAACCGACTAAACAGGGATGTTTTTAATAAAGCGCCCCCTGCTGTCCCAGTTCAACACTGACAGTTTACAGTTAGAAGCTTCATACATTATTATTATAGAGCAGACACAAATATAACCTTAGAGAAACCCATATCACTCGACCTCTATAGTGTCAGTGCTACGGTTGTTACGGTCACCATAATTCTGCTGTGACGAGGCTCCGGTGGAGGTTTCTGCCTCTCGCTGCTCGGAGGAAACCCTTTGACTCAACACATGAACGTGACGGAGACTGAAAGGTTCTGTCTCTGTTGTTTTGCAGACGATGTCGTCCGATGGAATCGTCTGAAACGCCGTTAAACCCCTTCACTCTCGGCTTCAGAAGTTCAGCTCCAGCTTCAAACAGGTCAGAGCTTTATTTATCAACGGGAAAATACAAACCGCTTTATTCCTTTACACCCAGAGGGAATAAAGGAAAGATTCTACTCTACTCTCTTTAATCGTTTGGAAACAAAAACAATCCAGTGCAGGGCCTTGAAAGACACGGCTCTTCACAATACAGCCTATAGGACAATGTAACGCCTCATTTGAAAGCTAAGACCTACAGAACTCATCTAAGCTTCTTAACTGTTCTGTTTTCTGTTTTTCAGTGTAACGTAACTGTGATAAATGTGACCCAAACATGTCAACTAGCAGTGGTGGAAAGTAACAAAGTACACATTATAGGTACTTTCACTTTACTTAAGTACATTTTATGATGAATACTTTGTACTCCACTACATTTTTAAATTCGGTTAAAAGTAAAAGTATTTTATTTTCAAAGTGACTTCTCTATGAACTGGTTTAGTCCCAGTTTAGACTTGGTTTAGTGGTTTACTCCTTTAGACCTGGTTTAGATCTGGTTTAGACCTGACCTAGTTTAGTCTGGGTTTAGACCTGGTTTAGTGGTTTACTCCTTTAGACCTGGTTTAGACCTGACCTAGTTTAGTCTGGGTTTAGATCTGGTTTAGTGGTTTACCCCTTTAGACCTGGTTTAGATCTGGTTTAGACCTGACCTAGTTTAGTCTGGGTTTAGACCTGGTTTAGTGGTTTACTCCTTTAGACCTGGTTTAGACCTGACCTAGTTTAGTCTGGATTTAGACCTGGTTTAGTTCCCGTTTTTGACCTGGTTTAGTGGTTTACTCCTTTAGACCTGGTTTGATTCAAATGAATTGGAAAATTCCTGGGCTTTAAACTCTTAAATACTTTTACTGTTTACTTGTAAAGTAAATTTACTTTTGGTTACTTTTGTACTTTTACTTAAATACATTTTTGGACCTGCACTTTTACTTAAGTAAGAATATCGAGTACTTCTTCCACCACTGCAACAAAAGCGTGATTTGATTTGAATATTTTATTTCGAGCTAAAGAAGAAAAGAAAAACAGAAATATATATATACATAATAAAGAAAAAGAAAAAATAATTTACATTACAGCTCGAAAAGGAGTGGGAAGTGATGAAAACACAACGAAGAACGACAGCGGGGATTAAGAGGTTAAAACAAAAATAGTTTTATAACGGCAGCATTTTAAGCCCCTTCACAAAACAACAGCAGCATCTGCTTCTAGAGGACGTTCAGGTCTATTGCATTATGTTCTGTAAAAGACATACACACTAGGAGCACATGGCTAATTATGAACGACAGCTCTGCAAAGAAACAAGGAACTTTTCTCTGCCACTGTGATGTTTTTAGCAGCTGCTGATTGTCCTCAGTTAGTCCGATATTGTCAATATGATCCCGATACCGATACTGAATATCGGATCAGGACGTCCCTATTTGTATAAAAACAGTTTATCCTTTTTAACTACATTTCTTTAAAGGCTCCAGAGTCAAAAGTCCATGTGTCCAAAGGCACAATAACGCATGCTCTGTGAACAGCAGGTGGCGCTGTGCAGACGTTACTGTCAGTGTGACCAGGAGGACGTGTGTGTTTGCAGATGGAGGTGAACTCGTCTGAGAAACGCCACAGAACCAGATCCAAAGGCGTCAGAGGTAACGCAGACCTGCACCGGGAAACCACATCAACACACATGTTTTTTTTGTTTTTTTATTTATTTTATTTTATTTTTTATTGTGAGTTTTAAGACAATCACATAAAATAGACCAGAGACAATTACAAAAAACAAACAAACAACAGAGACAAACAACAGACAACAGATCTCAAGTGACACTGGACAAAAAAAAAAAATAATAATAATAATAATAATAATAATAATAATAAAATAAATAAAAAACAAACTAAGAATTTAGGCTGTATTGGTAGGCGTGCTATGAGATAGTGTGTGTGCGTGCGCGTGTGCATACTGTACTGATTTTTTTTTAGAAAATAATAATTGTTATCAACATCAGCATCAATGACAATGTTACAACTACTGACATCACTCACACTGTCATTATATTGTATCTAATAATAGCGACACAAATAGTGATAATAGTAATCATAATAATCATAATCACTGTCATGTTCAATAGTCATTGTCTTCATCCTTGATACCATTCAGGTAAATTACTTTGTGATCACAAAATGACTTATTTTTTATACATCTGTTCACAAATGTTTTAAAGCTCTTAAAGGCAGGAAATGTCACGAAAAAGCATCAACATTAAATCTACTCATCACTCGACATAAGTTCATCAGAAATCTAAAAGTCATTCAGCTGCAGTTTGGGCTGAAACTGTGCACAGTCTAAAAACGTTTCCCGTTGTAATGTTTTGTAATGTTTAAACTCAAAACCTGAAGTCCTCCTTCCCATGCATTTCTGTAAACCAGAGTCAAATAAAAGTAGTGAAGGAATTTAAATATCTAGGCCTTGTTTAGTTTTAAAAACATGTTAAGAAAATCGGCAACACACTAAAATACAGTTTGTCTGTTTTTAAACATATTAGGAATACACTGAGACAATGATAATTCCACATATTAATGACGAGTGACACAACAATAAAACCTCTTAACTCTATATAATCGAGCTGTTAAAGTGTTGGACAAAAAGCCACTGAGATCCATCACTGTCTGATCCTTAGAAAATACAGCATGTTTAACTTTGATAATTTAATTGTGTACGCAAATGTGCCATTAGTTTTTAACATTTTGAATAATACTGCACCTCCACCATTGAAAACATTTGTCCAGCTCTGTTCTGAGCAGATGACTAGGAGCTCCAATGACTGCAGAGTAAGGCCTAAACGTAGCTCAGACATCCTTCTCATTCAAAGGCATCAAAGAATGGAACAAACTCCCGCAGAATCTGAAACTTTCCTTAGACCTGAAAGATTTCTCTCGTAATACAAACAAAGTGCTGTTGGAAAACCAGTCATGTCAGCACGATAACTGTAAATGTAAATATGAGCTTTAGTGATGTTTTATGTAGTAATTTTAGCCTGATTCTATGTGGACTGATGCTGTAACGGGTGAATAAATGAATATTTGTATTTGAGTGGTTCAATATATTTGTACATGTTGTAACTCACCTGCTCAGGGACTGCAGATGGAAACTAGCTCGAGCTAAATCTGGTGCAAAGCATCTTTAATGAATGTGTTTGCACATTGTCCCTGTTGAAATAAATGAATAAACTAAACTAATGTAATTCCTCTCACTGGTTTGGTTAAAGTGGTGGAGCTCAGGACAAGACTCTCTCTGCTACATTACGTCCATTTATTTTGCCTAAACTGAACTAATAATTCACTAATTGTTTATTCAACAAAAAAAAAGTATTTTCAGCATTTTGACCGTTTTTAATTTTAAAATGTCCAACGTTTCTGAGCTAAAGTTCCCATTGAAAGTTTCTGAAAAAAGTCTGTTGATTTTCCCTCTGTTTGCGTCTGCAGCTGCTGTGGAGGCCCTCAGTCTGGAGCTCTTCAGGTAAACACACGAAACATCACTGTCTTTATTTATCCTCAATAAAACTGTCTTTACGATGTTTATTCTCTGACGTTTTGTGGCTTTTGTGTTAATGAAATGTCAAACTGTGAGTCTGAGCTGCTGCTCTTATTAACCTGCAGCTGAGACTTTATTTTATTCTCAAATGCATGAATGTTAAAGCTGCAGTGCCTGATTTCTCCTGTTCAAAAAATGAAATGTTTTGGCCCAAACTCATTTCTAGCTCTCACAATCGCGCCTGCACATCCGCATTGTTCAAGTATCTGAATTATAGCCACGTTTTCCGCCCGTGTGCAGCTTTGAGCGCTGGCAAAGTGACGTAAATAAACTGCACTCATTTAGCTTCTGTCTTTCATCGATCAAGAAACATTTAGGTGAAGACGATGCAACAAAGAAAAACACAAAGTCAGGTTCCTCAGCTTTAATGTGAATGTGGGCTCTTAGACGCTTTCCTCCCTCGGCCTTTGTAATGATGTGATTTTTAAATCCAGATTGAACAGTAAATTGCTCAAATACATTATTATTATTAGTTTATAAGCCCAATGCCCATCTCGGCTCGCCCGGTGCATTATGGGTAATGGAATGTCTTTTGGCTAACAAACAATAATGATCGTTAGTTTAAAGCAACGAAGAAAGCTCTGATTTGGAGCGTTTTAACCGCTGGAAAGTTGATGATTTAAAGCGTTTTTGTCGTGGCCATGGAGCCTGTTACAATATTAGCTTAAAGTCTATTTTTACACCAGGGCTGCGTACGGAGATAGACAGAAACCAAACTGCCATTCATACAAAGAGATGCTTCAAAAGTGACGACCAGTCCTTGTTCATATAGTTGGAATAACTATGGAATAACTATGTGAGAAAAACATTTGTGACCCTTGAAGGCGACTGTTGGACAAAGTCCAGGGTCTGAAACTGTGGCCTCATGTCGCCGATATTCACAACATTTAAACTGAAATGAGAAATAAAAACATAGAATCCTCTTTTTTTGTCAATAAGGAAGTGGACAGTAGACGAAATCTTTTTCTTAATTGTGACCAGAGAGATCCACATACACACATAGGCTCTGCATCTAAATGTACTTTATTTTTATTTTTTTACGAGTGATCTGATGGAACAACAGAGCTAATCAGTCGCTAATCTGACAGACGGAAATGTACCCACTATATTTAACATCAACACCGTTTTGGAACTTTTCCCTGTGATTACAAGACGAATTCAAATGATTTAAAAAGTCTGTGTCGGGCTGATCCCAGGTCCTGTCGTTCCCCTGTCCGTGATGGTCCGCTCCTGCCTACGGAGCCGCCCTGACTTTTCCCTTTCAACATATTCACAACTTTAATATTTGACAGAAATGTCACTTGAGACTTATAGTCTGTAAACCAATGCCCGTAAGCCTTATAGTTCACGGTTATGGCTCAATATACTTCAGTGTTCACGCTCCGCTACCTGAACTCACACATTTCAATGGTGTGGTTTGTTTGGGCTGAAATTAGGAGCCTGATTGACCCACACATGTGCAGTCGAGACGGGCATTGGGCTTATTGCTAACATGATTTATTGACTTTTGAAGGTGAAATTAATTTTTCCATTAAAGCAGTTCTAGGTAACGTGTTTCCCTTAATAAATCCTTCCCATAGTCCCTCTGTGTTAACCTCTTAACCCCCACCTGAACCGACCACATTTCCTGTAAAAGATCCGTTTCGATCCATTTTGTAGCTTTCACATGAGGGGCGACGGTGGCGCAGATGGTAGAGCGGGTCGTCTCATGATCGGAAGGTCGGGGGTTCGAATCCCGCCTCCTGAAGGTGCACACTGTCGTTGTGTCCTTGGGCAAGACACTTCACCCAGCTTGCCTCCAGTGTCTGCGTACATTGGTGTATGAATGAGAGTGTGAATGGGTGAGTGGATCCTTGCTGTAAAGCGCTTTGAGTGCCTAACATAGGTGGAAAAGCGCTATATAAGTTGAGACCATTTACCATTACCATTTACAAGGGCCTATAGACTGCAACGTTCAGAAGCTGTTAGATTTGGGTAAAGCCGAACTGGATGAAATGTGTTGTGAAGATGCAGAAGAAAAACACTTCTTGATACTGGTTTAACCTTAACCAGGTGAATTTTCTCCTGTTCAGCTTTACCCAAATCTAAAAGCTCACAGCCTATAGGCCAGTGTTAACGCCTCATTTGAAAGCTAAGACCTACAAAACTCATCTAAACGGATCTTTTTCCTCACGATGTTGTCACTTTTTGACATTACTTTTTAGTCCTTTGTTCCCCCCCACATTTTCATCGCTTTTTGTCACTTGTCTGTTGCCGTTTTGTGGCTTTTTTGTTTCGTTTTTGTCACCGTTTCGTCCCATTTTCTGTCACGTTTTTGTTGGCGGGGTTTAAGAGGCTAATAGGATGATTGGGGGGTCTTTCATCGCCCCCTGGTGCCTCCGGATCGGAGTCACCAATACACACTAATGGAACCATGAAGAAGAAGCTAACAGGCTAACGGACAAAGCTAACTGCAGGCTAGCTCCACTTAAACAGTATTTACAGCCAAGTTTGAGTGAAACAAATGATCTCCATTGTGTAACTGGATGAACAATATCCCTCTGTCCCTTTGTCTTTTCTGTCAGCGTAGTATTTACTCTCACGGACAATTAAGGAATAAAAAAACACAACATGCTACGACACCTGCAGTGGCGCTTATGGCCTCTAGGGGCACGAGTTACTTAGTACTGCTTTAAAGGGATATTTTAGGATTATTGACATTGGGCCTCATTTCCTAGTTATCCAGAGTGTTGTTGATGTCTGGAGATATTTTTTTCTTAAATTCATGCAGTTCTTATATTTGAAGAGTCTAGTGGCGCTAGGCTAATGCTAGGCTAAAGCATTTCTATGGTATCAGTTAGCCTGCATTAAAACAGTGTGACCCACTCCACAGTGCACCTGAGGTAAATCACTTATAACACCAGACTAACCATATAAATGTCTGTGTTAATAGAATCATTTTTGAAATATAACTGACCTTGTATCACATGAATTACCGCATTTTGAGGGACTATTTTCTCGCAGATCACTCCGCCGCTGTGTTAGCTTACAGCCACGAAGCTGATGCTGCTCAAATATAAGTTATTTTAAATGATTCTATTAACACAGACATTTATATGGTTAGTCTGGTGTTATAAGTGATTTACCTCAGGTGCACTGTGGAGTGGGTCACACTGTTTTTAATGCAGGCTAACTGATACCATAGACATGCACTAGCCTTGCCCTAGCCTAGCGCCACTAGACTCTTCAAATATAAGAACTGCATGAATTTAAGAAAAAAATATCTCCAGACAACAACACTCTGGATAACTAGGAAATGAGGCCCAATGTCAAAAATCCTGAAATATCCCTTTAACTTCTTACCGAGCACATTTTCTCCAGTTCAGCTTTACCCAAATCTAAAAGCTTCTCGACTGGAGCTCACAGAGCCTAAGACCTACGGAATTGATCTAGATTTGTTGCTTTTTCGGCACTTTTTTTTGTCGTGTTTTTTATTGTTATACTATTTTTTCTCCAGAATGTAGATTTGGATGAAGCCAAACTGGAGAAAATGAGCTAAAGTCCGTCTTGTTTTTTTTGTCTATACACATTTGCTCATGTCACCGTCCGTCTCTGCAGCAGGAGTTTTAAAGTGGCCGTGTTCTCGTGTCTCCGCAGTTGTCCCACTCCGGGCTGCGACGGGACGGGTCATGTGAGCGGGAAGTACGCGCGGCACCGCAGGTACGACCGGACCGGGCTCTTTGTCTGAATGAAGCTGCTGCTGCTGCTGCTGGTGGTGGAGGATGCAGGCTGTCACCATGGCGACGGCGCTGCAGCCCGTCTCCCGTGGTAACGCCGGTGTCTCCACGGCGACGGCGCACGGTTTTAATTAACGGCAGCCGGGTTTTATTTTTAGGCCAGGGACGTTTTTTTTCCCCACCATTCACAAAAATAAACCGGGGACGAGACGGGAGTTCAGTCTGAGACGAGTCTCAAACAGAAGCTTTAAAATGGATCTGAAGTTTACAGGCGCTCCAGTCTGAACCTCCTCGGTCCTCTGTTTGAAGGAATGTTGGAAAAATGCAGATTGTGGCTTTAAAAATACAGTATTTGTGGATTCAAATGTCATTACAGTGGATTCAAACAGGCTTTTCTTGTAAAATAATGACATTTCTCCACGATCTTTGCTGCGTAAATTCATTGAAAATATTAAAATTCTGCCTTGAAACTCATTCAGCTGCAGTTGTGCCTGACATTTACACATTTGTTTTGCTCAAACGTTTCCAGTTTTGTCCACTTTGCTTTTGAATATTGAAATTTCCCCTCAGTCGTCTGTTTGAAGGAATGCTTGCAAATCATAAGAACTTAAATTTGCAGATTTTTTTGCGTTCGTGGCTTTGAAATACAGTGTTTGCGTTTCCTGAGTCTATGCTGGTAACTATGGTAACCGTCCAAATGCAGATGTTCCTGTTTCACCGCTTTGTGTAAATAAAACCACTTTTAAAACAACACTTTTCAAACGTCGCGATAACTTCTAATGCGATCAAATGTGCGGTGACGCTTCACGCCATTAAATCCTCTCCGTAGTCCCTCTGGGGGTAATACAAGTGTTAATGGGATGATCGCCCCCTGGTGTCTCTGGCCAGAAAACCACAATTGCAACTTTCCCCAATACACACTAATGGAATCACGAAGAAGAAGCTAACAGGCTAACGGGCAAAGCTAACTGCGGGCTAGCGTCACTTAAACAGTATTTACAGCCAAGTATGAGTGAAATTGTGTAATTGGATGAACAATATCCCTCTGTCCCTTTGTCTTTTCTGTCAGCGTAGTATTTACTCTCACGGACAATTAATGAGTAAAAACACACAACATGCTACGACACCTGCAGTTGCGCTTATGGCCTCTAGGGGCATGAGTTACTTAGTGCTGCTTTAAAGCATTAAATACTTCATTTCTTAAACATTGACATCTTCATCATTTGTTACTCATTAATAAGCAGATAAATAAATACCTTTAATTGTCTGTTTGTACCTTTTGATTCTATTATTCATGTCAACAATAATTAGCAAACTACAAACCTCTTATAAATGATGAATGAAGTAATTAACTCCTTAAGCCCCGCCTGAACTGAGGGCATTTTCTCCAGTTTGACTTTACCCAAATCTAAAAGCTTTTCGACTGGAGCTCACAGCCGATAGGCCAGAGTAACGCCTCATTTGAAAGACCTACAAAAATCATCTCAACTTTTTTGTCGCCGCGTTTATGTCACGCTTTTGTCTCATTTTTGTTGCTTTTTGTGACACTTTTTTTGTCGTGGTCTTTTGTGGTGGTTTTATTTTATTTTTTTACTTTTTTGTCGTGTTTTTGTTGCTTTTTTGTTGCTTTTTCGCTATGTCTTCACACACCTCACTGGTTAACGACTCTGGGGGAAAAGACACTGAAAAGTTTCCCTGACTGTCTGCACACGTTAGGACTGAGCGGCTTTCCTCCTCGTTATTTCCCTGTGTGCGTGTGTGCGACTGTGCGTGTGTGTGCGTGTGTGCGACTGTGCGTGTGTGTGTGTGTGTGTGTGTGTGTGTGTGTGTGTGCGTGTGTGCGACTGTGCGTGTGTGTGTGTGTGTGTGTGCGACTGTGCGTGTGGCAGCAGGCAGACGGGAGGATATAGTCTATAGGCTCCGCTGCAGAAAGAACATAATGTCCTGGGCTGATCTGTGAGCGGCTCAGACGGAGCCGAGGGGACGAATGTGGACAAACGCACCGGTGTCGTGACGGTTTCCGCATCCCTGTGATTTTGGGTCGGACTGACGCCTGTACGTGTGGATATTCACTGACTAAAGTCTGGCATTAGCTGGTTTTAGCGCGATATAAAGTCTATTCTCACAAACAGAAGCCGCGGTGTTATGACAGTTTACGTTTCCCTGTGATTTCTGACCGATCCTGTCTGCCCTGAGGTGTTTGGCCCGGTTTGGCCTGGTTTGGCTCATATTGGCCCGGTTTAGCGCCTGGTTCAGGGTCTGGTTTGGTGCAGAACGCCGTGTCCTCAGATGATCTGTGAGGAGTATAGATGCCGCAGTGCACCATGGGAACTGAATTTGAATGAGGCTCAGAGCGGAGCCGCTGTAGGAGGAGGAGGTTCTGCTGCTGCACATAAAGGATCACAGCGGCTGCAGCCCGGCGACTTGGGGCCTGAGGCAGGGGCACGATAAACTATAAACAGAGGAGCGTGGAAGAACAGATGGACTCGCTCTGAAGTCACACCAATATGAAATGTGATGAGAGAAAAAGCCGGAAAAGCATAAAAGAAAGCAACAAGAAAACAATGAAAAAGCAACAAAACAGGACAAAAAAACTACGGAAACATGACAAAAATGTTATATATAGTTATAATCAGTTCTTAGCTTTCAAATGAGGCTGGTTTGGCCTACAGGCTGTGAACTTTAGATTTGGGTAAAGCCAAACTGGAGGAAATTCGCTCCAAAATGTGAGACGTACTGACTGTTCCTTTAAATGTCTTACCCTTACAGTGCATGTGACAGGTTTTAATGCTTTTGAAAATATGACTTACTGAGATGGAAAACATCTGAAGCATACTTATTATTTTATTTCACTGAAGCAGCAAGAAATGTTGGGCAGAAATGTTGTTTTAATTTTTAAGCTGCTGACAGGAAGTGACATAGAAGAAGGAAACATTCCAGAGCAGTTTGACTCATTTCATGGTTGGCACGGCAACAGTTTAAAATTGTTTACCCTCCTCTATGTCACTTCCTGTCCATGTCCAATACGTTTGTTAAGTGTGACGTCACGACTTCCGCTTCCTGGCAGACGCAAATATGCGAGAAAAAAACAAACAAAACTCTTAAACAACCATCAATATTTCTGAAACTCAACAGAGAGTTACTGAAGCTACTTATTTCTCAGACTCATTAGCCAAAAATGCCACACCTAATAAAAAGTAAGTAAGTTTTTACTTACTTTTACAAGTAAGTAAAAACTTACTTGCCCCACGTAAGTTTTAGTAAGACTAAAAACCTACGTGGGACAGTTTTTAGTCCTTTGTCCAATGTCCCAATAGATTTCTCCAAAACCATTGATTTGTCCCCAGTTTCACTCGTAAATGAGAGAATCAATATTCCCGAATATTGTCCCAGTTTTTATTTGGAAAATCTGGTCACCCTAGGTTAACTGAACCTGACAAGAATGTACCTGCTTCATCTTCTCTCAGAGGATGTTCTTGTTGTTTTTGCACATTCGTATTCTTGGTGGAAACGCGTAGGCTGTTCCGTGACTCAATAAAGGACTCAGACCATTTTCCTTCTGACTGATTTCAAATACTTGCCAGAACAAGCGAATCCTCCAGCATTTAAAGTCTGAACAGTTGCTAAGGACTTGTTTCTCCAGTTTTTGTGGCAAAAACAAGGCAGATAACTTCATAAAACCATGAACTTCCTTGTTTTGAAAATACGCCGGCTTTTCTCTGATTGGTTAATCTGCCTGTCAGTCACGCCCCTCGGCTGGACGTAACCGTGTCTGACTCTGTGTGTCTGTGGCAGTGTTTACGGCTGCCCTTTGGCCAAAAAGCGGAAAGCTCTGGAGAAGCAGCCGCTGGAACCCGCCCCAAAGAGGAGCCTCTTCATCACTTCCTGTCCCGACGAGGAGGAGGAACAAGATGGCGGCTTCGGGAGCGAGAGGTCAGTCTGTGTTTTCCTCCGCAGTCACTGAGTTCATTTTGTTTCCTGAACTGGGACTTGAACCTCTGACTTTTCCCGCTCGGTCTCTTAAAGGTTAGAAGACGAGAGACGGGAGGAGTTCTCCGACCCGGAAGAGGAACAGGATGTGGACGGCGACGAACAGGAAGTGGAGGGGGACGAACAGGAAGTAGAAGACGAGCAGGAAGTGGAGGAGGAGCCGGAGGAGAGGACAGAGGAAGAGCAGGAGGATGAGGAGGAGCAGAGTGTGCAGCCGGGTGAGTGTTTACACACACAGTTTCAGTTTGTGAGTCTGTGTTGTTCTTTAGTATCGGATAAAAGCTCTTGTTGTTGTCGGCAAAAGTAAAGACTGTAGCCTAATAGGTTCACATGACGTCACCACCTTCTAAAGAGCCTATAGTTTAAAACGGAGGCGGTAACTATGGTAACTGTCCTTATGCAGATTTCTAGTCTTAGTTTGTTGCTCATTTCTCTGTAATTCTTTGGAACTATGGTCTCATTGTTTCCTCATAAAGGCGTCTAAAAGTGGAGACAATATTTAAAAACACGAGCATGATGTTGATCAGTAGAAGAAGAATCATGTGAATCCAATCACTGTCAAATAATGATCAGGGAAACATTTGGACTTTTGGGAAATGTTTTCTCCCATAGAGCTGTATTGGCGCCTGCTCCGACTGAAATAGAATTCCAGAACATGAACGCAACCTATAAATAATAATAACGGCTTACACTTGTATTGCGCTACAAGCCTGTTTACAAGCCTTCTCAAAGTGCTGCACTGAGGTCATTATTCATTCACTCCACACTCAGACTGACCATTTACCACGTGGCTATAATGTGTTGTTTATTTCCTGATGTCTTATTATGTCGTTGCCCTTTGATGGACACGTGTCGAATAATTTCTTCTCTTTTGTTTTTCATTTTGGCCGCCCCCTAGTGGCTGGAGTACACAGGCCGGGTTAAAGGGATATTTCAGGATGTTTGACATTGGGCCTCATTTCCTAGTTATCCAGAGTGTTGTTGATGTCTGGAGATATGTTTTTCTTAAATTCATGCAGTTCTTATATTTGAAGAGTCTAGTGGCGCTAGGCTAATGCTAGGCTAGTGCATGTCTATGGTATCAGTTAGCCTGCATTAAAAACAGATTCTATTCTATAAATGTCTATTAACACAGACATTTATATGGTTAGTCTGGTGTTATAAGTGATTTACCTCAGGTGCACTGTGGAGTGGGTCAGACTGTTTTTAATGCAGGCTAACTGATACCATAGACATGCACTAGCCTAGCGTTAGCCTAGCGCCACTAGACTCTTCAAATATAAGAACTGCATGAATTTTAAAAATATCTCCAGACATCAACAACACTCTGGATAACTAGGAAATGAGGCCCAATGTCAAAAATCCTGAAATATCCCTTTAAATCATCTCACGGCCGGATCTGGCCCTTATATCGAAATTGCTGTTTGGAAGATTTACAATAACAATAATGAGTTTATCTCCAATGTCAAGAAATGTGGAAAAAGGGGGGAAATAAAATAACATTAATTTAAAAAATGAGAAAACTGTGTCAAAAATGGTTGAAAAAAGTGGGAAAATAATAAACAAAAAAAAGTGTCAAAACATTTCTAAAATGGGGTAATAGTGAAAAATGGGGGGAAAGATTATAAATTAAAAATATTTGCAAAAAATGGGGAGACATGGCGCTGTTGTAGTTTGTTTTTTTGAGCAACAAAGCGATGTAAATGAAGACGTTTGTTGCTCATTTCATCATCGTTAGAGAAAGTATTTGCTCAGTATTTTCTCTCCAGGCACAAATGTCTCACGAGCTTTTCCTCCTCCGTTTCAGCCGAGAGTCTGTATCGACTGAGTCCCACGGCGAGGCCGGCCGCGCTCCTGAACGAGGGTCGCACGAGTCCGGGCCTGAACCCTGGACCACACTCGGTCCCACACGCCGGTCTCACCCCGGGACTGGCCCAGGCCCCAGGGAGCAGGGCCCGGGAGGACTACGAGGACTACGATCAGCTGGTAGCCAAGTCCTGCTGAACCTGGGCAAGATGGCCGACTCTGTGTCCGAGTCGTCCCACAGCGACGAGGACGAGGAGGAGGAGGAAGAGCAGGAGGAGGAGGAGGAGGAGCGGAGAGGACTGAGCCTGGACCTCAACAGCGACGTGGTCCGAGAGACGGTGAGTCCGTCTGACCCGGGGTTTCCACTATTTCTAATCACAAAACCTCTACTCAAAGTAGACCAGCTTTACCCAAATCCATAAGCTTACAGCCTACACTGTAAAAGGTTTATCGTAGATTTTACAATAACTTACTGGCAGCAGGGTTCCAGTATATTACTGCATTACACTAGTGATACTGTATATTATTATTACAGTAATACTGTGAAGTCTTATTACAGTAGTGACGATGTAAGTTACTGTATCTGTTACCGCCTAGACAGTACTGTAAACTTTACAGTAATTAAACTCGCTACTGTATTTTTACAGTAACTTACTGTACCACTAAACCATTTCCCAGAATCCTTTATGAATTACAGTATTTTACTCTAATTGCAATTTACAGTCTAATACTGTTGATATTACAGTAAACTATTGTTGAAATTGCTGAAAACCGTTACATATAGGCCAGTGTAACGCCTCATTTGAAAGCTAAGACCTACAAAACTGATCTAAACTGATCCTTTTCCTCGTGTTGTCGTCACTTTTTTGACATTTTGTTGCCAATACTTTTTTGGGTGTTTTCGTCACGTTTTTGTCGCTATTTTGACAAGAATCTTTTAGATTTGGGTAAAGCCAAACTGGAGAAAATGTGCTCAGTTCAGGTGGGAGTTAAGAGATTAAATACGGTGCCAGTTCCATTTGTGCCGTTTGTTCATGGGTTTAAGTTGGCTTTTTAGATACGTTTGGGCCTCCCCTCTGACCTCCTCCCCCTCTGACCTCCTCCCCCTCTAACCCTATGACCCTCTAACCCTATGACCCTCTAACCCTCTACCCTCTCCCTGGTCCGTAGGTGGACTCCCTGAAGCTCCTGGCTCAGGGGCACGGGGCGGTGATGGCGGATGACGGTTACCCAGACGAGGATGGGCGGGGCAGCCTGGAGTGTCTCAGAAACCAGTGCTACGACCTGGGCCCCAAACTGAGCGCCAGCCCCTCCCTGGTCCCCCACCAGAACCTGCACCAGAACCTCCACCAGAACCTCCATCAGAACCTCCACCAGAACCTCCATCAGACCCTGCACCAGCCGCTGGAGCATCTGCGGTGAGACACAGGCTTTGTATAAGCGCTGCTAAATCCGATACATATCTGATCTTTTGCAAAGCTTGAGTCTGAAGGGCAGGTGTCAGCGAGGCTCTACAGATGTCACTCTGGTTAGAGCAGACGGAGCGAGAGGAAAACAACACGAGCTGTCAGCGCCAGACTCCACAGAGACATGTTTATCTGTAAAGACGTCGCTGACACGGCTCCACAAAAGGCCACAGAATAAAAGACTCTTCCCTCTGAAAAAGATGAGGCTCTTCACACAATGGCTTCACTAAACCTTTAACGTGTTTCCATCGCTCTGCTGCACATGTGACACGGTACATGTCAGGTGACCAGATCTTAACCAGCCCAATGTGGGACATGAAGCATTTCTATAATGGACATAGCAGGACATTTTTACAGATGTAGAATTACATTCAGTTGAAACATTATTATTATTTTACATGAGCCTATTTTAATTGCTTAGGCAACATAAATCATGGTGAAGCTTCCCAATAATAAATACACACTGTGCAAACATTAGCAGAGCAAAACAATTATACAGTAACAGTCTCCAGCAAAGTATAAAATATACATTTTATTTCATTGCACAGAGACATCAGTGTTTAGAGCCGTCATTGAGCTCATGAGTCTGTGCTCCTGTCACTGCAGATGGGGCTTAAAAATAGACTTTAAAACTTTTTTTTTGCCCCTCAGCTTTGATATTTTATGTTTTATAATTTGAAATTAGTTCTGTAAGAATTAAAGTAACAATGAAAGGATTTACAGCTTCAGCTCGGCCTGGAAAACACATTTTGAACCGATAAGGACGTTGGATTATGGGCTTTCAAAATATGTTAGACAGTTTGGGGTTTTAACTTATCTGACACTGGGAAATACGGTAACAGCTACAAATATCCGATACTGAACCGATACCAGTTTTGACTCTCACCGCCTTTGAAGCTCAGAACCTGGAGAATCCGATCGTGAGTTACTTTTAACCTCCGTGAATGTTTTTTTTTTTTTAATCCCTGCGCAAATTGCAATGGCTTTCAACAGCATGCTAAAGCTAGAGGCAACGTGCTAATGCTAACGGCAACTAATTAAGGCTGGGTCAGAAACTATGATAGAAATACCTAAAGTAGACTAATGAAATGACATAATCACTGCTGCAGCGGCCAAGTGTTTGTATTTTACTTTATGAAATGCTGTTAAAGAATAACTAATATAAGATATTTGTAAAGGTTATAATGATCAGATTAATTTATGTGAGTCGTCCATATAAATGTCACTTAAAAGCCTGTTTTATACCCGAGGATATTTAGTGTAGAAAAGTTCAGTGATCCTTTAGTTTAATGTTTTTACATTAGTTTATTGATATATTTGATAATTGATCTGTAACATCATGACAAGAGACGATCAGATTTTATAAAAGTCTTAAAATGGAGAAGAGAGGAATATTCACTTTTTCACTCAGAGAAAGACACTTTTAAGAAAGTCTCTTGTATCGGTTAATATCGGATATCGGCCGATACTCAAACCCCCAGTATCGGTATCGGAAGCAGAAAGCTGGATCGGTGCGTCTCTATTAACAATGATGCAGTTGTCTCCAGGAAGTGCAGAGCGAGGCGCTGACACAGTAGAAGAAGAAACAGCCTTTATATGATTTGTCCACTTTAAGACCTGTTCTGAACTTCTGCACCTGCCGGGTCCATCCACAGGTACGACGGCTGCCCGGACGTCCCGGACGGCGTGGGGGAGGGGGCGTACTGCGAGATGGCGCCCCTGCTGGACGACCAGGGCAGCGCGAGCGGGTACAGCCCGGAGCCCGACGAGGACACCACGTCCGCGGCGTCGGATCGATCGGACGAGACGTTCGACATGAGCAAAGGGAACCTGAGTCTGCTGGAGAAGGCCATCGCCATGGAGACGGAGCGAGCGCAGGGCCTGAAGGAGCGAGGGGCGGAGCGACGGCGAGGGCTGTACGAGAGCGGCAAGAGAGGATACTACGGGAAAGTGAGGAACTACGAGAGAGGATACTACGGGAAAGGTGAGGAACTACATGAGAGGATACTACGGGAAAGGTGAGGAACTACATAAGAGGATACTACGGGAAAGGTGAGGAACTACGAGAGAGGATACTACGGGAAAGGTGAGGAACTACATGAGAGGATACTACGGGAAAGGTGAGGAACTACATAAGAGGATACTACGAGAAAGGTGAGGAACTACGAGAGAGGATACTACGAGAAAGGTGAGGAACTACGAGAGAGGATACTACAGGAAAGGTGAGGAACTACGAGAGAGGATACTACGAGAAAGGTGAGGAACTACATGAGAGGATACTACGGGAAAGGTGAGGAACTACATAAGAGGATACTACGAGAAAGGTGAGGAACTACGAGAGAGGATACTACGAGAAAGGTGAGGAACTACGAGAGAGGATACTACAGGAAAGGTGAGGAACTACATGAGAGGATACTACGAGAAAGGTGAGGAACTACGAGAGAGGATACTACGAGAAAGGTGAGGAACTACGAGAGAGGATACTACGGAAAGGTGAGGAACTACATGAGAGGATACTACGGGAAAGGTGAGGAACTACGAGAGAGGATACTACGAGAAAGGTGAGGAACTACGAGAGAGGATACTACGAGAAAGGTGAGGAACTACATGAGAGGATACTACGGGAAAGGTGAGAGGGGCATTGTGAAAGTACAGCAGATTCTTGAGTACAGTGGGGGAAAAAAGTGTTTAGTCAGCCACCAATTGTGCAAGTTCTCCCACTTAAAACGATGAGAGAGGCCTGTAATTTTCATCATAGGTAAACCTCAACTATGAGAGACAAAATGAGAAAAAAAAATCCAGAAAATCACATTGTCTGATTTTTAATTTATTTGCAAATGATGGTGGAAAATAAGTATTTGGTCAATAACAAAAGTTCATCTCAATACTTTGTTATATACCCTTTGTTGGCAATGACAGAGGTCAAACGTTTTCTGTTTCTGTCTTCACAAGGTTTTCACTGTTGCTGGTATCAGTCGTCCTGGTCGTCCCCCAGACGGGCCCGGACATGTACTGGCTTAAGCAGGGGGACACGTCTGGCACTGCAGGAATTGAGTCCCTGGCGGCGTAGTGTGTTACTGACGGTAGCCTTTGTTACTTTGGTCCCAGCTCTCTGCAGGTCATTCACTAGGTCCCCCTGTGTGGTTCTGGGATGTTTGCTCACTGTTCTTGTGATCATTTTGACCCCACAGGGTGAGATCTTGTGTGGAGCCCCAGATCGAGGGAGATTATCAGTGGTCTTGTATGTCTTCCATTTTCTAATAATTGCTTCCACAGTTGATTTCTTCACACCAAGCTGCTTACCAATTGCATATTCAGTCCTCCCAGCCTGGTGCAGGTCTACAGTTTTGTTTCTGGTGTCTTTGGACAGCTCTTTGGTCTTGACCATAGTGGAGTTTGGAGTGTGACTGTTTGAGGTTGTGGACAGGTGTCTTTAAACTGATAACAAGTTCAAACAGGGGCCATTAATACAGGTAACGAGTGGAGGACAGAGGAGCCTCTTAAAGAAGAAGTTACAGGTCTGTGAGAGACACAAATCTGGCTTGTTTGTTATTGACCAAATACTTATTTTCCACCATAATTTGCAAATAAATTCATTAAAAATCAGACAATGTGATTTTCTGGATTTTTTTTCCTCATTTGTCTCTCATACATGAAAATGACAGGCCTCTCTCATCTTTTTAAGTGGGAGAACCTGCACAATTGGTGGCTGACTAAATACTTTTTTCCCCCACTATACTTTCAGCAGAGTAATAATCTGAGTTTAACTTGTATTGGAGTAATATTTGACGTGTACTCTCTCTGCTGTTGTGTGTCCACAGAGTCTCGGGAGAAGAAGGAGAGTAAGTGTCCCACGCCGGGCTGCGACGGGACGGGTCACGTGACCGGGCTGTACCCGCACCACCGCAGTCTGTCCGGCTGCCCCCACAAAGACCGGGTTCCCCCTGAGAGTGAGTGACTCCGGCCGCTCCGCCCGCCGATCGTCACCTTTATTTACACATCTGTCTGTGGCGGACACGCACTTTATGTTTTCACTCTCTCAGGCGTCTCCAAGGTCCAAAAGTCCTCAAACCATCACCAGACCTGGACATTTCTGCACTCAAACTGTGTCTATTACGGCGTCATTGATTTGTTTGCATGCCATTCCCTAAAAACAGAAGTCGAAGTCCTAAATCGAGCCTCTGTTCTGGTCTGCACTTTGTGATTCAGGAAGTTCAGCTCTGGGCGTTTGCTCTCATTCGTCCGGGGATTATCAGTTTTGCATGTCCTGGTTTCGCCCGTGTTCGTGTAAACACAGTGTCCTGTTTCTGATGAACTGAAAGCCTTTTACAAACATGCGGCTCATTCAGGGAGATATTTTATTTATTTATTTGTTTATCTGAGCAGTAGGTTTGCTCAAAGGGCGTGGGCCGAAGCAAATAGCTTATAAGCGCCCACCCCAAAATTAAAAACAATATTTACATTAACAATCAAAGCAAGGAACGTAATGCACGATAACAAATCATAAACAAGGGAACATAAGGCAAGGTAACAACAAATAATAAGGAACAATAATAAAAACAACAACAGCAAAATAAAGAAACAACAACAAAAGAATATACTACAACACTCACAATAATTGTTCGTATTTAACAAATAATAATTCTTTGTAAACCTTTTTAAAATGTACCAGGGTTTTTACATATTTTAATACTTTCATCTAAATTTGTCCATATTTCTACACCATCAGATACGTAAAGAACGAAGAATTCTAACCATAATTCTAACGTTAGCTTTGTGCTACATGCTAATGGTTAGCTTCAAGTGTCAGTTGTTCACTTTTACCGGACAATCTGCTTCATTTTTGATGTAAGAATTAGAGATGCACCGATCCAGCTTTTTGGTTCCGACTGATATCGGATGTTTGGGTATAGGCCGATATCCGATATTGACGATACAAAGAGACTTTCTTGAAGGTGCACTATGCAATTTTTTGGGGGGAAAAAGTTGTGACTAGTGCGTGTTTGACCTTTCAGTGACTCAGCGGCTTTATGGTGGTTAGCTTGACGCCTTCGCTTTCCATCCCGGTGGCTCCTATGATGCTTCAGGAGGTTTGTTAGGGTTTCTGGTAGGTGTTTGGAATGGATACGGTTCAATCAGCAGCAAAAACCTTAAAAAAGGATAGATCCTGGAGCGTCCTACAGGCCATCGGGATGGTAAGTAAAGGAGCTATGCTAACCATCCAAGCCTCCGCTGGGTCACTGTCATGTCTAATACGCATTTGACAAGTGGCATTGCAAACCGTGTGCACTGTTTGTAAAAGGCTGTAGACACTGAGACACTGAGGCAAATAACCAGGACACACTCGAACTCATCGTGCGACATCAGAAAAACTTCTGCTGCTTCTGTGACTTTTCCGTTCCTTTCTTTTCCATCCCTCCATCCTGTGCCATTGGAGCATGTTCATCAGCTTCTCTAAACCCTCCCTCTTCTCTCCTGCCTCCTATATCCTTCTCTCCTTCTCTCCTGCCTCCTATATCCTTCTCTCCTTCTCTTCTGCCTCCTTACATCCTTCTCTTCTTCTGTCCGAACCTTTTAACCTCGATTTTCTGTTTCTTAAAGACTTTTTCCTAGTTCCTCTTTAGTCTCTAACCTCGTGTTGTCTTCCTTACTGCTTCTCTGGACCTTCTCTGTCGCTTCCTGCCTCTAAACTTCCTCCCCCCTGACCCCGCCTCCTCCCTCCTGACCCCGCCTCCTCCCCCTAATCCCGCCTCCTCCCCCCTGACCCCGCCTCCTCGCTCCTGAAGTCCTTGCGATGTACGAGAACGTGTTGAAATGTCCGACGCCGGGCTGCTCCGGCCGCGGACACGTCAACAGCAACAGGAACTCACATCGAAGGTGAGGCTCGAACCCGTGACCGGCAGAGCTCGCACGACACAGAGGGCAGAGAAACAGCGCCATCTTCTGACAAATCGACAGCCGAACACTAAACTAATGTGATGACAGCGGAGCCAGTCATTGCATTAGTTTAGTGTGATTGGAGCGGTATTAAAGTAAAAATATATATATTGGCCCTGTCTTTGGCATTAATAGTTTTTGATGATCTCATATTAATTAACTCCAGTCTGATTTGTTCTGATTTGTTCTGATCTGTTCTGTGGGATAATAACTGTGTCCTCTCTGTCCTCAGTCTGTCGGGATGTCCCATCGCGGCCGCAGAGAAAATGGCCAAAGTCCACGAGAAATCCAACTGTGGAGACATGGCCAGTGGAGGAAGCGGAGGCGGAGGCGGAGGAGGAGGAGGAGGAGGAGGAGGAGGAAAGAGCCAGACGTCAGACCGAGTCCTGAGGTGAAGAACACGAGAAACAAAGTCACTCCAGGGCTGAGGCCTCAATCACACCAGAGGGGGGAGAATTAAACCATTGTTTCACTATTTGCAATCGGGCTAAAGCTTTAATAACTGTCAAACAGCGAGATTACAGATTATAGGTTTTCCCCATGAACAGTGATGTATTTTAGTGTGATCATATTCCTATCATCTCGCGTCTGTTCGTGAATCAGTAGTTTTGATTAGACTTTGATTGTTTATTATACTTGAGGCGTGTTGCGTGTTTGACCCTCTGCTCCTCTGCTCCTCAGACCCATGTGCTTCGTGAAGCAGCTGGAGATCCCTCAGTACGGCTTCAAGACCAACGTTCCGACCACGACGCCGCGCTCCAACCTGGCCAAAGAGCTGGAGAAATACTCCAAGAGCAGCTACGACTACAGCTACGACGGGGCCTACAGGAGGGGCCCGACCCGGGGCCCCAGAGACGGCTCGCCCCGGCACTACGACAGTGAGCGGAGGGGGGGGGGTCACATGTCTGTCCCATCATGCGGGTTTTCTTCTGTTTTTGTGTCAGTGATCAGAAATAGTCCACATCCAAGTCTGTCATGGAATACTGTAGGCTCACATGTAAGCAAGTAATGCAGATGATTTTCTGAGTTAATATACAACATAGTGGCTTATTTACATTTCCCAGGTTTTAACTCAATTTTTAGGCAATGCTCATTGTTACCTGCGCCTCCAGAAACATGGTAGATCCACGTGCTCTCCCCTCTCTCCTCCTCCGCTCTCCTGCTGCCCTCCTTTGTGTACCTCTTTCCTTATATCCTCTTCCTTGTAAAACCAACGTCAGAAGCTTTTGGTCCTGGAGTTAGATCGTAGTTGATTCTATGTGAATGAGTGTGAGAGAAACGTTCAAAGCCGTGCGTGCGATGGGAGAGACAGTCCCGGCTTTATCTCGCTCATATCGGCTGAATATGTCCAGAAAAGACATGTGGGGAACTAAAAGTTAACGCTAGTTGTTGTTGTGCCAGTGTAGCAACACTGTTTATTGTCTCACCGAAACACGTAAAAGAAGTTCCACTTTGACATTAATGTTAAAGCTCGGCAGAGAGAGAGACAGATTAACACACGACTAGTGGACTCGTCTAACATGATGTGGACTAGTGCCACAGTAGTGTGACCAGTGTGGTGTCTGAAGAAGGGAGGTGCTGCAGTAAAAGCACATTTTATGTTTACATGTTTTGGACCAGATTGTTCTGAAAACTTCAGTTTGTTTCCTCAAAATGCTTCTTTTTTTTTTCTCTCCAGCGACATCTGCACTTAAAAGTCTTGTACTTCTCTCATTCAAAATTTGAGTTATTATTTAACTTTTTTTTTTTCTGTAAAACGTATTCAATGATGATTCTTAAGTCATCGTCTGTAGTTGAAGTCTAGAAAGTTACGCCTCTTCTCTTTCTCTTCTCTTTCATTTATGTCAGTCATCTACACAAACCTTTCAGCTGGATGTGTGTAAGTGTAAAGTTTTCCCAGTTTTCCTGATTATTTTTGTCCGTGTGGTCAGTGAAGCGTCCGGGCCGCTCCAGTCCCTCCAGCTCCTACGCCCCGTCCACCTCGTCCTCCGCCTCCTCCACCTGCAGCAGCTTCGACTACAGCCACGACATGGAGGCGGCTCACATGGCTGCGACTGCCATCCTCAACCTGTCCACCAGGTGTCGCGCCGAGCACGCCCGCCTCACGCAGGTAAGAGGCTCGTTTTAATTAAACGTCATTAACAAAGCATTAAGCTGTATTCAAACGCAGGTAACAACTGCAGGGTCGTTTAATGAAGTGCAAGGCCTTAAACGTCATTACAAAAGGGTTACAAAGGATTTAAATTGGCATTAAATCTATTTTTGGGGAGAAATGATGACAATGCTCGACTATTTTTCCTGCATAAGTTTATCGAAAGTCCCAAAATGATGAAAGCCACACCAGTGGTTCCCAACTGGTGTGGCTTTTGGAATCACCCCTAACATATTGCAACTTGCAACTCTCAAAAAACATTAATTTTAACACAGCTCCTTTGTCAATTAGAGTTGGACATTTTTCCCCCAAAAAAACATCTTAATTTTTTATATAAAAAAAACTTGATTCATCCCCGTTATCCCTTGTTCTTCCGTTTCTTTCTCCCCCATTTTTTTTTTCATTTCTTCCCTTTCCTTTTTTCCCCATTTTTCCTTCATATTACTTAATACAGATTTTCATTGTACATTATTTTCTTAGAATCAGAAAATACATAAATAAATTCCTGCCACAATACTATTAGGGCATTGAAATGGCATTACATTTGTCTCTCTGCTGCCTGCACAAACCAGAGCCCGGTGGGGGACCCGGAGGACAGCGTGTCTCTGGACGTGGGGGGCCTCCAGGGGGCAGCCGAGGGGCCCGAGGATCCGGAGGGCAGTGGGACCATCCTGACGCCCCTTCAGCCCATGTCGCCCCAGCGTCAGGTCCTGCACAGTCAGCGCTGCTACGGCCTGGACACGGAGTCCTGGGAGCTGCCGCTGGACTACAGCAAGATCAAGAGCGACAAGGAGGTACTGGCCACGCCCTGAACTCCATCAGAGGACGTTTATCTGAGGAAAACCGGGTGTTTCGGGGTTTATGTGGGGGAGTAAACATATAGCACGTTTCATGCTTTTTTCAGGTATTTCGTAATAATCACACATTTGTATCCCTATTTGGTAACACTTTCGGTCCCGGTCTGGCTCTGATGGTTCCGCTCGTTTCAGGGCGAGGACCTGGACCCGTTCGCAGACCTGGACGAGGAGAGCCGTTTCCACGACGACCTCGTGCCCGGCTCCAAACATCGCTTCGGCTCCTGCAAAGAGCCCAAGAGGGAGCTCCTCAGGTAAGACCACAACCGTTACCGCGGAAACACAGACAAATATACTGGGAATTAATGAAGGCTCTCCACAAGGCTCTGTACTGGGGCCATCTTATTTACTAATAAACGACGTGTGTTATTATGCCGACGATGGAGAACTGTGTGTCTTAAAGTCTGTGGCGACTTCTCCGTCTCCAGGCCGTGAATGAGAAGCGTCTTCTTTGTCGTCTTAATCCTCGTGCCCTCTGTGTGTGTTGCAGTCTGCCCAGTTGTCCGATGGCAGATAAAGTCCAGAGGAACCTGCTGTCGCCCAACGCCCCGGAGCTCAAGTGAGTGGTTCTCTTCACCCGTGTTCGTGACAGACCCTAGAGAGTATGTTCACTCTGGCCCCCTCTCTGGTCTCAGGTGTCCCACCCCCGGCTGCGACGGCTCCGGACACATCACGGGGAACTACGCGTCGCATCGCAGGTCCGCCATCGGGGATCTGTCTTCTGCCGCATTAGGAGGACATTAAGGCGTATTAACCGTGTGTTCTCTGTGTCTCTGAGATAGTTTGTCCGGATGCCCTCGAGCCAAAAAGAGCGGCATCAAGATCCTCCACTGCAAAGATGACAAGGACGAGCAGGAGCCCATCAAGTAAGAACTCCACATGTGGAAATCACACAGGACGAACCTCTTTACGGTCATATTATGTTTTCATTTGAAAATTAGGCATTTTGGGCCAGATCTTGTGCCTGGCGCAAGGACAGCCCTGCTCCAAACAGACAGGCGTCTTGCTGTTGCGCTATTTGACTGCACCACTGGCGACACGGCATCGCTTAGGCTATAACCTATATTATGTGTGTGTGTGTAAAAAAAGAGGTGGACTGAGGCGTGGTTTATTACAAGAAGCACAGAGCGCTGCTCTTCTAACTAGGGGCGGGAACCTCTGGGTAGCTCACGATTCGATACGATACACAATACATGGCTCACGATAACGATTATCTCACGATACGCCGATACTGCGATAATCGATATATTGCACAAAAATAATCTACGATTCATCACGATAAAAAAACATGCTACTTTTAACCTTTATTTGAACATAATACATATTAATCATCATTTACATTTCTTTTCATGTGCTTTGTACCACTTTTATAAATGATCCCTGACTTACTCACTGAAAATGGGTCATAGATCTGTCAGTGACTTCATTTACATTTAAATAAACAAGAAACCACAGTCCTATTTAAAAAGGAATAAATCAACCCCAGATTAATCTTCTTTATAATTATAAAAACTATCATTAAAAGTAATGTATTTGTGTGACAGTGTTTGGTCCAAGTGCTTAAAACTGTAGTGCTGCCCCCTGCTGGTCTGACTGAATTCTTGATCATTATTGGCCTCTATTGACTGTGGAAACAGTGGAGCACTGCTGCCTCATTAATATGCATGACATCATCAAAAGTATCGATATCGGAATAAAAAGTATCGGTATCGTCCCGCAAAATATCATGATATATCGGAAAATCGATATATTGTCACACTCCTACTTCTAACCTCACATTCTTTTCCTCGTTTATATCGTCCTTGCAGGTGTCCGGTCCTTAACGCTCTGTCCTTGCAGGTGTCCAGTCCTTAACTCTGTTCTTGCAGGTGTCCAGTCCTTGTTAACTCTTTGTCCTTGCAGGTGTCCAGTCCTTAACTCTGTTCTTGCAGGTGTCCAGTCCTTGTTAACTCTTTGTCCTTGCAGGTGTCCAGTCCTTAACTCTGTTCTTGCAGGTGTCCAGTCCTTGTTAACTCTCTGTGCTTGCAGGTGTCCAGTCCTTAACTCTGTTCTTGCAGTTGTCCAGTCCTTGTTAACTCTCTGTCCTTGCAGTTGTCCAGTCCTTAACTCTGTTCTTGCAGGTGTCCAGTCCTTGTTAACTCTCTGTGCTTGCAGGTGTCCAGTCCTTAACTCTGTTCTTGCAGTTGTCCAGTCCTTGTTAACTCTCTGTCCTTGCAGTTGTCCAGTCCTTAACTCTGTTCTTGCAGTTGTCCAGTCCTTGTTAACTCTTTGTCCTTGCAGTTGTCCAGTCCTTAACTCTGTTCTTGCAGGTGTCCAGTCCTTGTTAACTCTCTGTGCTTGCAGGTGTCCAGTCCTTAACTCTGTTCTTGCAGTTGTCCAGTCCTTGTTAACTCTCTGTGCTTGCAGTTGTCCAGTCCTTAACTCTGTTCTTGCAGTTGTCCAGTCCTTGTTAACTCTCTGTCCTTGCAGGTGGCCAGTCCTTAACTCTGTTCTTGCAGTTGTCCAGTCCTTGTTAACTCTCTGTGCTTGCAGGTGTCCGGTCCCGGGCTGTGACGGTCAGGGTCATGTGACGGGGAAGTACGCCTCTCACCGCAGTGCGTCAGGCTGCCCTCTAGCGGCCAAACGGCAGAAGGACAGCTACATGAACGGCTCCCAGTTCAGCTGGAAGTCGGGCAAAACCGACGGCATGACGTGTCCCACGCCGGGCTGCGACGGGTCAGGCCACGTCAGCGGCAGCTTCCTCACGCACCGCAGGTACGATGACCCCACGACCAAAACGTGATTGTGGTGCAGCTTTTCAGACGACACATTACGAGACATTAAGCCCATAAAGCCCTTTCATCTCCAGTCGGTCCTGGTGGAGCCGGTTTTGGCCGATTGCGTTTGTCAAACCGCCGTCTCCATGACGCCGCACTAGCGGCGCTGTGATTGGCCGAGCGTTACCGGCTGGAGATTAGAAGGAGAGCTTTTCTACTGTGTATTTGAGTTATAAAACTCTCTCCATTTGGCTTTATCCCTCGTGCTAATTTTGTTAAACATGCTGCTCACTGTTTTATCAACGAGCCAGAAAAATATACAAACTCCTTTGTGACATGAACAGAAATAAAAAGGTGACGGGACTCTCTGAGAAAACAATTCATTCACCAGAGACGACACCACACGGCGTTTAACGGGGACCGAGGCATTTTGTTACAATTTATTACTAAACATACACTACAAACATGTGCATTGTGCAGCTGTGCAGCTGTGGGCTCGGTCTGGGGTTCAGGAGCTTCAGTGCAGATGTTGCTCTGAGCAGAAGAGAGGAAACCTGCCCCAAACAGCGACAGTGCATTGGGTTGGTGTGAATTAGGGCTGCACGTTTTCAAGTTTTTCATTAACCGTTAACCGAGGCCCTTAGCGGTTAATACTCGGTTAACCATTAGTGTGCGCACTAACCAACTCCCACTCTTCCCCCCCGCGCCCGGCCCCTCCGTTACATTATACTGACAGACGTGAAAGGGGGTTTTCATTGTTAACACCTTTATTAAATGGCTGGAACACATTTGAAACTAAATTAATTTATAGAAATAAAACGCAGTGGTAATGACAGAGCAGTCACAGTAGGTCACTGACTTGTGTTCACGTGGCCCTACAGTCTTTTTATTTATTTTACCTGCAGTCATTTAGCCGCTTTTTTTGAAACATTATGCAAAGAAACAACAACAACAACAACAACAACACTTATCTCTCCACCACGTTTTAACAATAACGAGAAAGGCGAGTTTTGTGCCTTTAGCTTACCTAGCTACCTCCTAAGTGATGCCCGGGTGTCGGCTGTTGAAGTTGAAGTATATCTAAGCACTGCAATGCAATACTTGCATTTTGATCCGTCATTCTCCCACGCTGTGCTGTTTATGGCCCGCTTCATATTGAAAAGTTAAACTAGCCATGCGCGATGACGGCTTCTCCTAAACAAATGTCTGGGAGCGCTCTGGCGGTCTCTGCTGGTGCAAAAATATATTAGAAGTATTTTCAATGGCACGGCAAATTATACACGCCAGCTTTTACTCAGTTACGCAATTTTTAACGGTTAACCGGTTAATCGGTTACCATGGACACCCCTAGTGTGAATCCTCCTACAGAGACAGAGACATACTGCGCCGGTTTATAACTAAATAGCTAGTTTGCATCTGTAGTCCCTGGACAAAAAATAAAAATACTGTGTGTCTGCAGTTTATCCGGATGCCCTCGCGCCTCGTCGGCCATGAAGAAGTCCAGACTGACCGGGATGGACATGATCACGCTGAAGCAGAGAGCCAGCAAAGGTCTGTTAGCATCACACATGTCTAACGTTTGTGATGCTAACTTTGATTTGTCTTCCAGGGATCGAGAACGACGAGGAGATCAAGCAGCTGGACGAGGAGATCAAAGACCTGAGCGAGTCCAACGGTCGAGTGGAGTCCGACATGATCAAGCTCCGGACTCAGGTGCCGTTTCCTCTCTGAACGTGGACTCACTGACTAATGACACGTGTGCGATGATTGTGATCCGTCTGTGCAGATCACCACCATGGAGTCCAGCCTCAAGTCTCTGGAGGAGGAAAACAAAGTGATCGAACAACAGAACGACTCTCTGCTGCACGAGCTGGCCAACCTCAGCCAGACACTCATCACCAGCCTCGCCAACATCCAACTGCCACACATGGTACTTCATATATTTATACTGCATCAACATACAACTGCCACACATGGTACTTCATATATTTATACTGCATCAACATCCAACTGCCACACATGGTACTTCATATATTTATACTGCATCAACATCCAACTGCCACACATGGTACTTCATATATTTATACTGCATCAACATCCAACTGCCACACATGGTACTTCATATTTATATATTTATACTGCATCAACATCCAACTGCCACACATGGTACTTCATATATTTATACTGCATCAACATCCAACTGCCACACATGGTACTTTGTGTATTTATACTGCATCAACATCCAATTGCCACACATGGTACGTACTGGGCCTCAGAGGAAAATATAAAGACTGACCCAAACCCGAACCATTACCGGCACGCGTGAGTCCGACCCGAACACGCCTGTTACACTTTTGATCCATTTGATCCGGAGTGTGACAGAATAAGAATTCTGTCACAATGATTTAAGAGAACATAGAATGCATGACTTTGACATGGATCTTGACCCCGACAGCCACCTGTGGAATGATATTGGTAGCGCTTGTAAATATTATTCTGATGATGAATTTAATTTACACTTCAATTCATGTGATGGTACAGGCCTATCTTTTGTTCATTTTAATGTTAGAAGCCTTTATGCCAATTTCAGTAAAATTAAAGACTATTTGAATTTACTTGCCTGCCGATTTAAAATAATTGCCCTCTCCGAAACGTGGCTTAATGATGAGAAAGGTGCAGATTTTGAAATGGATGGATACAACTTGTATTATACAAACCGCCCAGGAAAGAGAGGGGGAGGTGTGGCGTTGTATGTTGATAATAATTTGAAATGCAACATTAGTGAAACGATGTCTATTGCTATAGATGGTATTATGGAAAGTGTGGCTGTTGAAATTGAGATGGAGAAAGGCAGGAATGTGATAGCTGCGTGCATTTACAGAGCACAAAGCTCAAATGTGGATGCTTTTCGGAATTGTTTTGAAAGTTTACTCAATATCCAGAATAATCAGAAGACCCTTTTAATAGGTGGTGATTTCAATGTTGATTTTTTCAATCCATCCAAATGCAAAGTTACTTCTGATTTCTTTGCTGCATTATTTTCACGGTCCCTCTTTCCATTGATTTCACATCCAAGCAGAATCACCACTTCTTGTGCTACATTAATTGACAATATTATCACAAATGATGCAAATCACATTGTTCAAAGTGGCTTATTGATAAATGACATCAGCGATCACTTGCCTGTTTTTACCTTCTTTGATTTGCAGCCTACAAAACATGAGCGTTTAAATCGGCCCACATACTTCAGAGTCAGAACTGAGGAAACGATTCATGGATTTAGAAGCGAACTTGCAAAACAAGACTGGTCTGAAGTTCATGTGGCTGATGTGAATGAGGCTTATGGATCTTTTTTAAATACTTTTTTGTCACTTTATAACAAATGGTGTCCAATGAAGCTTTCCAAAAAATCTTTAAAAGTGAAAAACCTTGGTTTACTAAAGGAATAATAAGAGCATGCCAAAAGAAGAACAAACTTTATAAAAACTATTTAAAAAAACGGACCTCAGATAGTGAGATCAAATACAAAACATATAAAAATAAATTAACGAGCATTATAAGAAATGCAGAGAAGGACTATTATAATAGAAAACTGAGAGAAAATCATGCAAACATGAAAGCAACATGGAATGTATTGAATAAAGTAATAAGACCAAACTCTAGACAAGAAAAGATACCAGATCATTTCATTGAGAAGGATGTTGTGCATAACAACAGCAAAACTATTGCCAATGAATTTAATTTGTTTTTTACAAATATTGGAGCCAATATTGCGAACACTATGAATGCAACTAACGGAAATAAAACGTGCAAATTGGGAAGCAGAATCATTCAGTCCCTGTTTGTTGAAGAGATCAGTGAATATGACATCTTATCTATTGTAAATAAATGTAAAAATAAAACCTCCACAGACAGTGATGGACTAGACATGACAATTATTAAAAGAACTATTGACTGCATTGTTAAACCACTGACTTTCATTTGTAATCTGTCCATACAAACTGGTGTTTTTCCTGAACAAATGAAAGTTGCTAAAGTAATTCCGCTGTTTAAAGATGGAGACAAGCACAAATTTAACAATTACAGACCAGTGTCGCTGCTCTCACAGTTTTCTAAAGTCCTTGAGAAATGGTTTGCACAAAAATTAACAAACTTTTTAGATAAACATAAATTACTCTCTGACAAACAGTATGGATTCCGATCACAAAGATCCACAAGCCTAGCGCTCTCTGCACTGGTGGAAAATATAACAGCTGCAATTGAAAGAAAAGAGTACACTGTAGTTGTGTTTATTGACCTACGCAAAGCATTTGACACCATAAATCATGATTTGTTACTGTCAAAATCATCCAACTATGGAATTAGGGGTATAACACATCAGTGGCTTCAAAGTTATATTACAAACCGTAAGCAGTATGTACATATCAACGGGTTAGATTCTGAATGTAGAGAGGTCATATGTGGTGTTCCGCAAGGGTCTGTTTTAGGGCCATTGCTTTTTATTTTGTTTATTAATGACATTTGTGACTCAACAAACAGGTTAAATTTTTTGTTGTTTGCTGATGACACCAGTATATTTCAATCAGGAAGTGATTTGTTGGAGCTATCGGAAAGAATTGAAGAAGAAATGTTAAAAGTGAGAAATTGGTTTAATGAAAATAAGTTATCTTTAAATTGGGATAAAACAAACTATATGATTTTCAGTAATCATAGCAAAATTGATAATGTGAAAATTACAATTGATGGAGTCAGTATAAAAAGAGTCAAGGAAGTTCAGTTTCTAGGTGTTGTTTTAGACGAAAAATTAAAGTGGAAAGCTCATATTGACTATGTAAAACAAAGGTCAGCAAAAGTATTGGCATTTTATATAAAGTTAGAGATTTGTTTGATTGTAGCTTGTTGAGTTTGCTTTATTCTTCAATGATTCTCCCATATTTCAGTTATTGTGCTGAAGTCTGGGGTAACACATATACTTGTACCACCAAGCCCTTGTTCCTGCTGCAAAAAAGAGCAATTAGAATAATCAGTAAGAAAGGTTATAGAGAGCACACTAATCCTTTATTTATTGAAAATAAACTTCTTAAATTTAAGGATCTCGTCGACTTAAAAATTTTGATTATTATGTGGAAAGCTAAACAAAAAAAATTGCCAAATGATGTTCAAAGTCATTTTGTTGCACACGACGCTTCCCATAGAAGAAAATATAATTTTCGGAATAGGTTTGCAGGAACATCGTTGAAACGGAAATGTCCGTCTGTTTATGGAGTTAAATTGTGGAATTCTTTAAGTGTGGAATTTAAATGTTGTACAAGTGTTTACAAATTCAAAAAAATGTACAAAGACAAAATTCTGAGTGATTACGAAAAAATTGAAAACAACTGAAGTGAACTGTAAGACAAATGAATCTGTTTTGTTATGTTTTGTGACCTGGTGATGAGTCGGGGTATAATGATGGGGATTTCTTTTATTTTGTAAATTTGCTAATGGGAACAGATATTACAAGATTTATCTTCATTCTGTTCCTTTTTGTTCATGTATGGATGAAAAAAAAAAAAAAGTGTAATGGCATGACATGACATGAACAAATAAATAAATAAATAAATAAATAATAAATAAGAACAATTCAATTCTTTGTTCGATCCCCGAGAGACAATTTATGTGCAGCCAGCATGAACAGAACAACAATACAGATTAGGAACAATAAAAAGACAAAAACCACGACAAAACAAAAACAAGTTTGGAGATTACATTGAATTCATATAGTGCAGCAACCAAGAAGAAGGTAAACGATCTGTAATTTATTTAATCCAATAACAGCGGGGATAAAAGAGTTCTTCACTACTGTTGCTTCCCTCGGGCACAAATCTCAAACTGCCCATGCAGGGGGTGTGAGGGTCAGTAAGGATTTTCTTCTTTGTGACACAACCACTAGACATCACATCACAAACCCTTCCTCTCTCAAACACACACAGACAAACTCCTCACAAATACACACACACTAATCTGCATGACGGGCCATCCCTGGTTTTGGATAAACTCATAGGGACCTGGGACAGAGGGCTCATAACCGGGACTGTCCCGGGTAAACTGGGACATCTGGTCACCTTAGCCAAGAGCTGAAGCTGCTCCTCCCCTCATCCCCCCCCCTGAGAGAAAGAGAATAAGCCGATGGTCCATCGCTGTTACTGTTATTGTTACTGTTACTGTCAGTGTTATTGTTATTGTTACTGTCAGTGTTACTGTTACTGTCAGTGTTACTGTTATTGTTATTGTCAGTGTTACTGTCAGTGTTATTGTTATTGTTACTGTCAGTGTTATTGTCAGTGTTACTGTCAGTGTTATTGTCAGTGTTATTGTTATTGTTACTGTCAGTGTTACTGTCAGTGTTATTGTCAGTGTTACTGTTATTGTTACTGTCAGTGTTATTGTCAGTGTTACTGTTACTGTTATTGTTACTGTTATTGTCAGCGTTACTGTTATTGTCAGTGTTATTGTCAGTGTTATTGTTATTGTCAGTGTTACTGTTATTGTTACTGTTATTGTCGAGTTCCTCGGCCGTGACTAAACTCTGCTGTTTCCACAGGAGCCGATGAACGAGCAGAACTTCGACGCGTACGTGACCACGCTGACCGACATGTACACGCATCACGAGCAGTACTGCAGTACTCCGGAGAACAAGGCCCTGCTGGAGAGCATCCGCCAGGCCGTGCAGGGCATACAGGTGTAGCGCCCCCTGGAGGAGGACATACAGGTGTAGCGCATTAGGGGAACAGCACTCTAGAGCCAACTGGTTTCAGAGTTCTGTTCCACGTCTCTCTGGTGTAGCGCCCCCTGCAGGTGATCTCATTCCTCGGGGTTCTTTGGAGTCTATAGTTTTTACTTTACAATAAGGCTGTCTCCACATCATCACACTGTCAACTTTTGAGTTACAAAAACCAAGCCCTGATCCACAGAGCGGTGTTTGTCATGTGCCAAACTCTACAAGCCACAGATTCAGAGCCAAGTTCACTATGTCACTACGTCAGAAACCAATCTCTACCAGAACTGCGTAAAGGCGAGACACTGCAGGTGAAATTATGTTTAGTTTATTTACAAACTAAACAAGATACAAAATCTTTGGAACTAATATGTCAAACTCGACAAAGAATTATTATATATTTTTTTGTAAACACACATATGCAGTCTGATTTTTTGAATTTTGTCATCAGTTGTTTAAGTCCCAGTCCTAAACACTTTCAATTGATACAATTCAAATTGGGCGCGACAGCGCCCCCTACAGGATTGAGCACATTTTTATATGGAGAGTAAAAATTTTTGTTTTACAAAAATCTAAATAATTTGTCACAAAATTCTGTCGTCCCGATCAGAAAAGTCAGTCACACCCAGGCCATATTTTTCACGGTGTTGCCGTAGCGATGACCAGAGCGTCCCATTATATTCTGATGGGAAAATGTTCAAATCGCAGAATTCTCTCTCCTCTAAGGAAAACCTGGTGAAAATGATCTAGAGAAGTGTGGAAGTACCTGGATAAACTGTACATGCTTCAGTTTGTACATACAGAGTGATGCAAATTCAGACTCATCTTTCTCTGTATAAGGTACAGAGAAACTAAAACTGAGGAGCAATGTGCAAACTCAGCAATGTCAAAAAACACCTTTTCACTTTGTCAGGCACCGAGACCCTGCTAAACGAAGAACTCACTCAAAACTCAATCACTGCAATCGGCAAAAATATTGCAAATTACAAAAACTAAGACCCTTGAAAAGAAACGACATAAAGGCAGAAGCAATAAAACCATGATCTAAGATTGAGGGAGACAAAGGACAAAGGGAAGCGCCCCCTGGCTTTGGGCGGTCAGCGACGGCCAATAATCGCTGATTTGCGGCTTTATTTTCATATTTATGTCAATAATCTGTAGCAACGTTTCAAATTGATGTCACTAATTAATTTAGTTTTCCCTCTTCACCTGCAGCGTCTCGCCTTAATCGAACGTTTGTGAGGTAAAACATCAGCGCTCTTTGTGCCTAAATAACTGCCGCCTTGGTGATTTCTGTTGTGTTATGATTCCACAGAGGAAGAGTTTCTACGATAAGGATAAAGTGCAGTTTTATCCAGTAATAAAAACATGTGTGAGGCAGCCTTACTGTGAAACGGACCATTTTCTATTGATTTTTTCACGCTTTAAGAACATTTTGTAAATCTTCATACGACTTTGGCACCGTGTGTTTACATCTGTACATCTGTATATCTGTATCTACCGCTCGCTCCATTTCCTATTTATTAATTTATTATGAAAAAAGAAAAAAAATATCCGAAGGGCAATCACTGGGAAAAATCAAAGAGGTTTTTTTGTACGGCTTTAAAAGTCTGACGGACTCTAAAACTCTGTGTTCGTGTGGAAGGTGTAAACGTGCCAATCATTTTCTACGGTGCTTCGACTTTGTGTTCACGCGTTTGGAGGAAAGACCAGCGGGAAAAGAAAGGAGACAATCCGCCATTTTGAATTACGTTAGCGGTTTAGCGTTAGCAATATTAGCTCGGTTAGGATTTGCGTTTTCGGGGAATATGCAATTTCTTAAAGGCGAGTGCGAGGAGGTTTTTACTCAAATGCGTTTTGTACAAATGTTTTACTACAATCAACGGGACGCGGTCGGACGAATTTGCACAGACGGCGGGAGTTTGGTGCTTTTTTTCAATCTCAGTGTTGGTTTTAACGAGAAAAGTGAAGCTAATGTTTGTAGATACGTAGATTGTGGAGGTTTTTCTTGGAGACTTTACAGGGTCAGACACAGACTGAGACGGAGACGAGCTCCAAAACAAATGTTCCTTCATCGGCGAGTGAAAAACATTTACCCCTTAAACTGTTTTCACAGACGTTTATGAAAAGTGTGTGCTGTATTTTTAGCGATTGTAAACCCGGGAATAGCCTCATTAACTTCGTAAACATTTCAATCAATCAATCGTTTTGTATTGACTAATATGATACATGAGTCGACTCACAGCAGCACCAAACATTAAAGCAATGAAACGAAACAATAAACAAGCTGTCAAGTGTCCCGTTTTGGAAACTACCCTAGTTTGACCCGTCTTGGAGCTTGGTTGGGCTGGTGAGACGGCTCGCAGCCCGTGTCGGAAAATTATCTGTATTTTCAAATCCAAAACTTGGCAGGTATGATGTAAAGTTCAGGCAAATTAAGTATCAAACATAAAGTCCAAATAAGCGTCGGCAGCAGGTGGTGACGAGCGGCGTGGGCGTCCCCCGCCCTTAGACTCTCCGACACGGTGAGAAAAAACTCAAAACCCCAGCAGGAGAAAAGAGAAACCTCGGGGAGAAGCACAGAAGGAGAGATCCCCTCTCATGGACCGACAGGCTATACATGCTTTTCAGTCATGTGACTTTTGTTGTTATGGCGGCCATTTTGAATACCGAAGTAGAATTATGCTAGCCTGGTGAGACCAGAATGATCCCCCTCTGTATTTTTTTATCCAGCGGGGATCAGTCTGGTCACCCTGCCCTCGTTCGCGGCTTCTGCAAAATCAATCCGTTCACGTGCAATCAGATTCGTTTATTTGGCGTGACGTGTTGTTAGCGAGCAGCGTCACTCACGAGACGCAGAAGTCTCCTGAATAACAATCTACGAACTACGCATGAAAGAGAGAAAGCGTGTCTCCAATCGGCGGTAAATGACCAAAAACACATCGACAGTAGATGAGTTTCGTGATTCATAATCCTGCGCAAATATTAACGCAAAACCGCTAATAACACCACATCAACGGCAGACGCCCGCCCTTCGCTGATTGGTTTACTCCGCTTCATGTTTGCTTGCGTATGTACCGCTGTGGGTTTTCCAGGCTAGAATAATGCAGTAACTACAACATGTAAATATCTCAACTCAGGATGAAAATGAAAGACAACTGACTGACAGTGGCATTTTTATGAACTCGTAATCATTGCTCATGAAGATAACAGTTAAAACACGGCCCCAGAGACGCACATGAAGAAACCAGTAAGTCATGCTAACAGTTAGCATTTAGCTTCAACAGCTCAGCTCTGACCTCTCCAAGGGAAAGCCCTGAGCCTTTACTTTACTTTACTTTATTTGTTTATTTGAGCAGCAACACTCTGCTCAAAAGGAGTGGGCCGAAGCAAGAGCTTAAAAGCGCCACCCCCAAAATCAATACAATTCAAATCATAAGCCTTGGACACAACATGTGACAGAGGTCAGAGCTGAGCTGTTACTGTAGGATTTCCTCAGTGTTCATAGATGTGAGACACACATGTGTTTATCGTGTTGAAGACATTGACAGTTGGTTAATAGTTGCTAACCAGTAGCATGCTAACGTCTTAAGCAGCTTAAACACTGACTCAGCCTGAGACTCTATTGACATGACAAACTGTAAAAATCCCAGAGAAAGGTTTTCTGTTTCTTCTTTGATGAGTTAATTTAGTCTTCAGAGTGAAGCAGATCTTTAGTAAATCCTGCTGTAGCTCGACAGACAGAGCTGCTACGTCTGTGACACATTTGCTGCTTATATCACATAAACTTGTGTTTTTACTGTTATCTTCATGAGCAATGATTACGAGGACATAAAAACACCACTGTCAATCAGTCGTCTTTCATTTTCATCCTGAGTTGAGATGTTGTTACATGTTGTAGTTCTGCATAATTCTACTTTGGTGCTCAAAATGGCCACCGGAACTATGCGTGATGTCATTGGAAATGCATGTATAGAGACCCAGGGCCGAAGGAGTCCCTCAGCAGAAGAACGTCCAGTCCTTGTTGGAGCTTCAGTTCTTTTTGCCCGATCCCTGTAGGCGGGGTTCGTCTGTGGATTGGGCTGAAACGGGGTCACTCAAATGTGCTGCTCTGCTCCCTTAAAGCTGTAAACTTATGGCACGTTCCCACCAAACGCGTCCAAAGTGTCCAAAGTGCCTCGTGTATGGAGGACGCGCTTCGAGGAGCGTCTAGAGATTACAGCAGCTCTGGAACTTTTACACACATCAGTGTTTCTTTTACCTAAACACCCAGAAGCCACACCCAAGCGGCGACAAGAAAACTCATTTTAACGGCTGGATCTGCGCTGGGAATGTGTTTGGGCCTTGACGATTCCCAAAGCTAATGCTACGAGCTAAAGCGTGAGGCTCATGAACATCAGCCTTAAGGAGAGCTGAGGTTTTTTTGCATTTTATTACTGGAATGTTTTGTTGTGTTGTATTGATGTTTTTATATGTAGACTAGTTTTTTGTTTAGCGGAGAGAGCGCCAGGGCAAAACTCTTTTCATTGCTTCTGGTACCTTGTACTTGATGCACATGACAAATAAACTTATACTAAAGCTCCAATCGATCATGTGAAAACAAGAAATACGCACGAATGAAGTCAACTAAACCACCATCTACATAAAGCAACCGTTTAACGTCTTAGCATGGTTAGCATCCCGGAGTTAGCTAAGTAGAGTAGCTGTTAGCTCCCATCGATCCTGTGGAAACAAGTATTATGCACTAATAACGTCAATAAAGCCTGCATCTACATAAAGCAGCCTTTATGATGATCACACACTGAGTCGGGCTTGACGCGTTTGTGGTTTATTTCAGACTTTTAATCAACAATGAGCTGTAGGCGATTGTAACATGCTAACGGGCTAACCTGGAATGAGGCTACGAGCGTTCAGAGCGTCTGTCTTCAATAAGCACAACCGTCCAACTCGTGGCTTTGGGCGCGATCGCTGGGAACGTACCATTAGGTGTGTTTGATGATTGATATTTTTACTCACAATTAAGAAATAATCATGATCATCAGCTCGCTATCTGCAAAATCTGTTTTTCTAACCGTAGAACTAAAGAGAATCATGCGGCTGAAGCTAAACGCCTCCTCTCAGTCTGTGTCCAACGTGTTTTTGTGGTAAACTGTACAAACCTGTCGTTCTGAATGTGAACCTGAGCCACGCGGCGACGCCTCAAACCTTTTACACTCCGTCGTTTCTGGAAGAAGTGAAAAGAAAAAAAATCATTTGGACAGAGACGAGCGGCGACGCGCGGCCTCGGAGGAAATGCATGCACTTTATTTGTCAGAAATCTGTGAATCTCGAACTGTGAAAATTAAAAAGTAAATGCGGAGAATCCTGGAAGAATCTGAGAATCTGTTTGAAGGGAAAGTTTTCAAATCCAAGTTCAGTTTAGAAACTACGTCAAGTTATTGCATTAATTTGAATAATTTAAGCGTCTGTTTTCACGAGTCTGTTTTTATAAGAATGGTTTGTTTTTATGAGCAAAATGAGAGAATCACTACTCATGGCTTTAGTTGGTCAAATACTACCTTGAACAAATACCAGCACTGAGAAATTTTGAGTTAGGGACCGTCAACAAATGACTATACTAGCAACTCAATGGAAAACAACGTCATTTTCTTCAATAGCTTTAAGGACATTTGACCCCAAACCACTTTAGAACATTGGAACTCCTTGGCTATAGGGTTCAGGCCTTTGAAAATCTGTTTAAAAGATTTTACAGTGTTAATAAGCAAATTTACATAACAAAATCATATTGACCCAGTGACCCAAACACTGTAGAATAAAGGTGGTAAAGTTCGGCCCTTGGTGTTTTGGCGATGATGAAAACCGTCCCTCCACAGTAGACGAGCTTCTCTCTCGGGTTCAGTCAAGATCAGGGGTGCCCAAAGTGGGACCCGCGGGCCACATTTGGCCCAACGATACAATTCTGTTGGCCCGCCAAAGAGTGACCTACTTTTGCGCTGTATGGTTAATACCAACTCTCTCCCATTCATTCTCAATGGTAAATATGGATGCAGTACACTTTTTGGTCACTAGTGCCATATTAGAGGCGCTGTTTAATTCTTTTCGCAAAGTTAAGGAAACACTGTTGTGGTGTCTTGGTGTTTATCACAGAGCGTTGTAACATCAACTTTCCCAGTTTTCCAACTTTTATTGCAAAGTTTGTTGACATCAAGATAGGTCATGTTAAAAATTGACTTATAATAGAATTTATGCTGAACTGACACTTTCAAAATGATCTAATGTGGCATTTTTTTTTAGTTAACAAATGAATGAGGTAAAGTCACTGTAGGTGCTGTAGATACAGGTGTTTTTTTACATTTTACATATTGCTACAATTGTTGATTTTGTTCGACTAAAACTAGGCTTTCGCCATAGTTAACATTTGTTTTATATAGTATGTTATTTGCATAGATATAATCAAATGCAAATATATACCAAAAATAAAATAAGTAACTATTATTATATGCAGTTAAATGTGTTTGACCCACAGGCACATTTTCATTTTGGCCCTCGAGACAAAAAGTTTGGGCCCCCCTGATCTACGCTCATCTGACATAATGAACCTTTTTATTTTTCCTCTCGTGTCGCCTCACTATCCAATCCAGTCATTTTGGTCGTAAAAACAGAATATTTTCTCATTAAAACAGACACTTTAATTATTCAAATGAATGCAATACGTCGCCGTAAGAAACAGCTGCGGATTACTCTATCATTTTTTTAAAGTTTACTATCATTTTTTAAGTGTTTTTTTACAATATTTATCCAAATCCAACATATTTTTTTATTTATTTGTTGAAAATGTTGGGCGTGAACTGAAGGGAGTTTTCCTGAAATGCTTTACTTTTATTTTCTGTACATTTCGACGGCCCGTCCTTGATGTTTTTTGAAATGAAATAAAGCACAAACTAATTTCTGCCATTTTTGAAGTACTCACCGACGGCTCGGACTTTTACTACTGCGCCTGCGCGTACTGCAGTACTTTCGGGGGACAGTACTTTGTGACCGGGGCATGTTCCGTTTAAACTCATACCAGTGGATTTTTGTTTGTTGTGAAAACACTGCTGCTGTCAATAAATGCTCTTCAAACCTCCACCGGCTCTTCGTTCATTCACCACAACATCAGGAGGAACTGACGAAAGAGATCATGATGTCATCTTTCAAAAGTCAAAGAACCCAGCACTTCCTCTCCAGTTTGGCTCAATGGCCGCTGGCTGCTCTGCTTTCTAACGACGACACTAGGGGGCGCCATTGCTGTAGTACCTCCATATAGCCTCTAGTCCCCCATTGGAAAGCATTGCACTTAAGACACGTTGAAAACAACCAGGCTGTTTTTGTAAGAAACATTGTAGAAATCTCGTACTAATGAGGGTCGGACTCTTAGCATTGGAGCTGCGCGAGCTACACGTCACGCAAGGGCGGAGTCTACAGTGAACATCCCGCCCTTATGCCCTTATTAGGAACATGCTTCGTCAGAGCTGGGGAGGAGGAGTCTGTAAATCCGCCATGATTTCCCCCTCGAACGTGGTCATTGTGGTAAACAGGGAGGAGTGAGGAATCTCGGTCTATTGATAATACTGTATGTCTATGGTTTGGCTTTACCCAAATCTAACAGATTCTTAAAAAAGGCGTTAAATGCGATACAGAGCGACAAAAACGTGACACAAACAAGGATGAAAAAAAGCATCATAAAAAAAAGTGATTAAAAACACAGCGAAAAAAGACAAAACATGTGACAAAAGAGCAACAGAAAGAAGGATATAAAATACGTCCAAAAGTGAGCTTTCAAATGAGAAAACTCCAACTTCCTTACACAGTGTAGGTTCTATCTGCATACAGGTGCTCGTCATATAATTAGAATATCATGAAAAAGTGCATTCACTTTTTTCATTCAACTTAGGCAAGGCAAGGCAATTTTATTTATACGCGCATTTCATACACAAGGCAACTCAATGCGCCTTTACTCAACTCAACTTAAACTGTGAAACTTATGATAAAGACTCATTAAATACAAAGTGACATATGTATGTCTACTCTAATAATGGACGAGCTCCTGTATGTTTGTGGAAACTCTAAACAAACTCTCCTGGAGCGTCCAGTACGGCCCCATGAGAACTACTCAGCTGCTGCGTCATTCATATTTATTTATTTTTGCATAAAAGTTACATAATGTAACAGGATTACAATTGCAAAACGTGTAATTACTCGAGTAATTATTGATTATTTCTTGTAATAGTTTGAGCTGGAAATTATAAAATGACAAAAAGTCCAAAGTCTGGGAAAAATACGAACATTATTCAGGGTTGATTTACTTTACTGTGATTCTGTGGAAACAACCAAAACTAAAGGAACTAGGAGTAATCAGATTACTGTTGGAATAAAGTCATCAAAGAAGTAACTAGGATTGTTATGCCAGTAAGTGCCAAAAGTATCACATTCAAATAATGTTTCCAGAATTGTCAAATGTACTTTATAAGAAAAAAGTAAACGTATTCCCCACAGGTTTATACTTTGACTGGACCTCAGTGAAGTCTTTGCAGCGGTGAGCCTTTACAGAAATGTAGTGGAGTAGAAAGTATTATATGTATCATTCTCGACAGACACTACTCGAGTAAAGTACAGATCCTCAAACTGAAGTACTGCAATGGAGTAGATTTAGTAGTTTGTATATTTTATTCCAAACCCGACATCTCGCTGACCTCGTTTTTGGCGTCTCCGTCTCACTGACCCGATGGCGACCCAGAACGGCGTCGCTTTACGCTTTCATCGACACAGGGTCGAATCCCCATAATGCTTTGCGGTAGTTTCCACCAGTTTAGGACGGCATTTCCATCAACTACAACGTTTTTGTGCAGGTAAGAAAAAGAAAAGTGGTCCGTGTGGTTCATAAATGTGATGATCAGACTGGATGGAAAATAGTGCAATATTTTGTATATTTATGTATTAACTGATGTAAACATGCAAACAATTTGTGTGTCATCTTTTTCATTTTCAGGTCACATCTTCTACACTACAATTCTTTATTTTATCTTATGTTTTAAAAGTCACAGGGTTGAATTTACCAGCTGCATTTGTAGTGGGGCATTTGAACAAGCTTTATGTGTCTTTTTAAAAGAACCTTAAAACTAATTTGTAATCAAGAAGACATGAATGTAAAAAAAATAAATGCACTATAGTAACTTTGGGTCAGAAAGGTGGCAATTAAAGGGTTACATTTTTTTGAAAGTAACATTTTATATGTATGGAAAGAGTCAAACCTTCAAAATAAAATAAAGGTTCATAAAATATCAATCCATTTTTTTCATAGCTCTCTAAAGTTTCAAGCACATTTTTGTCGAAGAACCCACAGCATGAGATTTTTAAAGGTGGGTTAATATTTTATTGGAGTAATATTTGACCAGAAGTATATGTACTTTGTGTATTTTCTATAAACTCTTGGGAGTAAAAACGTCACGCCATGACACTCTTATGAATAATGATAAATAAAGTCGGACTGAGGTAAATGAAGTGTGCTCCTGCAGCTCCCTCTAGTGGACGACAGCAGGAAACACAGACGACTGCAGGTGATTTTAAACTTTATTATAAAAATCCAAATAAATCAGAAAATAAAATCTTCAGACAAACATAAATTGCGGCTCCTCCTCAGTCCTCACTCGGCGCCGGTTTGGCCGCGCCCTCTCGAGACAAGCGGTCCGCCTCCTCGTTCCCGTGGTAACCGGCGTGTCCCGGGATGTGGATCTGAAACGGCCGCAGGTTTAAAGGTTTGAGTCACGGTTTAGTCGTTCTGTGGTTCCGCTCTTACCCAGGTGACATGCAGCTCGGAGTTCAGCGCGTCCAGTTTGATGAAGTCGTCTTTGTTGATGATGTTTCCTCCAGATTTGAGTCTCCAGCCGTTCAGCTTCCAGCTCTTCACCCAACTGGTCACACCTGGAGACACGAGGGGAGAGAGGCTTTATTATTATCAGCCAAAGATACATCGGAGATCAGTCGAGCTCTAGTGTGGAGTCTGATGGAGCGACTAAAGTGCAGATGTTGTTCAAGTTTAGTCTCTTTGTCTGCACATCTGTGTATATTTCTCCCGTCTTCAGCCGCTGCCGTCTCCCACAAAGGAAATGCCCATATTTGGATTACAGCGTCATCTCCTGCTACACGTGGATACCAAACATGTTGTGTTAGCGGTAGGGCTGAACGATACGGACTAAATTTCATATCTCGATATTCATGCCAGATATCAATACGATATAACTATGGGTTAGGTGAAAACTAAGCATTTTTCAAAAAATAAAATCATAATACAAAAGAGTGCAGTTTTATTGATTAAAATCTATATCGTTTATATCTTGCTTTTTTGATTTTAATATTTTGAATGTTCATATCTCGATATAAATACGATAACGATATATCTTTCAGCCCTAGTTAGCGGCATAAAAGTGCTCAAATTGCTTCCACTCCAGTAGTTCTGGCTCGTACCGTTGATGGTGAACTTGCTGTCCGTGTACAGCACCAGTTTGTGGATGTTGTTCTGTTTGGCCAGCTCCAGAGCTCTGCAGGCCGCCTGGAAACACACAAGAATCAGAATCTGTTTTATTGCTGAACAGGTTTACAACTAGGAATTTTACTCTGTGCGTTTGCGCTAAACGCACCAGGGCAGCCTTACATGGCGCCCCTTTTATCATGTGGACCGACACGGCTTTGACAGTTTTGAGGTTTATAACATTTCAGATTCATTTTCTCATCAAAATCGTGTGTTTTGAGTCTCCAAGGCGACCGGCTGTAACAACCCCAGACCCCCAAACATATTTGAACTCTTGTCTAATCACGCTTTAGTTTTTGATCATTTACCGACATCAAAACAAATATTTTGACTCATAACTGATTCACTTCCTGACCTGGATCTCTGCTCTCTGATTAGTCTGTCGTCCATCCAGCCGATCCGCCACGTTCCTAAAGACGACAAAACGATCAACACCTCACAAAGAGAATCGCTCATTAGCAACAGTGTGTTTAAGATCAGCCAGGAGGGCCCTGGCTTTGCAGAGAACGGTCTCAGTATTCTCTTGAGAGGGAGGCGGCTGCAGCGCCAGGGCCCGGGCCAGGCGGCATGAACTACAAAGGCCTAAAGCTGGGATCACACTGTGTGAGCCCAGCTTAAAGGATGATGGAAATAAAGTACAGTCAACATGTGCCTGTAGGGGTGGGCAATATGACAAAAATATAATATCACTATTTTTGAATTATAAACTCACGATTTTTGTATAGTAACTAAAATAACTTAAATTACACACTGAAGAAGAAAAAAATTGAATTAATATACTACCACTTTGTGATAATCAACAAAGCAAAAAAACTTAGAACTACAGTAAACTAACTATATACATTAAAAAACACAATAAACTCCAGACAATAAAAGTAAAATAGTAACACTAAGTTTGGTAAAGGCTTGTTGTTCGTGTCTGTTGCTGTCTGACCCTTTCACAATAAGAGTCTTACTAAAGCGATAACATACTGTGTCTTTTACTGTGTAAAAGTCTAACCAGAAGCAGATAGTTCCATAAGTTATTACTTGACCAAGTAATTCACCAAAGTTGGGCAAGTCTTATATTTTCAAAGACATGGATAAACGTTGCATTTGTGAACACAGGATTTAAAGTAAACAAATGAGAAGGATGCGGCGCCTGACAGAACTGTAAGGACGAAGGACACACTCGCTTCTTCACACATGTGTCGCCAGGTAAATAAATAAACACACGCTGAGCAGAGCAGCGGCGTTACGGGGGAAAGACACTGACATAAATACCTCTGAAATAGAGACGCTGGGTTTAAAGCTCCAATTGAGGAGCATGGTCGTGTATGTGACTGTAGAGGAGCGGCTCGCCCTCGTCCCACATTGCGTAGCAGAAAGTGCGAGGCTTGGGTTTACGTCACTGACGGTGAAAAGAGTCAGAAGTGCTTAGAACCGTGATAAACGATCCCACAAAAATGACAGATCGTCAGCTCTGGAGATCGTAAGATGCTCTAATATCGTCATATCACCCAGACCTAGTTCGCCGACAGCAGACTGACAGACTTTATGATTAGAAACGTGTCGCCCTGACGCCCCACAGCCCCTCTTCTCCACAGAGATCTACTTTGATCTGAACAAATGCTTCATATTTAACAGAAAGTGCTATGGAGGTGTCCAACATATTTATCAGAATCTATAATCCATGTTAATCCTAAACTGTAAACTACAGGAGGAGAGTCTATTTACAAACTTTTAAAATAGTTTTATCCACAAACTCTTCCTAACAAAACAAGATATAGATTTGATGCCAGTTTGCTTTCTAATGACATTTAAAGCCTTGATTTTGGCCAGTTAATTTAATATTTTTTAAGTCTGCACGTCCGAAATTCAGCGTATTGACCGTTACCATAGTTACCACAATAAGGTTCATACTGACAGTGGGTGACGCGGGCCCCAGTAAACGCCGATCCCGGCCCGAGCCGAACTCTTCCCGTTGCCCGAGCAGCATCCGTCTGTGTACACCACCACGCTGTCCCCTGCAGGCCACACGGGGAAACGCAGGGAGAGTTACCACCAGAGAGTCCCTCGTCTGCTCCGACACCGGACCCAGACCTTACCCATGTAGGTGAAGGCGTCCGAGCTCTGGGCCTCCTGCTTCAGGCGTTTGGAGGGCGTTTGCTCAGGCTCCTCCTCCTTCACGCGGCGTCGCTTCGGCCCCAGGGGGATGTACTCCAGCGGCTCCGGGCCTCGTTTGGGGAGAAGTGTTGGAGACGGCTCCGAGCTCTGGGCTGAGAAGAAGAAGTCGAGGCTTAAAAATCATCCCAAAGATGTGGAATACAAACGGAACATTATGAGAAATTTCAAAATAAAAGTGGCAAAAGTCCAAAGCTTGTGACTCCAGTGGCCTCGGCTTTGACTTAAGCTTAAAATTGGTGACGTGTAAACAAGCAGCAACCTCCCTCTCTTGGACAGCGAGTTTTTTGCCTTCTTCTGTGAACTGCATTGTAGTTTCTGTTCCGCATTGTTTTACAGGAAACTTTTGTACATCTTTGCTGTGTTTTGGATTTTTTGAGTGGATTTTATTCGTCTGCCACGCTCCTCAGAAAATGGTGAAAGACTGGAGGAAGAGGAAGGACCAGTGCAGGACACCACGCTCTGAAACAGGGACAAAACCAGGAGGCGCTGCACCATTTCAGAGGAGCCGGGGTTCCTGCAGGTGCTACGGTTTCCCCGACCTCCAAAAACACTTACTTATATTAATGTGTTCAAAATAAAAAGTAATTTAAAGAAAAAATATATTTAAAACATCCAACCTAGTTCACTTATTTTCACTTTAGGGGGCGCTGCACAGGGATTCTCTCCTCTGAAAAAGGCCCAGGCATCTTTCTCTGCTCCAAACTTCTTATAAACGGCAGTAGGAAACTTATCCACCTGCGCTTTGCATTCGTCCCTGAACAAAACAAAACAAAAAACAAAAACAAATTAGAACCATCCGCTCCTTACCAACTCTCTTATTATTATTAAGAAATTATTTAAATAAGAAATTATTTGAGAAGTGCGTGGTTAGCATTCAAACAAAAACAAATGCTTAAATAGAGGTTCTTGTGAAGGAGGTTTGGTATGCCAACATGCAAAGGTCGTTAAATACAATTTCATTAAAGAAAAATGTGCGGATAATAAACTGGAAGGTGTTTTTTACCAGGTTTTGTAGACTCCGGGTTTTAACCCTTTCCTCACCGCGTAGTAAAACTTTCCCTTTGCCATGACGCCAGCACCGCTCCAGACAGTCTTCCGAACTGCGCTGAAAAACCCGGTCAGTCTGAACATAACCGGGTTTAAAACGACAGCGGCAGACCCCAGCCCCAAAACATTATGACCACGACATTCAGACGAAGGTTACGTCAAATTCGGCTTAATTAGTAAACGTATTTAATGTAGGATTCTGAATTAAAGGGCTGGATTATGACAGAAAAGGTGCTAGCGGATGCAAGTCACTGAAGTAATCTCACCCTTTCTGCTCCAAAAAAGATTGTTACACGAGTCGATAAACGTTCATTACATCTTTGAACAATTCTGTGATCAAACCGCACGCATATTGATGTTATAAAGCGTGAAAATGATGAAGAAATGGCCAAAAGAAGTCAAAGCAACTCTGTCAACAGCAGCGCAGCAGTTCTGTTCGTTATCCTTGGCAAATCTCGCGATGATTCTAAACGTTGCATTCGCGACGTTTATTTAGGCTATTTAGCAAAAAAAAAAGAATATCCGTTATTTTTTTTATTTTATTGATCATTGTTACAAGTTAAAAAAGTTACCAGGATATTTTTTACGTAGGTGTTTTATAATCCGTTATCGGGAAATTCATCATAAACCAAACATTTACGTAAAATTTAACATCGGAAATAAGATCGTTATGAATGTATAGAATTATTATTATTAAGATGTATGTTCCATTGTTATATGTACCGGTATATATTTACTTTGTCACAAACAAAACAAAATGTCATCTTTCCCATTAACCCCGGCCTTAACCGAGCACGTTTTCTCCAGTTTGGCTTTACACAAATCTAAAAGCAAAATTAAAAAAATAAAAAATAAAAAAAGCATAAAAATAGCGACAAAATTAGATGAACTGGAGACAAATTCTTGATCCAGGTGGAGTTAAGAGGTTAATTTTGTTGGATTGACTTTAACTACCAACTTTTATTGCATTTGTGACACATTTTTTTGCGTTTTGTCACATTTTTGACAGTCTCTTTTCCCGTCAATTTTTTGTCGCTATTTTGACACTTTTTTCAAGAAGCTTTTAGATTTGGATAAAGCTGAACTGCACAAAATGCGTTCGGTTCAGGCGGGGGTTAAGTGGTTAATTTCGCTGGATTGCATCGATTATAAACTTTTCCTGTATCACTCGAACGCACCTTTCTGTAGGTGCCGTTTATGAATCTCGCGAGATCTCTCCACCTCTGCGCCGTGATTAACCCAACTCTCGCGATGATCCGGTCTCTTCCTTGGCCGTCGTAGACTGAGGTTAGTCGTGACATTTCGTCCAGCGCTCGCATTTCTGCTCAAAAACTCACTTTAAAACCTTTATATTCCGCTATTTCTGCATCGGAACCCGAGATAAGGCTTTGATACGTTAGATTAAGTGGCTAAAACACATCGATGGCTTTTTAAAGTGGTTGAATTTCGCCGTAGTAGCAGCGCGGCGGTGTGGGGAGTGTTAGCCGTTAACCGCTCGTATAACAGGCCGAGCATGTGTTAGCACCGGGGCTAGCGCTGACTTTCACAGCAATATTCGCCCTCAGTTTGCTTTTAACGCCCTTAAAAATATATTAGGCTTGGAAAAATGTCCAGAAATGTTTACAAACGCAGATAAACAGTGTGCGATGTGTTAGCCTTGAGTTAGCAGCCTGTGGAAAGTTATGCTAGCTTCTGTTTTCAGGGTATTTTGTGCCTAATGCGGGTTTCTTCCGATTTTGGTTGTTAAACTGTAATCTGTTATGCGTTTCTACTTTGGGAAATCTGCTTTATTTACTTGTGCAGTAATGGGAGACTTGCAGAGACGGGCATAACTAGGCTAACGTGGTTGTCAGTGCTTAGCTTCTCTGCTAAAGTTAGTTATTTTGAAACTGATCTGTAAGTATTAACCTCCACCTGAACCGAGCACGTTTTCTCCAGCTTGGCTTTACCCAAATGTAAAGGCGTCTTGGGAAAAAATTGCAACAAAAACGAGGAAGATAATGCAGCTAAACGTCAAAAGAGCAACAAATGGCGACAGCGAGGACAAAAGTGACCGTTTTAATTCTATTGCGTTATCGTCATATTTTGTCACTATTTTTGTTGCTCTTTTCAAGAAGCGTTTAGATTTGAGTAAAGCCAAACTGGAGAAAATGGTTCAGGTGGGGGTTAAAGCAGCACTAAGTAACTTTTTTTTTTTTTTTTATAAATCCTTTTCGTAGTCTCTCTGGGGGTAATACAAGTGTTAATGGGATGATTGGGGGGTCTTTAATCTCCTCTGGACAGAAAACCACATTTGCAACTTGCCTGCCACTGGGTTGGAATCACCAATACACACTAATAGAATCACGAAGCAGCTAACGGGCAAAGCTAACTGCGGGCTAGCACCACTTAAACAGTATTTACAGCCACGTTTGAGTGAAAAAAATTATTTCCATTTTGTAGTATTTACTCTCCAAGACATTTAATAAGTTAAAAAATCGTAACTTGCTACGACACCTGCGCTTATGGCCTCTAGGGGCAAGAGTTACTTAGTACTGCTCTAAGAGGTTCATCTAGTTCTTTTGGGTTAAATGTATGAGTTGCAGAGTTTAGGGAATGCACTCAGAACTGATCATGCCTGGAGAGATGCCACTCAAGAAGCACAACCATCTCCATGTGTTTGTCCTGTTTGCTGTGCCATGTTACTCATGTTTTTTTGTCTTTTTTTCTCCAGAGACAAAGGCCATGTTCAGTACAAGCGCCAAAATAGTGAAGCCTAATGGCGAAAAGCCGGACGAGTTCGAGTCTGGGATTTCTCAGGTGAGTTTACACTGAAACACATTTAAAACTGGACTAAAGTGTGTAAACTGTGGAGTCGTTACAGTGCAGTGTTTCTCACAACTGTCCGCAGCCTGTGCCCAAATCAAGGTCATTAAATATCATCGTTTTAAATCAAATTTTTACTGTGTAAGTGTAACTCATCTAAAATGATGTCGACTAGTCAAAGCCCTAGTTTGTGCATCTACTTGTATATTAAATCAATTTCATGAACGTCTGACATGAAAGTGTCTGGAAAGTCTGGTAAAGAATGACATAGTTGTAATCAGTTAAATTTATACAAGTTATTCCAAATAAAACGAGCCTGATCTTCGGTTAATGACGTGGTGTTCCGACTCCACCTCTGATATTAAGTCTTAATTACCTCTGATAATGTCTCGACGTGGGTGTTGCCGTCAGTTCCGGCCCCCGAGTGGCGTTTGGGCGCGTAGCTCTCGAGCCGAGACGTACATGCCCCTTCCACGACGTCGAACACTAAGCTGCTCCCGGCTTCGGCTGCGAGGACGGCGCCTGCATATTCCTACATCTCCCAGAGTCCTTTGGGCTGTGACTGGGCAGAACGACCATGCGGGAAACAAACCTTATAACACTGACTTTTAGAGCAAACCTGTTGCTAGTGAAACATGATCTTATTCACTGAACTAAAGTGATTGAGTCAGATGGATGTGATGGTGCTGTTTATAATCGACTTGGAGCCACACATCATTTCACCAAATAAGCCAGAAAACGAAGCTTTAATCTGCAGGGTTTTTCTCTAGTTGCTCTTGTAATTGTTCGGGTCTAACGCTGCTAAAGACTCGACCTGATAACACGATAATCAGGTCGATTTTAGCCCCTTAGCATTCAAAATGTAAGGTGTAAAATAGTTTGACTGTTTTGATATTTGGGTTAATAAAAAATTGTTCGTTTCAATTAAATATACATTAAATAGTCAAATGTATAAATGTGTCATCTTGCCCCCACCACTTTGACCCACTGCTTTAGTTGATATCGCCATGGAGACGAGTTGATCTGTTCCCACTGTTAAAGATGAATGTTAAATCTGGACTGTTCTGTTCCAGGCTCTGCTCGAGCTGGAGATGAACTCCGACCTCAAGGCTCAGCTGAGGGAGCTGAACATCACCGCAGCAAAGGTTTGTCCTCACCCTCCCACACGCTCTTTATTTAAATCTCCTCGACGTGGGTGTTGCCGTCAGTTCCGGCCCCCGAGTGGCGTTTGGGCGCGTAGCTCTCGAGCCGAGACGAACATGCCCCTTCCACGACGTCGAACACTAAGCTGCTCCCGGCTTCGGCTGCGAGGACGGCGCCTGCATATTCCTACATCTCCCAGAGTCCTTTGGGCCGTGACTGGGCAGAACGACCATGCGGGAAACAAACCTTATAACACTGACTGTAGTTTTTCTGTTGTGTTTAACTCTGAAAACTCCTGGAACTTTGATCTTGTTTTGCTTAAAGGAGCTGTATCCTGCTATTTTAGCCATTCCAAAGTAAAGTATAGGCATTTATATGATATATTGTACCTCTATCACTATGGAGTACTCATTTTTGAGAGAAATATAAGTATTTTCTGGGGGTATTTTCCCTACCCGGAAGACAAGACATTACAGACGTAGAGCACTTCCGTTCCTTTGTGACGACACAACAGCTCAGTGGTTTACCAGGAGAGGGCGGAGCAGCTGCTCAGAGCAGGATTCAGGAGGATTACTGAGAACTGCATGAATGAAGCCAAAAACCGCTCTGGGGTGTTTTTGAGAAGGAAATGCATAACATGGCTAAAAGCTCCAAAAAGTCGATTTTGCATGATATAGGACCTTTAAGTATAATGTTTATCGTTAGTACCGTTAAACGGTATCGGGGAAAAACTGCACACACGAAAAACTGTATCTTTAGATCCAAGTTTTGATGCTGTTGGTCCAGGGACGGTGTATTCATTTTTTATTACTAGTATTTCCCCCAATTCCCATGTTTTTGCTTTTATTGCCACAATTTCTCCCAATTTTCCCCCATTTCTTTCCCTAAATATTCCCACATTTTCCCCACATCTCTTGACATTGGAGATGAACCCGATATTGGAGAAATTTGCAGATCTTTCAAACATGATCCTGGTCTCTGGTTTAAGACGACAAATATAAGTATCAGGAATAAAACAATACCTGAACGTTACTGGAAAAATATAAGTAATGAGAAATTGCCAAACATGGGGATAATAAAAATGTTTTTATATAAAATCAGGGGAAAATATTAAGAAAAGAGGGAAAGATCATTTATTTGAGCTGAAACAATCTAATCCCTTTTACTGCTGTCCCTTTTTATATTTGCACTTTCAAATGAAACACATGTAGCTCTTTTGCTAATGTCCATGAAAATGGATCTTTTCCCAGGACAATTTAAGTTTCCATTTTAAGCACTCGCCTGAATAATCTAATCGTAGCTCTTTGATCCGTCGCCTCTAAATTCTGGACGCACTTCACTCTAAAGCTCTTTTATAATCTAAAGTAGAACAAGACCAAAGACTGTGTGAACGATCCTTGTCTGAACGCGGTGTTTCCAGGAGATCGAAGTGAGCGGGGCCCGTAAGGCCATCATCATCTTCGTGCCGGTGCCTCAGCTCAAGTCCTTCCAGAAGATCCAGGTGCGTTTGGTGAGGGAGCTGGAGAAGAAGTTCAGCGGGAAACACGTGGTGTTCATCGCTCAGGTGAGGCTCAGACACACGGTCATTAAAGCTGGATCAACAGCAGAGTCTGGAACAGTATTTCAGACACACATGGCCCTGAACACAAACAGAATAACTATACGAGTTTGAAATGTTTCTTTTCCATCAAATTCGACTTTTCCCAATAAAACGAGCCTGATCTTTGGTTAACGACATGTTGTTCCGACTCCACCTCTGATATAAGTCATAATTACCTCTGATAATGTCTCGACGTGGGTGTTGCCGTCAGTTCCGGCCCCCGAGTGGCGTTTGGGCGCGTAGCTCTCGAGCTGAGACGAACATGCCCCTTCCACGACGTCGAACACAAAGCTGCTCCCGGCTTCGGCTGCGAGGACGGCGCCTGCATATTCCTACATCTCCCAGAGTCCTTTGGGCTGTGACTGGGCAGAACGACCATGCGGGAAACAAACCTGTCGCTAATGTGTTTGTCACGTTTGTGATCAAGAGGCTCAAACGTTAAACTATACCTAAGCTCTTAAAACTTCTCTGTACTAAACATTAAAGTGTCCCATAATGACTTTGAATTTGCTTGAACTCTTTGGATAAGCATGAAATTGAACAAGTCTTTGAACATTAAAACTCCCCTCATTCCTCTGCAGTGTTTGAAGAGTCTCCTGTTCAAGTCTTATTTCTGCCGTGCTTAATCAGAAAGGGTTTGGATGAGTCTCATTTAAACGCTCTTACCTGGTTTATTACAAGCAAGTTCATGAAAATGATGCAAACGTTTTTCCCACAAATGTCTGATTTACGACATAATAAAGGAGGACAAAACTAATTCCTTTAACCTCTTAACCCCCACCTGAGCTGAGCATTTTCCCCTGTTTGGCTTTACCCAAATCTAAAAGCTTCTTGAAAGAAGTGTTGAAATAGCAACAAAATTGAGGATAAAAAAGTGACAAATGTGAGGAAAACACCCAAAAAAAAGCAGCAATGCGAAGAAAACCAGAGGAAAAAGATCTGTTTAGATCAGTTTCGTAGGTCTTTCAAATGAGGCGTTACTCTGGCCTATAGGCTGTGAGCTCCAGTCGAGACGCTGTTAGATTTGGGTAAAACGCGTGCGCTCAGTCACGCAAATGTTGTTGGCGTTTAGCCTCTCCCAGCAAAGGTATCGCTCCAAACTGGGGTGAAGTTAGAAACTACCAAGCTGTTTCACGTTTCCCCAATTTAAATAGTTACATGAAAGTTACACGATCCAAGTCTAGTTACACAAAATTAAACATGACTATTTTCTAAGCGTATAAAAGGGGAACTATATTGTGAGGCGCAATAACACCTGGAGCACTTCGAAATATTACTGCTGAATCGAAGTGCTCCAGGTGTTATTACGCCTCACAATATAGTTCCCCTTTTTATACACTTAGAAAATAGTCATGTTTAATTTTGTGTAACTAGACTTGCATCGTGTAATGTTTCTCGTAACTGTATTTAAATGAATAATATGGAAATGTAGAACAGCTTGGTCACTTCTAACTTCACCCCAGTTAGGAGCGATACCTTTGCTGGGAGAAGCTAAATGCTAACGTTTGCTTGACCAGACAGGTACGCATCAACTCGTCTAAGGTAAGAACATCTCCCTAAGGAAAAACCGTGGCCTGTTCCTTTTAAGGCGGGGCTAAGAAATCTTGGTCAACATTTTCCTGGAGACGTCCTGTTCCCGGGCATTTTATATTTAGGTGTCATTTTAGGAGATGCAGCTTTAAGAAATTAGTCTATTTTGATCTTGTATTAAAAATATTTTTGACTTGCTGCTGTAGAAATCTTTCATTGCTGTTTGGGAAATTTGAAATACATTTCAGCCTCGTGAACTTACTGGGAGAGAAGCAAAACGTCATTCTAATGAAGCTCTTGTCGATCAAAAGCTCTTATGTCTATAAAGATGTTTTTATTTGTTTTGTCCTTTTGACTTAAACTTGAATAACTATATTTTTATTCCTTTCGTTCCAGAGGAGAATCCTTCCCAAACCCACGAGGAAAAGTCGCACGAAGAACAAGCAGAAGCGCCCCAGAAGGTAAGTCACATGACTCCGATCACATGATGCGTTCATGCTGCCTCTGAGTCTTGTAAGTGAGAGCCTGTTTTGGCTCCGTTATTGTAAAGTGATTTTCCTGGAGATGTTTGGTGTAAATAGAAATGTGGACGTGGGTGTTGCCGTCAGTTCCGGCCCCCGAGTGGCGTTTGGGCGCGTAGCTCTCGAGCTGAGACGTACATGCCCTTCCACGACGTCCAACACTAAGCTGCTCCCGGCTTCGGCTGCGAGGACGGCGCCTGCATATTCCTACATCTCCCAGAGTCCTTTGGGCCGTGACTGGGCAGAACGACCATGCGGGAAACAAACTCTTAAAAAGGCTGTTATTTGCCGAGCTCCTTATTCTGACAGATATTTCTTAATCTTTATCAAAGTCTTGCATGTGTTTGAGCTCGACAGTCGAGATCCGCTCGGTGCTGAAAGTAAATGTAAGTAGGGCCTGATACCGTTAAACGATACCAGTCTGGTATCAGGAAAAAGTATCTGTTCAGAGATCAAGTTTAGAGTGACTTGTTTATTTCAGTTTAAATGATACAAGTTTAACCTCTTTTAAACGGTACCTAGTTGGTACCGACTGAAAAGCTCCGGTCGGGGGCGGTATGGAGAAACTACAAATCTTTCAGTTCTTTTTCTCTCCAGACGTCAATATATGACCCGCAGCAAGTCTGAAAAAAGCAACATGAAGGTGTGCGCAGATAATGAGCCGCTTCAGCGCAAATGGAGCGAAGCAAAACTATAACTGAAAGAAGCAAAGCTAGAACTAAACTTTTGTAATAGAGATGGCTCAGCCGCGGACTGAGCCAGGACTAATGAACTTAAACCTAGCAGTAGGGCTGAAAGATGGATCGCTATCGTATCGAGATGAACATTCAAGATATTAAAATCGAAAAAGCAATATATAAACTAGATTTTAATCAATAAAACTGCACTATTTTGTATTACGATATTATTTTTCTGAAAAATGCTTAGTTTTCACCTAACCCATAGTTATATCGTATCGAGACATCTGGCATGAATATTGAGATGAAATGTCTGTCGTTCAGCCCTACTGAGCAGTGACAACAATAAAGACGTCTTTAGCTTTAGCGACAGACCCGGGGGCTGAGCTTACGTGTTTACAGCTTTACAAGCAGCTGCACCGAGGGGAATATCAAAGATTGTGTGTGGGACAGTGAGCGCTCACTCTGTATTAGACGTTTTTGGTACAGTTGTGGTAAATTATTAGTGGCAGAGTGAGCGCTCACACCATGTAAAGATCTTTGACGTGCAAGTGCTTTGTTAAAGTAGTATTGAAAAAAGAAAGCTGAACTGGAGTAAATGTGCTCGGTTCAGGTGGGGGTTGCGAGGTTAGAAATTGTTCTGGTGCCGGATTCTTGGTTTCTGCATCAGGGAGAAGCCTGGACTGTTGAGCTTCATATCCAATTCTATTTATCGTCTTAAATGAGGATAGAAAGTGGCTTATGGTTAAATCTGGTGCATTTACACTAAAGTAAATGTACAAGTGAAGAATAGATGATTTGATATCGTAGCATTAAATGAACTGTGCCAACATTAAGGCCTTAACAGACATAATAAGCATTAAACTGAAACTGGCATTAAATCAATTTTTGGGGGGAGATGATGTATTTGCATAGGTTTGTTCAACTGCAATTTTGAGTATCAAATTCTCTATGTCCTATGGAATGTTTTCAATAGGATTTTGGGCATTAAAGCATTACATTTGGCCTGTAGAAACGCGGTCGTGGAAATTGGACCTTCACATGTGCTGAGAAGACTCTGAACAAAACAGAATAATCTCAATACATCGTAGGCCTGATTTAAAGTAATGAGAAGTGCTAAATAAATGTGACCAGGCCGTTTTAAAACAAGTTTCCTAAAGTGTTTGTCTAAGTCTGTGTTGTCTCCAGTCGTACCCTGACCTCGGTGCACGACGCCATCCTGGAGGACCTGGTGTTTCCCAGTGAGATCGTGGGGAAGAGGATCAGAGTGAAGCTGGACAGCAGTCGCCTCATCAAAGTGCACCTGGACAAGGCTCAGCAGAACAACGTGGAACACAAAGTAACTCATCCACAGTTTAAAGTGTTTCTGTGTAAATGAAAGCTCGACGTGGGTGTTGCCGTCAGTTCCGGCCCCCGAGTGGCGTTTGGGCGCGTAGCTCTCGAGCAGAGACGTACATGCCCCTTCCACGACGTCGAACACAAAGCTGCTCCCGGCTTCGGCTGCGAGGACGGCGCCTGCATATTCCTACATCTCCCAGAGTCCTTTGGGCCATGACTGGGCAGAACGACCATGCGGGAAACAAACCTTATGAGTGTTCTGAGGATGTAAAGTTCCTAGATCATGTCTCCGTTTGTAATCTTTGAACCTTGTGTTTCAGGTGGAGACGTTCTCCGGCGTCTATAAGAAGCTCACGGGGAAAGACGTGGTGTTCGAGTTCCCCGAGTTCCAGCTGTAAATGAAAAGGCCGAATAAATTTGTTTACTGTTAAACCTTTCGTCCGCTCTTTTATGTCGAGTCCAACTGGCTTTTAGTTTTTTAGTTAAACCAGCTCTGGAGTTTACTGAGGTGTCGTCGGTTAAACATGAAGAAATGCTGGCAGAAAACATGTCATATAAAGCCAACACACTTAAAATTGGCTTAGTGGTTTTGGTAAATGGTATTTTTGTGAATTGCACTTATCTGACGATCTACATGTGAATATATTTCCTCCAAATCTGGGGACCAGTGATTTTACACATCGGCATCTGAGCGAGACATTTTAGATCGTGAAGTAACGGGTGTCCATGTGAGTCTTAAGAGCCTATAGTTTAAATTGAGGCAGTTCTGTCCTTATACAGATTTCTAGTTTTAGTTTAAGTTCTCTAATTCCTGAGGCCGATTCACATGAAACAAAAACGGTCCCAGTGTTCAAAGTCCTCTCTTCAGCTCAGATGAACTATGCTCTAATTATTTCCTCCAAGACGTCTGAAAGTGGAGACAATATTTAAAACATGAGCGTGATCAGTAGAATAAGAATGTGAATCTGATCACTGTCAAATAATCAGGGAAACATTTGGACATATCTTTATATAGGTTGCGTTCACGTTGTAGAATTCTATTTCAGTAAAGCTTCAGTACAAAGACCCGGAGAAGGATTCAGCTTTGGTTTTATTTGGTAAAATGAGTTCCAAGTGAATCGTACGTAGGGCTGGGTGCCTTTAAACGATGTCAGTCTGGTATTGGGGAAAAAGGTTTAGGCTCTACTAGGGATGGGCTAATGATACCTCCTAAGTGTGTATCACACTGTGTTGGTAAACTTGTAGTCGCCATCTAGTGGTGAAAAAGCATTGCAGCAGTGAGACTGAAAATAGCGAACTTCACACTGACTGAGCTCATTTATTATTCCCGTTCAGAAATGTGAACCAAACCGTCAGGAGCCGTTTTACCAGCTGAGAGAGATCATTTAGAAAAGGAAAACTGCTCTGGATAATGAGAATCGAAACGAATGATAATGAATGAGAATTAATCAGTGATACAACCATCTAAAACTGACCAAGATTTAACAAAGGATAAGACTAAATCTTCATAATCCATCATTTGACGCTAACTCACGACCTGTTTGTTAACCGGACGCTCTCCTCACAGAGCTACGTGAACAGTTGATAACACTGCTAATGTACCGGCCTGTATGTTTTTGCGTTGCACTGTGAACCTGAAAGAGGAAAACAGATGTGACTCTTGTGCTTTACACATTTGAAGCATTTTGTTGTCAGGGCAGATTCGCCTCGTCCCAAAGATTTGTTCGGCCTGAGGCGTTCGAGCTCAGCAGCACCCACGGATCAGCGCCCGGTGCATTAATCCCACATGAGCGCAGGTATTGCTCATGTAACTGGCGCCCCTGCTGCTCGCTGCTGCGGTGACTTTTCTCAAAGGATGCGTGAAACACAAGTTGAAAACATATTCAGAAAGTGGAAATTGGAGAACATTTTGTTTGCAAAAGAAATGGAAGGAAAGGAATAAATGAACATTCAATCTCTTTTGTGGTTCTAAATGACAAATGATTTAGCATAGGCATCGAAACCAAGTATTGTTAAAGAGTACCTAAACGGGCGTGCCAAGCCTTTCCCACCCACAAACAAAGTCAAAAAGTGCTGTGAAAGAGGCGGTCTCTGAGGTTTGGGGTGACATGCGGGGGGTGAGTGTGTGGGCCTTTGCATTGGCACAATCACAGCAGACTGATTACGTGGGAGGGGCTTGGTTATAAACCACAGGTACAGGGGCAGGACAATGGCAGCACCTGATGACGATGTGTGGAGCTGGGGCGGCTTATGACGTTCTGTGGAGGCCGTGGACACGTCTCCAGCCAATCAGGAATTCTAATTTAGTAGCAGAGTTTACCCTGAAGGGGCGCAACCCATTTGTTTTCAGGCCAAAGTTAGGATTTTACACAGGTTTGCGCTATAATGTCAGAATAATGTCAGGGACCAGTGGACAACACTATGAGACACCCATTGAGACAGTTTATCAGTAAAAAAACTTGATTTGGTGTTTAGTTACTCTTTAAAGCACCGGTATCATGTTTGTTTTTACTGTACCCAGCCCTAATTGTACTGAACCCCCTCCTGCTCCTGGACTTATCTGTCCGTTTGTCTCTGACTCTGCTCTGATCCGTCACCGACAGCGGACGAACAGCCGTAAGGTCCCTCTCCGCGGTGCTTCCCCATGTGCGCCCTCAGGTTCCGCTTCCCCGCGAAGGTTTTCTCGCACACGGGGCAGACGTACGGCTTCTCCGTGGAGTGCGTCTTCATGTGGGCCGTGAGGTGGCTGTTCTGGCCGAAGCTGCGGTTACAGACGGGGCAGCTGAAAGGCCGCTCACCCGTGTGCGTCCTCAGGTGCGCCGTCAGGTGGCTGCTCTGGGAGTAGGATTTGTTGCAGACGGAGCAGCTGAAAGGCCTCTCCCCCGTGTGGAACCTCATGTGCGCCGTCAGGTGGCTGTTCTGGGCGAAGGTTTTGTCGCACATGGAGCAGCTGTAGAGGCCCTCCCCCGTGTGCGTCTTCATGTGAGTGTAGAGGTGAGAGTTCTGGGCGAATGTCTTGTTGCAGACGGAGCAGCAGTAAGGACTCTCCCCCGTGTGGATCCTGATGTGTTTCTTTAAGTCCCGTTTGCTCCGGTAACACTTCTGACAAAAGGGACACTCCTGTTTCCCGCCCTCGGACCCCGGGGCCGGGCCGGACGCGCTGCTCTCGGCTGCAGACTTGTATTTAAAGGATAAACCTGCGCTTTCTGCAGATGTGCCTCCGTCTCCGGTCTGGTTGTAGTTTTCTCCTTCAGCCTCCGTCTCCATCTGTGACACTGAACACCGGAACTGTTCCCAGTCGTCGTCGTCATTGTCGGTGTCAGACGAGTGCTCGGTGTGTCCTTCGGTCTCAGAGTGGAAATGTAGCTCTGAGTTGACGTCCTCTCCCCGCGTTTCCTCTCGGTGCTCAGTTTGTCTCTGTTGAAGCAGTGAGGACTCTTCGCTCTTCACACAGACGGCGCTGGACTCTGAGACACACCTGAGAAATGATTAAAAACATAGATTTAAAAGTGTGAAGTGAGTGTTTGTCAGTAAAAGCGGTGGAGCCTACACTGGCAGCTGCTCCTCCTCCTGTTTGACGCTCTGCTCCTCTGGCTCCTCTTTAATCTGTGGACTCTCGGGGATTTCCTGGTTCAGACCGAGGCCGGGACACAGTGAAGGCATCTGGACACCTGCAGGAGACAACAGGGACTAGATTATTATTTATGACTGATGTGGTAAAAGCCCAGGATCCTCAACCTTTGCCTGCTGTTTACTTAATTTTAGCCTCGTTCTGTTGCTAATTTTTTAGTTTAAATCTTGTTTTGACACAACCTAATGAAAAAAAGCTCATGATTGAATGACTATTTGATTTAGCTGCAGTTGTAACATCACAACATTATCCATGTTTTATGGACTCCAGATGATCCATTAAAGTATTCCCCTTCCCGATTGCCTTTAAACACGACTAAACATTTGATCTCCTCACCGTCTGCACTGACGGGATGAGATCTTACACGTTAAACTTGAAAGGTGTGAATGATGCCACGTCACATGTTTTTAAGCGAATAAACCAGAGCAAATACGATGCCACTTCTCCTTTTACAGCATTGACAATACTGGTTATATTGTGCTCAACTTAAATGGCATTAATTTACTGGATAAAAATGCAATAATCACCATATCCGTAGAACTGTTCAAATTCTAATAAAATCACCCAAAGAGGTGAACTCTATGAGGGACGAAACAGACTGGAATACGACCTGGATATTGATATCGACCTGTAAATACTGTATAACCAACAAAATGAAGGAAGTTCATTATAGGATCATTCACAAACTCTATCCTGTAACCGGTTTGTCTCCAGTTACACAGATGTTGATTAATGCTGCACATTCTGTCAAACACGGGAAGAGACACTTGTTTTTCTATTGTAACATTAATATAAAAAAAGAAAAATCACTATACTGTACATTTTCTCATCTTGTTTGGTAAATGTTTTATTCACAAGCAAAGTTTTTGAAGTCATAACTTTACTTTTCCCCATTTTCCCCCATTTTTAGGCTGAAGACTCCAGACGTTACAAAAACTTCTTCAATGAACTCACCTGAAGCGAATAAAACTATTTTTATTTATGTTTGTGTTGTTTTGATATGAACTCTGTGTTTTCTATTTCCAGGTGTCTCGTCTTTGACGAATGTTGTAAATTTACTTTAAAGGGATATTTTAGGATTTTTGACATAGGACCTCATTTCCTAGTTATCCAGAGTGTTGTTGGTGTCTGGAGATATTTTTTTCTTAAATTCATGCAGTTCTTATATTTGAAGAGTCTAGTGGCGCTAGGCTAATGCTAGGCTAGTGCATATCTATAGTATCAGTTAGCCTGCATTAAAAACAGTGTGACCCACTCCACAGTGCACCTGAGGTAAATCACTTATAACACCAGACTAACCATATAAATGTCTGTGTTAATAGAATCATGTTTGAAATATAACTGACCTTGTATCACATGAATTACCGCATTTTGAGGGACTATTTTCTCGCAGATCACTCCGCCGCTGCGTTAGCTTACAGCCACGAAGCTGATGCTGCTCAAATATAAGTTATTTTAAATGATTCTATTAACACAGACATTTATATGGTTAGTCTGGTGTTATAAGTGATTTACCTCAGGTGCACTGTGGAGTGGGTCACACTGTTTTTAATGCAGGCTAACTGATACCATAGAAATGCTTTAGCCTTGCACTAGCCTAGCGCCACTAGACTCTTCAAATATAAGAACTGCATGAATTTAAGAAGAAAATATCTCCAGACATCAACAACACTCTGGATAACTAGGAAATGAGGCCCAATGTCAAACATCCTGAAATATCCCTTTGATTAGAGCAGATGCTTCGCTCTAGATAAACTTTATGAAACGCGCTTCACCAGCTTTAACCCTCAAACAGAAACAAACCAAAGCTACAACCGACAGGGAACGTATTAAACCATTTCTAATGAGTGAATTAATAAAATATAGTCAGGCTAACGGATTAGCACCGCCATCTTGGATTAGCTCGGTTTGTTTTTCCCCGTTATCGTTGAATTATATGGAAATATTTAGATGTTTCTTGCTGTGGCCGCGGTCCCGATCATACGTCACTTAAATCCCGTGAATATGTGACGTGTTTGTGTCCAGGGTTTGCGTTTTTGTCAAAGAAACCCCGTCAGAGATGAATAAACAGCAGCAGCAGCACAGGCCTGTCCTGCCGTCGGCCCCACAAACCAGAGCCTGGTCCCGGGCAGAGCGGAGACACTCACCCGCCCTGGGCTGCAGGAGCGAGAGGAGCCGCTGGTTCCTCTGCTGCTTCTCCTCTTTATAAAGACGCAGCTCCTGCTCATATTCCGCTATTGTCCTTTCAAACAGCGCAAAGATCTCCTCCGCCGCCGCAGAAAGCCGCTCCGTCACTAAAGCCCTCAGAGTCTGGCCTTTGGACATGTTTAACAACTGTTTTTATAAACTGTTTTTAGCTTTAGCTTGGAGCTAACAGCTGCTGCGGGTTTGTCAGGTGACAAGAGGTACTCTGCGCATGCGTGAGGCCATGACACGTCAGGAATAAAAATATATATACGTTGAAGTGTTAAGCTGACGATACCGTTTTATTCTTGAAAGATAAGGAGCATGTGAACTCTGCTATATCACTGGTTAACCACTTTTCAGAAGCCTCTGGTTTAACTTTAAATAAAACTAAATGTGAAATATTATGCTTATATAAAACTGTAGACCAGTCAATCTGTAATATATCTGTGAACAATAATGTTAAATACCTGGTTTCACATATGTACAGACTTTGAAACACAAAACTTTAAACCTAAGCTGAAGAAAACGCAACAAAGTCTGAACATTTGGCTACAAAGAGACATATCAATATCCGGTCGAGTCTTGTTGACCAAAGCAGAAGGCATCTCCAGACTTGTATACCCAGCTCTCTCTCTCTATTTGTGGGAAACTCTATAATCAAGGAAATAAACAAACTATTTTTCAACTTTATTTGGAAAAATAAACGCCATTATTTGAAAAGGAACTTGCTCATCGGACCGAAGGACGCAGGAGGAACCGAAATGTTGGACTTCAGTGACTTAAATCAAACATTTAAAGTGAAAGGGCTACAAGAATGCATCAAAAGACCCTTATCCATATGGTATTTCATCCCTAATAATATATACAGTAAAGCGGGTGGGCTACAGTTTTTATTGAAGTGCAATTACAGTGTTCCAAACTTCCATTGAAATGATCAAACTTTTATAAACAAGCTTTAGACTCGTGGAAATTATGCTACAAACATAATTTTCCCCACATAGTGTACCTTGTGGAATAATCAATGTATTCTAAACAGCAACCGATCTTTATTTTTTCAGACCTGGATGAACAGGAACATAATCTGTAAAAGATTTGGTGGACAACGACGGTGAAATTATAAAGTACGAGGTTTTCATAAATAAACATCAATTTCCTATAACCTACAAAGAATATCACTCAGTCACTAGGAGTATCCCAAATGGGCTTCGCTTTTAATGAAATATCATTTAGGAGCACAATTTCCAAGCGAAGACAAACCTTTTATAAATGGTATAGAACTGCATAGCTGGAAATGTAATAACAAACATATCAGAATGTCTTTTCAGAATTCCAAAATTATACAACCTAAATGTAAATATTTTTGGAACTCTATATTTGACTAAATTAGTTGGAGAAAAGCATGGCATCTGCCCTTTCAGTTCTGCATTATTAACAAAATAAGAACATTACAAAATACTACAAAAATATTATCCAACAAACGAGCTCATTTCAAAGTTTACGGATATAGATTCAAATTGCAGCTTTTGTCAGACACCGAAAATGTCACCCACCTCTTCTTTTCCTGTTCATCAAGCTCTAAGTTTTGGAAAGACACAGAAACGTACTTATCCCAAAACTGGCAATTACAATCTGCTTTAAGTTGGAGAACATAATTTTTTTTTTTTTCTTTTATTTATTTGAATTGGACAGTGCACATTAATCACATGTGTTTTTTCAACATGTAAATGAGCCGGAGTTAGCCATATAGGCTAATTTTCATCGTAGTCCATGGCAGTTGTTGTCAAGATAACTTACTTTACGCACCAAAATAAAAATAGAAACAATAGTTAACCTATTTATCTTATTGGGGAAATATCATATACACAAGGCTACATTTACACAGTCCAAACCCATATTCAAAGTACTCCTAATTGAGGTTAAAAATCACATGGACGTTACCAAATACATAACAAACAAAAAAGCAATAAATCTAAATAACATCTATGAAGAACTGATATCTTAAATATGCTGTCTTCTTATTTTAAAGTTTTAGTTTGCTCTGTGATTTTGTTTTCTTGTCTTTCTGTTTGTTTTTTGTTTGCCCTTTTGTCTGCCTTTATTCTTTATAAAGTTTGGGAAAATTCATTGTTACCATGGAGATCCGCCATATCCACCAACTCTAAACTATAATAATTATATTGTATGATGCCTCAACCAATGTAAGGAAAAGCTGAAATGATTATGAATGTGTACGAATGTAAATAATGTACATATGTAAATATATGCATAATTGTAAATAAATACAAAAAACTTTTGTTAAGTGTGACGTCACGGCTTCCGCTTCCGGGTCCTGGCAGACGGCCAAATATGCGAGAAAAAAACATAAAAATCTCGTAAAAACAACCATCAATATTTCTGAAACTCAACAGAGAGTTACTGAACATACTTATTTTTCAGACTCATTAGCCAAAAATGCCGCACCTACTTCTAGAAAAGTAATATTTACTAAAGTCGGTACTTCCGGGTTTAGCATACCGTTGGCATTTTTTTCTCCGATAACCCGGATGTACCGATTTTTGGTAAATATGACTTTTATAGCAGTAGGTGCAGCATTTTTGGCTAATGGGCCTGATAAATAAGTATGTTCAGTAACTCTCTGTTAATTTCAGAAATATTGATAGTTGTTTTTAAGGGTTTTTAATGTTTTTTTCTCGCATATTTGCCCGTCTGCCAGGACCCGGAAGCGGAAGTTGTGACGCCACACTTAACAAACGTTTTTTTTTTTTTTTTTTAATTAAGACAAAAATAAACAAACAGAACAAAACATAGCCGGGGTACATCGTCCAAAACAAATACAGTACAAAACAATAGTAGAACAAGAAACAGCATAACAGTTATACAGCACTTTGTTACACTTTATGTCACTTAACAAACGTATACTTTTGAAATGATTCTTGTCGATACGGGTCATTCATAAATATTAATATACATTTCTAAAACAGGTTATTTTGGATAGTATAATTGAAACTGGTTATTTAACAAAGGTTTTGTGAATATACGAATTACATGAACAAAGAACATGAAGGTGGAGCTCCTGTATCTGATATCGTGTTAAACTTATGACATGTTTAGCAGCACATGTATGAGGCAGCGTATACATGTCCTGCACGTAAACAACACAAGGGAAGTGCGAGAACTGCTTTACGTGGCACAAGGCGACTGTTCCACTCTTTAGCAAATACTTAAATTAAACCCAACAGCTGTAAGGTGTTTAGTCTGTGTGCGTTTTCATGTGTGCTTTCAGCTTATGCTTAAAGAGGTATGTTTTCTCACACACCGAGCAGCTGTAAGGTTTCTCTCCTCTGTGATATCTCATGTGTGTTTTTAGACTGTGCTTACAGAGATATGTCTTCCCACACACTGAGCAGCTGTAAGGTGTCACTCCTGTGTGAGTTTTCATATGTGAATCTAGATGGTAATGTCTGAAAAAGGTTTTATTACAGACCGAGCAGCTGAAAGGCCTCTCTCCCGTGTGATGTCTCATGTGTACAGTTAGATTACTCTGATAGAAAAATGTTCGCTCACACTTTGAGCAGCTGTAAGGCCTCTCTCCTGTGTGGTGTCTCATGTGTGCAGTTAGATTCCCCTTTTGGGCAAATCTTTTCTTACAGATTGAACATTTGTGAGACCGCTCTCCTGTGTGAACTCGAATGTGACTTTGTAAATTTGTTTTTGTCCCAAATCTCTTTTTACAAACTGAGCACTGGTGCTTCTTTCCCTCAGCTCCTTCAGCTCCTGACAGGTCCTCCTCGTGGACAGAGGCGCTGGTCTCTGGTGCAGACTTGTTTTTGGGGAATAGAGCCGTGCTTTTAACAGCTGGAGGGCTGGATGGTTCCCAGTCGTCGTCATTGTCAGTGTCAGACGAGTGCTCAGTTTGTCTTTCACTCTCTGAACTGTCCTCTCCCTGCGTTTCCTCTCGGTGCCAGTTTGTCTTGCTGAAGCAGTGAGGACTCTTCGCTCTTCACACAGACGGTGCTGGACTCTGGGACAGACCTGAGAAAACAGATGTAATAGATTTAAAAGTGTAAAGTGAGTATTTGTCAGTGAAAAGTGTGACGTGTTTAACATGTTGGAGCCTACACTGGCAGCTGCTCTTCCTCCTGTTTGACGCTCTCTTCCTCTTCTTCCTCTTTAATCTGTGGAGTCTCTGGTATTTCCTGCTTCAAACCAGAGCCAGGACTCAGCGAGGGCGTCTGGACACCTGCAGGACACAATGAGAACCACATTATGATGGGCAGTAGCTCGTGTTTTGAAGGAGGCCGGGGCACCATTTTAAACAGTGGTTTAAACCAGTGCTTCTCAGTTTTTTTCTGTTACGCCCCCATCACGGAATAGTTTTGTCTCACTTGGAGAACACACACCTGCTGCTTGTCTGGTCACTAAGAGTGCACGTCAACCGGTTATTTTTTCCCCTCGATAGCAGTTAGTCTGGGATGTTTCATGTTGTTAGCACAGCTTTAGGTTGACCTCGCTGCCCGTCGCCCTCTCTGTGATAGAAGACGCCTTGATGTCTGTATCGCGTGCGGCTCCTATCTTTGTCCTTCTGTTTGTCCGGACTGTCCTTGAGCAGAACACTCACTGCCTGTATGTTGATCGAGTTCTCTTCATGCAACAGTTAGACACGATAATCCACAACACGTGTCTCACCAGTATCACCACACACGCTATAGCACCGTGTGTGGTGATGGGCTAACACCGGCACCGTCCACAGAACTCAAGTAACATTTTCTCCAAGTACTTTTTTTAAAACTTTGACTAGATTAACTTTTTGGGTCGTTACTTTTATTTGTACTTCAGTAAAATTATTTCAAAGTAAAGTTCGAAGTTAACGAGGAAAGTCTTGATAACATGGATGATGTAGTAAATGAATTTAATGAGTATTTTGTAAACATTGGTCGCAGCTAGCCACTAAAATGTCTCGTCCTGAAACTCCTGATTATACTTTGTTTTGTTTGTTTGTTTGTATACTTTATTGTCCCCGTAGGGAAATTTGTTCTCTGTATTTAACCCATCCTTCGATGCCGCTGAGGCAACCCGTAAGGAGCAGTGGTCGACGGCAGTGCCGCGCCCGGGGACCCATCTCCATGATGTGGAGCCAGGTTGATGGTCAGAATCACCTGGCTGAAGGATTCACCTATTGCACATGTTTTTAGTGGTAGGGGAAACCGGAGGAAACCTACGCAGACACGGGGAGAACATGCAAACTCCACACAGAAAGGCCCCGTCCAGGTGGGAATCGAACCCGGGACCGTCTAGCTGTGAAGCGGAGGCGCTAACCGCTGCGCTACCGTTTGATTAATAGAAACCAAAGTACCATGTTTCCTTCATGTATAAATGAGAACGAGGTCACTGATACTGTTTTGAAATGTAAAACAAAAGTATCAAACTGATTGTGATGAATTAGATATGGAAACACTCAAATGGGTTATTTCTGCCATTTCAAAACCTTTAACTTATATTTGTAATGTGTCGTTTGAATGGTGTATTTCCAAATAACATGAAAACAGCCAAGGTTATTCCTCTATTTAAACTATTTAAACATGGTAACAAGCACCTCTTCACAAACTATAAACCCATCTCACCATACATTTACTATACAACAATTCAAACTATGAAAAGTTTGTGTGTTTCCATTACCGGTGCCAAATTATGGAATGATTTAAGCTCAGATCTAAAACAATGCTCAAGTATGAATCGGTTCAAGAACATTTTTTATTTAAATATGAGACAACAGAATTTAAAGATTCTAAGTGATTTGTCTCATGTGTGTGCCTTCTTTTTCATTTTTCAAAAAAAAAAAGTTTATCTTGTTATTATTACTATTTATTTATTCTCTTTTGAGTTTTGAGTAACTCTATATAGGAACAGGAAATCTATGTTATTAACTGTGTTTGGAATAGGGGGTGGGGTTAAATAAGTTTAATTTGTATATTTTGGCTTTTTCAAGAGAACTGACAAGTTTACTTTCATCTTTTTGATTTGTAACAGCCTTTATGCCTAAAAGCTTGTAAAGGTGCGTTGTGTTGCTCACATGTTCAAAATAAAGAAGAAAGTAAGTTGCTCTTGAGTAAATATCGTGGCTGCTTTACCTCTGCCAGTGTTTTGCTCTCGGAGGATCTTTAGCGCTTTCCTTCCATCGTCTGTGGCTTCTCTCCTCACGAGGGAAAGGCTTTTGTCATCCAACACTTGAATAAGCTCCGCATAAGCTTCTTTATTTCTCTCTTCGTGTATTTCTCCTCTTGTTCTTCGTCTGGCTCGTCCAAAATGGCGCTCTTTAGCCCAAGTTGCCGCAAGTGTCCCAAGAATTTAGTTTCCCACAGCTCGTACTTTCTTTCGTCCCCGTTAAAGAACAAACGACTCCTCCGGTTTCCTCCGTCCCTCCGGGGCCCGCTGCCTGTGGGTCGGCTCATTTTGAGTGAAATAACAACTCACATAACTCAGCGGTAACTAGGTCAGTTGTATTGCGCAATTTCTTCAACTTCCGGTGTTGGACTTTTCAGTGTAAAAGCTGATGTGTTTTTCTGTTTTGTTTTGATGGAAGCAGGGAAGTTCTTAATTAACCTCTTACCACCCGCCTGAACCGAGCGCATTTACTCCAGTTCGGCTTTACCCAAATCTGAAAGCAAAAAAAGTTGCGTCGGGAAAACAACAATGACGCAATTTAAAAAAGCGACAAAAAAACTCCACAAAAAAGCCACAAAAACAAACGAGTTACGATCAGTTTTGTAGATCTTAACTTTAAATGGGGTGTTACACAGGCTCAGATTTGGGTAAAACCGAACTGGAGAAAATGTGCTCGGTTAAGGCGGGGGTTAAGAGGTCAAATAAACAAATGAATAAATGAAGACGGACTCTTGAGTATAAAAGGCTGTGGGATAATATCCAATCCACATTTCACCCTCAAAGTCTCCAAAGTGCTGCACAGAGCACAAATTATCAGTAATTACAAAAAAATAATTCAAGCAAAAAACTATCAAAAAATAAAGAGTTGATTAACTGATATAATACAAAAACATAAAAAATGAATGAAAGATGAGTCGAGAGGATCACACAATCCCTGTAAACGTTATTTTGGGGTGGGCGCTTATAAGCTATTTGCTTCGGCCCACTCCTTTTGAGCAAACTTACTGCTCAAATAAACAAACAAATAATTAAAACGTCAGTGAGTAAACCAGACTTAAAAGCATCAACAGAGGGCGCTGTTCTATTGTGAGGTGGATTCACCTCAACGTTAAAGCTGGAGCTCAGACCTCAGTGTGGGAGTGTGAGGAACAATGAGGTCTGAGACGTACACGGGAGCCAGTCCATGCAAAGCCTTAAAAACAAACAGTAAGACATTTAAAATCAACACTAAAGTGAACGGGGAGCCAGTGCAGTAATGTGTTCTCTACATCTTGTGCCAGTTAAAACAAACTAATATAATTTATGCAGAGCATGAAGAGGGCTGGACCCAGAACAGACCCCTGAGGAACATCTTCACCAGACACAGCTCTTTCCATTATTCCTACAGACAAATGGGGTGAACCAGAAAGAAAAAACCTCACACTTTTAACAAATACATAATTGTTTCCTCTTTATTCTTTGGATTGAGGCAAGTAAAAAGTAGATAAAACATAAATGCAATTACATTTGAGACTTAAAAAACACACAGTGAGATAGTGATGAGGAAACCACACATTTTCAATTTATACTAATGTCATAAGGACCAATCAATATACATTTAAAACAAAAAAACAGCAATATTAATATGTAAATTATAAAGTATTATGGTAAAAGTATAGGTAATAATAAAGTTTATGTGGAAAATATTAGAAGAAACTATTGACATAGCACCTTTCACAGATAAAATCACAAGTGCTTCACAATGAAACAAGTGAATCAAAAACAACTAAATATTAAATGCACGGCTCTATAAGTCAACAAAATTTTTACAATTTATTCAAAATTTGATGGGAAGCCTAGAGTGGGAGTAATGTGTGACAGATTTGTTTAAACAAGTACAAAGGGAGTTACAATAAGCGATACGATCAAATAGTCAGCTGAAGGCAGTTTTTACAGAATCAGGACTTTACACCTGAAAGACAATTTATCTCAGACAGTTTATGCATCTCTCACGCTTTAAAAGTACAGCTGAATATCATCAGCATAGAGGTGATAGGACACGTTTTTTAAATGGCTACTGATTTTTCAAAGAAGGCGGATGTACAACAATAACACATTTGGCCCCAAGACTGATCCCTGAGGAACAACATGCAGCAAAAGAGTGGCTTCAGACAGAATGTTATTTATACATACAGAGAATATTCTATTGGTCAAATAGGATGACAGGCTCCGACTCCACAGTTGCAGTTTCTACTCCGTGTGTTTTCTCATGTGTTTTTTCAGCTTATACTTTTCGACATACGTTTTCTTACAAACTGCACAGCTGAAAGCTCCTGTGTGAGTTCTCATGTGTCTGTTTAGATCACTCATCTGGACAAATGTTTTATTGCAGACTAAGCAGCTGTAAGGTCTCTCTCCTGAGTGATATCTCATGTGTGCAGCTAGTCCAGCCTTTCTGACAAATGTCTTCTCACACACTGAACAGCTGAAAGGTTTCTCTCCTGTGTGAGTTTTCTTGTGTGTCTGTAGATCACACCTTTCAATAAAGGTTTTATTACAGACTGAGCAGCTGTATGGTCTCTCTCCTGTGTGACGTCTCATGTGTATATTCAGATCGCCCTTTTTGCCAAATGTTTTCCCACATATTGAACAGAGGTGAGGTTTTACTCCAGTGTGAGTTTTCATATGTGAATCTCGATGGAAACTCCCAATGAATGTTTTATTACAGACTGAGCAGCTGTAAGGTCTCTCTCCCGTGTGATGTCTCATGTGCACAGTTAGATTTCGCTTCAGTGTAAATGTTTTCTCACACACTGGGCAGCTCCACGGTTTCTCTCCTGTGTGAGTTAACATGTGTGACTCCAGAGGCAACGGTAAACAAATGTTTTGTTACAATCTGCACAGCTGTATAATTTCTCTCCCGTGTGCTGTCTCATGTGTACTTTAAGACCACTCGTTTTGCTAAATGTTTTCCCACATGTTGAACAGAGGTGAGGTATCACTCCTGTGTGAATTTTCATATGGGAATCTCGATGGCAACTTTGAAGGAATGTTTTATTACAGACTGAGCAGCTGTAAGGTCTCTCTCCCGTGTGTTGTCTCATGTGAACAGTCATTTGACACTTTAGGGCAAATGTTTTCTCACACACTGTACAGCTGAAAGGTTTCTCCCCTGTGTGAGATAACATATGTGCATCCAGGTGGCCACTATAGCCAAAGGTTTTGTTACAAACTGGACAGCTGTATGGCCTCTCCCCTGTGTGACTTCTCATGTGTGTGGTTAGATTGCTCTTGTGGGCAAATGTTTTCTGACAGAACGAACAGCTGAATGGTTTCTCTCCTGTGTGAACTCGAAGGTGGATTTTCAAAACGTGTTTCATCCCAAATCTCTTTTTACAAACTGGGCATTCGTGCTTCTTCGTGACTCCGTCAGTGGCGTCCTCTCCTGTGTGAGTTCTCATGTGACGAGCAAGAACAAACTTAAGGGCAAATGTCGCCTTGCAGAATGAACAGCTGTATGGTTTCTCTTCAGTGTGCATTCGGATGTGATTCTGTAAAATCCGTTTAGCCTCAAATCTCTTTTTACAAACTGGGCACTGGTGTGCTTCTCCGCTGGTGCTTCGTCTCCGCTCGTCTCTGGGTGTCGTCGTTTCATGTGAGTTTGTAAATGACTCTTTAGTCTAAATCTGTCGTTACAGAAGCAACAGCTGTGAGGTTTGACTCCTGTGTGGATCGTCATGTGCGTCTTGAGATAACTCTTTTTGGAAAATGTTTTATTACAAACTGAGCAGCTGTAAGGTTTGAGTTCTGTGTGGATTTCCATGTGTGACTTGAGATTATTATTTTGGGAAAATGTTTTATTACAGATTGAACAGCCGAATGGTCTCTCGCCTGTGTGAACTCTGATGTGATTTTGCAAACCACATTTCATTGTAAATCTCTTTTTACAAACTGAGCACTGGTGCTTCTTTCTCTCAGCTCCTTCAGCTCCTGACAGGTCCTCCTCGTGGACAGAGGCGCTGGTCTCTGGTGCAGATGTGTTTTTGGGGAATAGACCGGTGCTTCTTGCAGCTGGAGGGCTGGATGGTTCCCAGTTGTCGTCGTCGTCAGTGTCAGACGAGTGCTCAGTTTGTCCCTCCGGCTCTAAAATGTCCTCTCCCTGCGTTTCCTCTCGGTGCTCAGTTTGTCTTTGTTGAAGCAGTGAGGACTCTTCACTGTTCACACAGACAGCGCTGGACTCTGGGACAGAACTGAAAAATGATTAAAACATAGATTTAAAAGTGTGAAGTGAGGATCTGTCGACCTGTTTAACGTGTTGGAGCCTACACTGGCAGCTGCTCTTCCTCCTGTTTGACACTCTGTTCCTCTTCCTCCTCTTTAATCTGTGGACTCTCTGGGATTTCCTGCTTCAGACCGGGGCCAGGACTCAGGGACGCTATGTGGACACCTGCAGGAGACAATGGGAAATACATTATGATGCAGTAATTAGTCGCATGTGTTTGCGGCTTCACCTTTTCAATACACAGCTCATAAGGGGAGGGAGGCCACACAGCCAGACCGATTCCAGGTCAGTACAGTAGATGTACGACTGCTTCATCACAGTGATGTCCCATTTCATGTCCTCAAAGATATTTGTAACTACTTATATTTGTAGATAATTGTAAATCATCTTTTCAGAAAATTCTAACTGGAATTCCCCAAGGAACGATCCTGGGTCCCATTCTCTTTAGTTTAGAGATGCACCGACAGCTTTTTTGCTTCCAATACCGATACTGGGAGTTTGAGTATCTGCCAATATCTGATATTAACCGATACCAAGAGACTTAACTATTTTTCTCTGAGTGAAAAAGTGAATGTTCCTCTTTAGCATAGCTGTCAAGTGTCCCGTTTTGGCCAGAAAACTACCGTATTTTGCCCCTTTCCCGCCATCTTGTCGTATTAGTTTTATCCTGTGAATTTCCTGTATTATTACAAAATATACAAAATAATACTCCCTTGCCCCTCCCAACTGAACTCTATCACTACCCTGGTGAGAAATGCCACAAGTGTGAGTGGCAGTTGTTGCGAGGTTGCGTAGCCGTCACATGTCCCGTTTGGCCGAGAAACTACCGTATTTTCACCCTTCTTGGAGCTTGGTCTATGTTCACATAGATTTAGTCGGTGAAAGTTGAGTCTTGGTTTAGGTCTTGGTTTGGCTTCTGTGGTTCTGCTTGATATTGTTTTGGTCCCGGTAACCATGGCAACCTGGTCTGGATCTTGGTCCGGGTGCTGAAATCCTCAACTCTGCTGAAGTCCTTGAAGCTGCAGAAATGGCTGAAAGACCTGCATGTACCTGGTCTTTCAGGTAAATGCAGGTCGTTCTGAATGTACGACCTGAATGGTCTTACATTCAGAACGAATAGGCCCAGTCATTTTAATAGACCTATTAAAATGAATGGGCAGAATTCCCAATTCTGTAGAAAAAAACTGGAAAACTGCAGACGGCAGAATGTTTTCTGAAAACTGAAAAGTTGCAGAAGCTGAACGAGCACAAACTGCAGAAATTGCAGAAAATGTGGAAAAACTTCAGAAACTGTGAATTTTCAGAAGCCCCATTACAAGTCAACGGGAAAAATCAGCGGAATTTCCGGATGATTGCGGGAAAAAGAGAAAATCGCAAAAGTAACAGCAGGATTCTCCGAAACATGAGGAAATCACTGAAACTGTGAAATGTGCAGAAAATCTGGAGAGAAAAAAGTTACGGAGAAACAAATAACGAGAAAAGCAATTATTGATCAATAAGATCTGAATCTGGCTCCAGGATCCTGCCTCCAAACACCATGAAAACCAAAAAGCCTCAACTACTGCAGGGCCAAACGGGGAGAGTATTAAACTGGTGCCAGAGGAGGAGTTTTTGTTTTGGACTCTCATTTAAATTTCAATGTCAAGAGGACGTAAAGCTGTTCGGTCAAACATCAACTGTTTCAAGATAATAGACGGGAGCAACATCCGGGAACTTTTGCTGAGCCACGCCCCCTTTTGGTGGAATCAAGAGTTAAAAATGACATTGGTGTGGACAGTTTGTGGAAATCGGGATAATTTCTCATTCTGAGGAGAAAATATTCCAAATCAGTGTCAGAACCTCAGGAACATGGCCGCTCTAGATTACAGACACATCGACTCACTGTCAGAAGACGATTGGACGATTTATTTTTTGTGGAAAATTATATGAGCGGGTTTATCGATTGTCTGTCAGGGCTCATTATTGAGGAAACAGCTCCCCCCGGTGGCCGTGTATTATACACTTTGTGACGTCTTTAAATCGGTAAATATTCAGACTTATTAACAGTGCTGAGCATTAGGCCTAATTAATGATTCTCTGGGTTTTAAAACACACATTAACGTTAGCATAGCAGCAGTAGGTTATCTGCTGAACTAAACCCCAGGCTGTATAATTTTAATTTAATGATAATATAAAAGGGACAGACAAAAGCTGAAGCTGTAATGGCATTATAAAGCAACAGGTCACTTCCATGGCTTCTTTTTTGCATTCCATAAAAGTTTTTTCTTATGTAAATTAAAAGTTGTCAGACGATCTTTCCTCATTCATTCCAATGAACAAGATGATGATGTGACTCGATCCCTGTACCCGTGATTGAGTCGATTTAGCGATTTTCTAGCTTAAAACGATTTTTATTTTGCAAACTCGAGTTTTTTTTCCCACCACAGTTTTTTCACACTTTTTCGCGTTTCGTCCTTGTGGGTTACCGTAGCGTGGTGTGAGTGCAGCCTCCTCCCCCGCGTAACACCGTCAAAACAACAACATGTGCAATGGAAAGCGATTACAGAGATTAAGAATCTAATGATATGAATGAAGTTTGTCCCTTGAGTTGCTCATATTTGCGGGGAAAAAACTCAGGATTTGCATCTTGGATGAACTCCAACAAGTTGCACCACTGCCTTGCTAGCTAGCTAACGTTCCTAACTTTTAGCCTGACACAACAACACGGTGAAGAAAACCACAATGCAAACGCGGTTTAAGGCTAATAATATCCTTCTCATCTGGAGCGCTCACGTGAAGTCTCAGGACAAACTCATATACGCACTTCTCTCTCCCTCTGCATGTCTGTATCTGTGCGCCTGCCCCGATCGGGAGAGACGTGAGAAACAGGGAAATAGTGGATCCTTTTAAAACTACAATAAATGTGACCATGTTGCAGAGGCACATGTCCCAAACGTGTTATACTCACAGGTCTATCCCCGGTCTCCTGACAATAAAACACAAGTAAACTGCACTGAGGCCGGTGAACTTACAGGAGCATTTACTGTGATGGAGATGAAATAATATTACAACTACAATTATCTGCACCTTCATCTTATCTTCTGTGTTCTTCCAGGTGAAGGTAGAGATTTAAAGAAAATAAAATAGCTATAATGAATTTGCCACATTGTCTAAAGGCTTTGATTTTGAAGTATTTTGTCACCCTGCCCTAATGCCAGAGGCTCATTTACTTTTTATGTTTTGTTTTACGCATTTTAACTCTTGAGGACAATCACAGCAATAAAGTGGCACTTTTGACAATATATCTGATCTGCAGTCATTTTTAAGTGCATTGGAAGAAGAAAAAAAATCGAAAATCGAATCAAAACTCGAGATTTTCTTTTCAGGCAAAATGGCCCAGCCCTAATACACAAGCAAACAGGAAGCTAAGAAAACGATCAGCGATGGGCGATATCTGCTGTTGATGCGGTGTCATTAGCAGGTCTATGTGCTGATGTGTCGTTTGGGCCTTGATATTTGATACAAGACCTTTAAATACATGCTGGTCAGGTCGGCCCACAATGGTGATTTCATTGTTCACTCGTACAATGACAAATAGTGATGGGTCCAGCAACACCGACGCACCGGTGCACGTGTCGAGCTCACAGAGCGAAGCCCCGTATCGACGCGCGTGTCGCTTTAAGAAAAGACGCGTGACCGATACTGCTGCTGTTTCGCTCGTCACCGACAAACTGTGTTTAAAAGGTAAACGCATCTGCAAGTGTCAACGGGATGAATCACTGTCAGAAGAAGAAAATGACCCTTCCAAAGATAAGATGACTTTCCCCCACATCAATAAAATGAAGCCCGAGAGAAAAAGAAAGATTTCTGTTGTGTGGGATCATTTTGGACAAACTTATTTTTCTGAATAAAAATTAATAATAAAAAACTCAATGACATTTAAATTGGTAAATCACATTCACAACTTTCACTTTAATTTTCACATAAGATGTAAAACGATACCATAGGAGATTAGTAACTTAATATTGTGTATACAAGTATAACTAGGTCATTGAATCAGTGTCTTGTGAGTCTCAAATTAGTTGCATGCAAGGATGTATAAGATCCACCAGGTGTCAGTATAGAGCAACACAGCGACACTGTACCGGGACAGTATCAATACAGTTTGGGGGATTTCGGCACATCTTCGGCCTCATCTTCCCATCACTACTCCTGCCATGCACAGTGATTACTGAATTATTATTATTACTACAAAGCATCCTCTTTGCTAGCTGACAGTGCTGTTAGCTTTGTGTCCAGGTCGCGATTTTTTTTTTTTAATTCCTAGGATGGGAAAGGCCACATTTGAGAACAGCCCTAGTTTAAGCTGATCCAAACTACCCGTAGACCTAAACCTAACCTTAAAAACAGTCAAATTAACGGAAAAATCCCTTTCCCGTGTGCAGGTCAGGCTAACCCCGTGCTGTGTCTCACCAGTGTAGTGCTCTCGGAGGATCTTTAGCGCTTTCCTTCCATCGTCTGTGGCTTCTCTCCTCACGAGGGAAAGGCTTTTGTCATCCAACACTTGAATAAGCTCCGCATAAGCTTCTTTATTTCTCTCTTCGTTGTATTTCTCCTCTTGTTCTTCGTCTGGCTCGTCCAAAATGGCGCTCTTTAGCCCAAGTTGCCGCAAGTGTCCCAAGAATTGAGTTTCCCACAGCTCGTACTTTCTTTCGTCCCCGTTAAAGAACAAACGACTCCTCCGGTTTCCTCCGTCCATCTTTTTAACGTAGAAATTCTGTAAAAACTCGTACATTTAGCGGAGCAAAAACATCGAAGCTCTGCGTAAATGTCCAAGAAGGCAGTGCGTCATGTGTTTAACTTCCGGTATTGGACTTTTCAGTGTAAAAGAAAACAGCAGACTTCCGACTTCTGAACGCGCCGCTGATGACAGATTCAGGCTAGTTGTGAATGAGAAATTATTGTTTAAAAGGAGCATTATTGAACTTTTCATGCAAAGGAAGTATTATTTATTGCCTTTATTATTTGTAAGTATTTATTTCCACCTGCAGACCCTCTTGATGTTGAGGTTGATGTTTACAGAAAATATAAAAACGCAAACTAAAGGGAAAGGACTTTATTTGTAGAGCGCCTTTCACAGACTCAGTTACAAAGCGCTTTACATGAGACAAATTATCTAGCTCCGTTTGTAGCTTCAGTTTCCCCTGAGGGCGACTGACTGCACACGTGTGACCACCATCATACATTCACCTGCACATTCATACAGAGCTATTGTGCATGTTATAAGTGGTAGGGGAAACCGGAGTACCAGACACAGGGAGAACATGCTTAAACTAATCCAAACCAACCCTAACCTTAAAGGAGCTATACCTGATTTTGCATCTACAAATGGAATGAAATTTATTTTGTCCTCGTTTATTATATTGTAAACTCAAACATTTGTGGGGGAAACAGAGTGCATCAAATTATAAAACATTTGTGTACATTTTATAAACTTTCAGGCTATTTTTCAAGCATTTTTGTGAAAGTGACACGTGACTTCCAAGTGGATCCTCCTCAGTCGGTGCTTCCGTATCCTGTCTCCGTTATTTCCCTATGAGAATCAGAATCAGAATCAGAATCAGAATCGGTTTTATTGCCATGGTGTGAGAACAGGTTCACAAACTAGGAATTTTTCGCGGTGCAAACGTGCGACATAGAACATATAACACAGTTAAGATAAAAATAAGATTAAAAACTTTAAAACTATAAGGCATGCGTGAAAAAGGTCTTGTCTAAAAAATAATAATATATCTGATAGAGATAAGTGACTCGCTACGTGTTACAAACATTACGTTGGATGTAAATTCTTGACTGCAGGAAACGTCTGTGTTTAGGTTGGACTTTTTTTCTCAGCGCTAAAAAAACACCACCACAAAAATTAAACGTCTAAAAAGTATTTATACTAAAGACAGGAGGATTATTTTTTGAGCGGCTCGTTTAAAATCTTGTAGCTATTTTCATTTTTAATTCGCGTTAGCCGTTAGCTTCAAGACAAAAACACTCACTGTGATGAGTATGGAAGTTTCCTCTAGTGAATGTTTTGCTCCTGACGTGATGTTTTTAACCTGATCATGTGACTCCATCAGTAACTCACTGCCATGGAATCTTCAGCTATTTATTTTTTTAGACCCTCATAGGGAAATAACAGAGACAGGAAACGCAAACGACTACTTAGAATCCACTACTAGTCATTTTATAAGGGCCAATCAATATACATTAAAAAAAAGAAAAGTGTAACCATGCAGGGCTCTAAAAGTCAAAACTAAATTTTGAAATGTATTCAAAATTTGATGGGAAGCCTCAATAAAATGGGAGGAATGTGGGACAGATTTGTTCAAACAAGTAAAAAGGGAGTTACAATAAACTACACAAGAGAAATTAAAAACATAGTAAGTTGGATAAAATGGCCACAACTTTGCAATGTTTCTAAAATGGTTAAAAACAGTTTTTGACCAAATGTCTAGAATAACCAAGATTGGCAAAAGACCAAGTTTTATTTAATTTAATTTATTTAACAGGGACATGTACAGGAGCATTAATCAGCAAATGAAAAGGTGCTTTGTACCTTTAGCTCTTGGAGCAAATTTCCATCTGCAGTTCCCGGGACATACAATTACAAAACATTACAAAAAGCATAAAACAATACAGTTTATAATATTTCCAGTATTTACATTTTATTTTAAAAGTACATTTCAAAGGGAAAACTACCCACTCAGATGTAAAGTTTAGTTGTTTTTGTTTTCTTTAACGCTGACATGTCTGAGTTTCACACCCAGGCAAAATCGTTTTAAGTGTTTGCATAGTTTTAGTGCAGTTCTGAGATAGTTTTATAAGAACATGCAGATTGTTCTAATGCTGTTTTTGTTTTGGTACATTAGCCATTGACTGTTGACCTTGTTGTTCTGATGCTCGACTGAACTGAGGACCCCGGGGACCAAGGCGTTTCACAACCAAGGGAACTTCATTTGGTCTTTTTAGAATTCAGCTGAAGGCAGTTTTTTTTTTTTTTTTTTTAACAGAGCCAGGACTTACACTTGAAAGACAATCCATTAACTCGGTTTATGCATCTCTCACTCCTTAAAAGTACAGCTGAATATCATCAGCATGGAGGTGATGACACATTTTTAAAATGGCTACTGATTTATCAAAGAAGGCGGTCGTACAACAAAAACAAAACTGACCTTAAGACTGATCCCTGAGGAACAACATGCAGCAAAGGATGATAACCAGTTAAGGCCAGGGGGTGAATGGTGGCCCAGCAGTTAGCGCTCATGGCTCACAACAAGAAGGTCCTGGGTTTGATTCTCGCCTGTTCTCCCCGAGGTTTACTCTAGTTTCCGCTCCTACCGAGCGTAAAGTTGTAAAAAAGGTTCCCCTCTGAAGAGAGATACCTTAATTCCAGTGGGACTTTCTAGGTTAAATAAAAGTTTGTAAAAAAGGACGGTTCCAGATATACCAAAGTCAATATTAAGGCTCATTCACACTTTATAAGACGCAAGAACAAAATGAAGTCATTTTGGCGTCTTCAGTTACAAGACGTTTCCATGGTTACAATGCAAAATTAACTTCTAATGTATATTCCGACCACCCGTTTTACTAAATGTTTTCCCTCATATCGAACAGAGGGGAGGTTTTACTAGCCTGGTGAGACCGGAATGATTCCCCTGTATATTTTTTTTATATACAGGAAGATTAGTCTGAAAGCCCCGCCCCCGTTGAAGGCATCAGCAAAACTCCAGAGATCCCGTGCAATTAGATTTGTTTATTTGCGCTCACGTGTTGTTCACAAGCAGTGGAAGTTCCTCAATACTGTCGTCGTATTCTTTAATATATGGACAGAAGACGAGGCTCGCTCTATTAAAACCAATCATGGTTTTATTCCCTAATATTACCTTATCTAAAACACAAGTTATGCGAGTCGTCCCTAGAACACATGTTGGTCGGCCAGCGGGGGAGAGAGAGAGAGCAACCCAAGTCGGACAACCCAAAAGAACATGGAGGAGGCGTGTCCTTGTCGAACCAATCAGTGCTCTTGGAATGTTCTTGTCGTCCCTTCCTCTGCACAATCTGACTCCTCCTTCTAACACACTGCCCCCTGTGGCTCCAACAGTAAAGACAACAAGTCAGGCTTCAAACCCCAGTTTCAAATAAACCTTAAAGCTCAGGTTACATCAACAGTTTTATATATAATCACTAAAGCCTAGTATGATAAAAATATGTATAGAAATATTTCCACATTGTATAATAATATTTCCACAATACCAATCAACAAACAGTGCACGAAAGAGAGAAATGGAATTGATCGAGTCTAAGGTTTTACTCCTGTGTGAGTTTTCATATGAGAATCTCGTTGGTAACTTTGACGAAATGTTTTATTACAGACTGAGCAGCTGTAAGGTCTCTCTCCCGTGTGATGTCGCATGTGAACAGTTAGGCTATACTTATGGACAAATGTTTTCTCACACACTGAACAGCTCCATGGTTTCTCTTCCGTGTGAGTTATCATATGTGACTCTAGATGGCTACTGCTAACAAATGCTTTGTTACAAACTGGACAGCTGTATGGCCTCTCTCCTGTGTGTAGTCTCACATGTATTTTTAGATGACTCTTGTGGGCAAATGTTTTCTCACAGTACGAGCAGCTGAATGGTTTCTCTCCTGTGTGAATTCGAGTGTGGGTTTGTAAAATTTGTTTCGTCCCAAATCTCTTTTTACAAACTGGGCATTCGTGCATCTTCTCGGCTCCGTCAGTGGCGTCCTCTCCTGTGTGGTTCTCATGTGACGAGCAAGAACAGACTTAAGGGAAAATGTCGCCTTGCAGACTGAACAGCTGTATGGTTTCTCTTCAGTGAGCTTCTTCTGCGGTAGTGGTGCTCCCCCTAGGTGTCGTCGTTTCATGTGAATTTGTAAAATACACTTTTGTCTAAATCTGTTATTGCAGATGGAACAGCTGAAAGGTTTGACTCCCGTGTGGACTGTCGCGTGTGACTTGAGAGAATTTTTATGGGAAAATGTTTGATTACAGACTGAACAGCTGTAAGATTTGACTCCCGTGTGGACTTTCATGTGAGACTTGAGAGAACTCTTTTGGGAAAATGTGTATTACAGACGGAACAGCTGAATGGTTTCTCTCCCGTGTGAACTCGACTGTGTATTTTTAAATCAAATATCATTGCAAATCTCTTTTTACAAACTGGGCACTGGTGCTTCTTTTCCGCTTGTGCTTCTTCTCTGCTCTTCTCTTGGTGTTGCCGTATCATGTGAGTTTGTAAATGACTCTTTAGTCTAAATCTGTTATTACAGATGGAACAGCTATGAGGTTTGACTCCTGTGTGGATCGTCATGTGTAAGCTGAGAGACCACTTACTGAAATATGTTTTGTTACAGATTGAACAGCTGAAAGGTCTCTCTCCTGTGTGAACTCGGATGTGATTTTGTAAATGATGTTTCGTCGTCAATCTTTTGTTACAAACTGAGCACTGATGCTTCTTCCCCTCAGCTCCAGAGTGGATTCTCTCATGATTCGAGAGACTACTCTTTCGGGCAAATGTTTTGTTACAAACTGAGCACTGGTGCTTCTTCCACTCAGCTCCTGACAGGTCCTCCTCGTGGACAGAGGCGCTGGTCTCTGGTGCAGACTTGTATTTGGGGAATAGACCGGTGCTTCTTGCAGCTGGAGGGCTGGATGGTTCCCAGTCGTCGTCATTGTCAGTGTCAGACAAGTGCTCAGTTTGTCCCTCAGTCTCTAAACTGTCCTCTTCCTGCGTTGCCTCTCGGTGCTCAGTTTGTCTTTGTTGAAGCGGTGAGGACTCTTCGCTCTTCACACAGACAAACCTGAGAAATGATTAAAAACATAGATTTAAAAGTGTAATTTGAGTATGTGTCAGTGAAATGAGTGTGACGTGTTTAAAGTGTTGGAGCCTACACTGGCAGCTGCTCTTCCTCCTGTTTGACGCTCTGTTCCTCTGCCTCCTCTTTAATCTGTGGACTCTCTGGGATTTCCTGCTTCAGACCGAGGCCGGGACTCAGTGAGGGCGACTGGACACCTGCAGGAGACAGTGGGAAATACATTTGTTGGAGCCATTTTAGCACCATGTACACGTTTGATCCTGCTGCCACTGTGTGGCGCTCTGTGTCTGTGTGTGTAAACTTGTGCAATTACCTGCCCTGTATAAGGGGGAGGAGGGGGCACTCCCTCCTCCCCCTTATAACCTGAAACCTGTGTATATATTGATGGCGTTGAGGTTTGCAAATAAACCTTGGAACACAGTATTTTTCCGGTTCTTATGTTGGAAAACACGTGTCCGAGTCGCCTTAAACACTGCAGCCAGAGCGGACGTTTGCACATTTTGGGCTTGGGCTGCACGATATGGACAAAAAGTCATATCTCAATATTTTTGGGCTGAATGGTGATACAATATATCCCGATATTTTTTCCAGTGAATTAATACCAATAAGCCTGGGTTCAAACCACAGGTGACAAATGTCACAAAGACACTTTTATTAACGTTCAGCAGCAGAAGAACGTGCGGAAATTAAAGATAACTAAATAAGATACTATTGACCAAACATAACAGGTCAGCTTACTATTTAGTAGGGGTGTTGAAAAATATCGATCCGCCGATATACCGCGATATTACGTCACCCAATTCTCGTATCGATCCAAAAAGATCTATTTTTGTAGAAATATTCATTGCAGCGTCTCTTTGGTCCGACAATTTTACTCCCGCCCGCTAGATGGCAGCGCAGCTCGCTTGAGTAACACTAGAATCTAGTGAGAGTTAGAGAAACACAGGAAGAGCTATGAGACGCTCCGGGGCTCTTTTAAAACTTTGGCTTTTACAGCAAAGACAGAGACCTGGATTATTACAAGAGCCACAGCTGTGTGCAGATGTTGCTGAGTGTGTCACCGCTGCGAGAGGAGAGGATTTAACTAAATACAGCTCATGTTAAACCTGTGTCTCGCCACTGCAGTACTTAGTACAGTACTGTAGTAGTTTCCCCTCAGCTTCGTTTGTGCAGTAGCACAAACGAAGCTGAGGGGAAACTACTATGTTTGTGTTAGCAGTAGCTAACACAAACATATTTGGAAGAGATGAGCGCTGTCGTCACGGTGATGCCCGTGTTGTCATTATGTCCCTGATCTACGAGTGACACCCGTTGTGGAGCAGATAAGGTTTTAAATGCCCCGTCTGAGTTATTAGTTATTACTGATCGCTAAAGACTCCCAACTATAGAAATACTAGAAAACCTGCATCCCCAGTTTAGTCAGTTTCATTACTAGGTTTCCAAGAAATCTGTTTTCCTTTCAAAGTTACATAATCACCATAAACACCACAGTCACAAGCACATTAGTGAAAAGCATTTATATCATAAGATAGAGCTATATACAGGTGCTCGTCATATAATTAGATTAACATGAAAAAGTGCATTCAGTTCTGTTATTCAATTTAAACTGCGATATATGACAGACTCATTACATGCAAAGTGAGATACAGTATGCATAGCTTTTGTTATAATGTTGATGATTATGGCTCAGCTTGTAAAACCCCAAATTAAAAATCTCATAAAATTTGAATATTTTGAAAACAGACTGGAAGCCATAATCATCAAAATTATAACAAATAAAGGCTTGACATATGTCACTTTGCATGTCATGTGTCGATCATTAGTTTCACATTTTAAGTTGAATAACAAAATTAAATTAACTTTTTCACGATATTCCAATTATATGATGAGGATGGATAGATAGATAGATAGATAGATAGATAGATAGATAAAATTTATTTGATACAAATCAAATGAAGGTGGACTAGTTTACTGAATAGTTGTTTCCAAAGTAGTAAAAATAATCGCAATAATCATCTAAATCTTCAATATCGGGATATATTGTAGTATCGTATCGTATTGTATCGCGACCTGTGTATCGGGATACATATCGATACACACCCCTACTATTTAGAAAAGCTTCAGTCGACTGAGGGACAGTTTTTTGCCAAACAAACATGCTTCCTCCTCATACATGGTATCTGCAGGATTGGACAAGTCAAATTTAAGACTTTTAAAGACCTTTTTAAGACCACAAAATCTCAAAAATAAGACCAGTTTTTGAACGCGCAATATATAAATAGACTGTAAAGAAAATCACAGTCACAAAAATCCAAGTGTCAAACTGTTGTTAATTGATATCACAGTGAGATGTACAAACTTAAGAACTTTATTTTTCCAATTAGGCATTTTAACAGCCATTCAAGATTAAACAACCCTAACCCATAAGAAGAATACTGAGATTTAATTATTCACAATTATCGACTGAATGACAGAAAACAACTGATATTTAGTTTTGGTATTTAAAATGTTTTTTAATACTTGAACTCATAAACATTAACTTTTTCTAAAAATAGAAAAGCTTTAAGACTCCATTGAATAACACAAAACACTGTCAACTTTACTCACTTTACTATAATGAATTATCATAAATATTGTTATTATATTATTATCAGGCCACAATCTAGTTACTTATCCTGTCCGGCTTAATTCTTTGTCAGATGTTTTGATGAACAAACTGAGGACGTGTTTCTAAAGTAACAGGACTCATGTTTGCACTTTCCCTTCGGTCACGCTGAGCAGAGTGGAGCGCGTTAGCTTTACGTTTAGCTCTGGAGGAGTTTACCGTTTGTGTTAGCGGCCAGTGCGTCAGCGTGAAAAAGGAGGTTTTTTTGTTTATTTTTTACACAAACAGCTCAAATAAACGAAATGAAATGAAAGATAGCCAGTAATTCTACAACTTGAAGTTTATCCAAGACTATTATTCAATTACTCAAGTACTATGAGATTTGCACATGTTAAAACACTGACACCTCAGAAAACTGATACAAAGTACATTTTAACATAATAAAATGTACTGCTGGCTGCTAGCTCAACGTAAACAGTATTTACAGCCAAGTTTGAGTGAAAATAATGGATCTCCATTGTGTAATTGGATGAACAATATCCCTCTGTCCCTTTGTCTTTTCTGTCAGCGTAGTATTTACTCTCACGGACAATTAATGAGTAAAAAAACACAACATGCTACAACACCTGCAGTGGCGCTTATGGCCTCTAGGGGCACGAGTTACTTAGTACTGCTTTAAAGTCCAACTGTGTTGCCTCTTAATGTTGGGACTTTTTTTTGTATTATATATTTGCTCTAATCTCAAAGAACAAGACATGCTCTCGCTAGCCGACAGTGTTAGCTCCGTGTGCAGGTCAGGCTAACCCCGTGCTGTGTCTCACCAGTGTAGTGCTCTCGGAGGATCTTTAGCGCTTTCCTTCCATCGTCTGTGGCTTCTCTCCTCACGAGGGAAAGGCTTTTGTCATCCAACACTTGAATAAGCTCCGCATAAGCTTCTTTATTTGTCTCTTCGTTGTATTTCTCCTCTTGTTCTTCGTCTGGCTCGTCCAAAATGGCGCTCTTTAGCCCAAGTTGCCGCAAGTGTCCCAAGAATTTACTTTCCCACAGCTCGTACTTTCTTTCGTCCCCGTTAAAGAACAAACGACTCCTCCGGTTTCCTCCGTCCCTCCGGGGCCCGCTGCCTGTGGGTCGGGACATTTTAAGGACGAGAATACGGCAATAACTCTACATTCAGTGGAGGAAAAATCACACACGCGTTAAATGTCCCAGAAGGCAGTGCGTCAATGTGTTTAACTTCCGGTGTTAAAGTTTTCAGTGTAAAAGATGATGTGCGTGAAAGATAAAATAATCCTTTATTGATCTCACAAAGAAGAAATTCACTTGTTAAATTCGGCTCACAAGAAAAAGGCTGATTCCGTTAAATTATAGCGACAACATGTATTTCGTCACTTTTATTAAGTTTGGCTTGTGCAGAATCTTTTATATATAATAACTCGCTTATCTATTAGCCATGCGGCAGCGGCAGTGGCTTATGGGATGGCACATAGCCAGCAGTGAGTTAGCATCAGAGGTCCCTATGCTAAAGTGGCTATGATAGTTAGCATACAGGCTCCTTTCCCTAACTCCTTCCTAACTGACAGCCCATTTCGGACGCTTCTTATCATGGCAGACGCTGACGCACATCCGGTTTGGCGTTAGACCTCTTACCAATTTAACGGTTTCGAAATCAGCCAAACACTCAGGGTGTCCATAATAGACAGGAAATGTGCAAACAGTTAAATAGTAAATAGACGTGTCTTATGTATAATAAGTAATAACATTGTTTTGTGCCTCTGATGACAGATTCAGGCTAGTTGTGCAAATTATTATTGTTTAAAGGCGCGTTATTAAACTTTTCATGTAAATGTAGCAATACCAGTTTTTAGTAACTGTATTTTAAATAATCGTATTAAATATAAGCTTTTTAAATATTGAAACGGTCAGCAGATGGCGCCACCGCTCTAATAGAGTTTAGTATAAAAGCCCACCCTCGTTCACGCACTTCCTCTGTCTCCTCACTGGCGTCTTCCGGCCTGGTTGGGCTGTGCCCAGAGGTTGTGCGTGTTCCACGGGTCCAGTCGCGGGTGGTTGAGAGCCTCAACACGCACCACTCCTTGGCGTCCATTGCTTGCTCTCGGTGCATGGTGGCTCGGGGTCTGCTGGGGCCCTCCTGTGACGGAACTGGGGGGCTATCGAAGCACCGAACCAGCCGAGAGGGGCTAGATGTGGGCGTGCGACGGTGGATCTAACTGCTGCTGTCTTGTTTCTTCTTGTCTTGCTTCCACCCCCTTGTTTTGAATAAACTGAAAAGCTAATGGAAAAACAAACGTGAACTGTGAACCAACTGAGAGTTTAAGTGTACAACTGAATATGATATGTGTAAAGAAACTATGAAATCCCAAAGAAAGACATAAAGTAAAACATAGAAATAAATTGATTATGTAAAAGGAACATGCTGCCTCTGTCCTTATGGTTCAAACCTGTGTGCCTTAAAGCACATTCATTTCCAGTTTTACTGGATGGCGTTGTCTGGCTTTTATTCATTTACCATACCACTCGTCATGTCACATAAAAAAATTAATAAATAAAGCAGCTTGATTATTTTCTTTTCGTGGCTGTGAGGGTGGTGAGGGTGGTGTCTTTACTTTCCTTCATGGTGGTGCTCTGGCATCAATTGTTTTTAGGTTTTCTGGCAGATTTTCACATTACACATGTATTTAGTCTAGAAATCCTACCAGAAACACTGAAAAAAAGTGTTACATGCGCCAACATTTTATTTAAATCTAATCGGTCAAAAAATGGTGACGTTGCATTCGGCCCACAGGATTATTTACGTTCGCTATCGCTAAACAGAAGAGTTTGCAGTACGAAAATGATGCTGTTGTTGCGTGAAAAGTTGCTGTAACAATTCGGACAAAAAAATACACCCAAACATACGTTTGTATAGGTTTCCTAGGTGGAAAAAATGCCATGGAGGGCAAGTTGAGCTAATTAGCAGAGGACGCTGGGGCTCAATGATTCCCCTCTCCCTGTGCTGCAAACCAAACAACACAATGATTGACAGGTGTCATATGACACGCAGCTGAAATGGCGCCACCCAGTGGAGTCGTTGGTCACGTGTCTTCATTTGACTGATTTGCAACACTTGTCCATAGGAGGCTTTAGGTGTAATAGTATAAGAGTTTTAAAAAACGGCAGCTAATTAGCTATGTGCTAACTACCGACCACTGCGCGGATAAGAAAGAAAACACTCAATACTTGAAAGGACGGCAAAATGATTTTTATAATTTTTCTGTTTTAGAATCAGAATTGTTTTATTCGCCATTGGTGATGAACAGGTTCGGTCAATCGAGCAACATGAGACATAAAACATAAAACACATAACTTAGATAAGTAATAACTATAAATAACGTTTATAATGTTTTAGACACATTTTCAATTTAACCTTGTGTTTTATGTAGCACACCGGTTAGCGCTCGTTCTTCTCAGCTAGAAGGTCCCAGGTTCGATTCCCACCTGGACCAGGCCTTTCTGTGTGGAGTTTGCATGTTCTCCCCGTGTCTGCGTAGGTTTCCTCCGGGTACTCCGGTTTCCCCTACCACTAAAAACATGTACAATAGGCCAGGATGAATGATGTGAATGAATGTATGGAGGTGGTCAGAGGGCCGTTGGCGCAGATGTGTGCAGTCGCGACAGCGCTTCTGTCAGTCTCCCCCAGGGGAAACTGAAGCTACTGCGGTTACCACCACCAACTGTGAAGTGAATGTACAATTGTCTGGTTTAAAGCGCTTTGTGACCATGTCTGTGAAAGGCGCTATATAAATAAAGATCTTCTTCTTCTTATGTCTAAATGTTTGAGTCAATGCTAAAATAAATATTTTATAAATATATGTCGGGGGAGAACATGCAAACTCCCCAGGGGGAATCGAGGTTATAAATGATATTGAGAAAGGAGGAGACGCACACGAGCTGCAACTGAGTCAACTTTATTCTTCCTTGCCAACAACAATAATGGCGGAACACAGACACAAACCACCCCTTTAACAAGCACAACACAATATTACTATTGCTCTATGATAAACAGGTGTGAACTAGTCAAACAGGCACTTACCGAGGACAGACATTCCTCTTTATTCTTTTAATTTAGGAAGGTAAAAAATAACATTTCACGATTCAACACTAAATATAATTGTAACATGAAAAACACACATGGAGATGATGGGCGGAGTCACAGTCATTTCAAATGGACCAATCAATATACGTGACACACCAGACTACGGTTCCCTTCGTTCATTTGAGGAAACACTTCAACAGGACTCCAGTGTAACAAAACAAAAATGTATTTCCACAGCATGACAACTTCTTACAGGAGCTTTGAATCTGTAGCAACAACACAAAGACACAATAATAAAAACTATTCATTCATTCATTCATATACTATACACAACTATGGTAAGAAACTAAACTGCTTCTGTTCCTTCCGTCATTGGCCTAAAGCTACAATACAGAGTTTTTAAACTAGAAAACTAATTCACACATTTACAAAATTAACACAAATACAATAAAAATATATATTTTACATTATTTTTTCCACTATAAATTAACCTATTAAATCACTTATAAATTAAATATGATTAGCAAATATGAATACTGCACACATGAATCAAACTAAACCACAGCACATTTCAAAAACTCTATTTTTATGCAAAGTACAATAGTATTATTTTAACCAGTTATTTAACAAAGGTAATGGGAAACATAAATCGTTTCGGCACAGAACAATGAAGTCGCCCTGTTTGAGACTGTAATCGCTGCTGCATGTTTTACAAATGCTAATTAGTGTTGATACTTAAAAAGTGCTCCTTTGGTTTTGTCCTGAACCTCCTTTGACAAACTGAGCACTGGGGCTTTTTCTCTGCTCCATCTCCTCTTTCTCTGTAAGGTGTGATTTTGTCTTTAGCCTCAAATCTCTTCAACAAACTGCTGCTTCTTCTCTGCAGTGTTTATTTCGTCGACTAAAATATTTAGTCATAATTTTAGTCAAAGTAATATTTTTGCAGATTAAAATTAGACTAAAACTAAATTCAAAGTTGTTTATGAGACTAACACTGTGACTAAAATGTCCAGATATTTTTCGTTGACTAAAATACGACAAAATAAAAATGAAAAGACGAAACTAAAACCATCCAACCATGTAACTTTACTCGACTAAAACTAGACTAAAATGGAAGAGAATTATTTGACTAAATCTCGACTGAAATTAAATGACATTTTCGTCAAAAAACTAAAGCTACATTAAAATATGTCGTGAGACTTAACACTGCTGCTCTGCTCCTGGACGTCGTCTGTGTTTGTGTTTTTGTAAAGTCGACTTTTGTCCAAAGCTGTGATTACAGATGCAACAGATGTGAGGTTTGTCTCCTGTGTGGGTTCTGTGTGTCTTGAGACTATACATCTGGGAAAATGTTTTACTACAGACTGGGCAGCTGTATGGTCTTTCTCCTTTGTGAACTTGAATGTGGGCTTGTAAATAACGTTTTTGATTAAATGTTTTTTTACACATCGATCAGCTGAATGGTGTCTCAACTGTGTGAATTCGAATGTGGTTTTGGAAAAAAAAATTCGTCCCAAACCTTATATTGACAAACTCTTCTCGGCTCGATCACTAGCGCCCTCTCCTGTGTGTGTCCTCATATGTGCAGATAGAGAATTACTTTGGGAAAATGCTCTATTACAGATTGAGCAGCTGAAAGGTCTCTCTCCTGTGTGAATTCGAATGTGATTTTGTAAAACCTTTTTCCTCACAAATCTCTTGTTACAAACTGAGCACTGGTGTTTCTTCTCGGGTCCATCACTAGCGCCCTCTCCTGTGTGTGTCCTCATATGTGCAAATAGAGAAGTACTTTGGGCAAATGCTCTATTACAGATTGAGCAGCTGAAAGGTCTCTCTCCTGTGTGTGTTCTCATGTGTACAGTTAAATTACTATTATAAGAAAATGTTTTGTTACAGCTTGAGCAGCTGAAAGGTTTCTCTTTTGTGTGAATTCGAATGTGATTTTGTAAACTCTGTTTTGTCCCAACTCTCTTGTTACAAACTGAGCACTGGTGCTTCTTCTCAGCTCGATCACTAGCGCCCTCTCCTGTGTGTGTCCTCATATGTGCAGATAGATGAGCACTTTGGGCAAATGCTTTATTACAGATTGAGCAGCTGAAAGGTTTCTCTCCTGTGTGTCTCCTCATATGTTTAGTTAGATTAGCACTTTGGGCAAATGCTTTATTACAGATTGAGCAGCTGAAAGGTTTCTCTCCTGTGTGAATTCGAGTGTGTCTTTGTAAAGCCTGTTTCGTCATAAATCTCTTATTACAAACTGAGCACTGGTGCTTCTTCCTCTCAGCTCCTTCAGCTCCTGACAGGTCCTCCTCGTGGACAGAGGCGCTGGTCTCTGGTGCAGACTTGTATTTGGGGAATAGACCGGTGCTTCTTGCAGCTGGAGGGCTGGATGGTTCCCAGTCGTCGTCATTGTCAGTGTCAGACGAGTGCTCAGTTTGTCCCTCAGTCTCTAAACTGTCCTCTCCCTGCGTTTCCTCTCGGTGCGCAGTTTGTCTTTGTTGAAGCAGTGAGGAATCTTCGCTCTTCACACAAACAGCGCTGGACTCTGAGACAGACCTGAGAAATGATTAAAAACATAGATTTAAAAATGTAAAGTGAGTATTTATCAGTGAAATGTGAGTGTGGTGTTTAAAGTGGTGGAGCCTACACTGGCAGCTGCTCTTCCTCCTGTTTGACGCTCTGTTCCTCTTCCTCCTTTTTAATCTGTGGACTCTCTGGGATTTCCTGCTTCAGATCGAGGCCAGGACTCAGTGAGGACATCTGGACACCTGGAGGAGACAATGGGAACTACATTATGATGGGAAAAAGACTCATGATTTGAAGAAGAGTGTTTTACAGACAGCTCGTCGACTAGGGATGGTCCAATATGAACATTTTCTGCCAATATCGATATCCGATATTTGCCTCGCTGCTGTGGCCGATATCCGATATTTGCAGATATTTATTTTGACATTAAAAATCAATAGAAAGGCTCACTCAAATGTTGTAAAGTTTTAAAATTGTCGTTCCATTATTGGAATGTCTTATGCTTATGCCTGGGACTCACTGTCTCACACACTATGATGGAACAAACAATCCTTTTTATTAGAAAAATATTAAAAAGATCAAATGCAATGTTGGAGTGAAATGTCATTTTGTTTTTGGCTAAATATTTACTCAGACCTACTTATTATACTTTCACCCATCTCCTCTATTAATGGGAAACAGTGACACGGGGAATATGCTAGGCTAATATTTATTGTATTTTTCATTTAAACATGTACCATGTTGTTTAAGTTACATGTTTTAACTTTAAACAATTGGAATTGCGGTTCCGGTGCACGGTGGTTAGGGATGGGAATTGATAAGATTTATCGATATCAATACCATCAATAATTTTACCTATCGATGCGATTCTATATCGATTCTCTTATCGATACCTGACTTGTCTGTGTGTTGGGGAAAAGCAAGGAATGAATGTGCTTTTGATAAACTCTATCAAAAAAGACACATTGTTAGTTTTCCCAAGAAAAAATATTTATTAAATTAAGCAAGTTTCCAAATATACTGTGGCTCCGCTGGCACTCAGCCTGCATGGCATGTGGCATCCTCTAAAATCTAATGGTAACATTTGTACTTTTTCACCAAGTGTCTGTAACTTATAACAGACTGATGCTGTTTTGTAACACCTAAACAACAGGACTCGGTCTCAGCCCAAACCCTGCAGATTTTCATCTATTTTTGCTTCATCCTGCGCCACATTCTCCTTCCCCCTGTCCGTGTGTTGCTGCTTCTACCGCGGGTCGCTGTGGCTGCAGCCCGTTAGCCAAAGCTGCGAGAGATCAGCCGTTCCGCTCATATAGCGCACTCATAGCGGGGACGGGCAGAGGTAGCCCCGCTCACAGTGCACTCAGGGCGGGGACAGGCAGCCACAGGCTCCGCTCTGAGCCCCGGGCCTGTGCGGAGGCTGCAGAGATGCGCTCAGACCGGGGACAGACAGTCTCGGACCCGCGCTCAGAGCACAGCGGCAGCAGGCGCAGCAGCGAGGCACTGAACCCCGTGTGTCATGACAATAGCGACGTATCAAAAGTTTGGAAAGAAACTCCAAGCCAATACAGCGGAGCGTTCGCAGCAGCAAAGCGAAAACGTAGAACTGACGTTTATAACAATGGACTGTTTTAATTGACGACTCGTCTCTCGTGAACGCGTAAAACGGAGGGGAAAGGTGAAGCGGAGGCTAAGGGGTAGAATTGAGATTGGGCCGATGTTTCCCTGCTTACTTCGAAGGAGCGTCAACAGATTCGGAGAACAACATCATTACGCACGTGCGTCTAGCTCCGCGGCGCGCTATGGTGTCCGAAAAGGGGGAAAAACGTGTTTTCAGAGCGGGAGCATCGATAAGAGGGATCGATAATGAAGTAGACGTACGGTTCCGATGCTTTGCTCAAACAGAACCGGGTCTACTTGTAGAACCAGTTCTCGATTCCCATCCCTAACGGTGGTTGCACAAATCTCTGTTTGAAGTGCTTGATTCCTTGGATTATAAGAGACTTGGTTACGGATTTGGTTGCTGTGAAAGGAATATGGACATTTACATGTATTGACACTTTGCTATAGACATAAAGAACATTTGGACGAGTGTGTTGTGAGAAGCTAGCTAGCTCTACAACAGCTAGTCGGCTGTCTCACTAGCCCAACATCAACAACAGCTAGCTACCACATAAAACTCGAGCTATGGAGGAGGTGGAGGATATTAAAAAAGCACTGGACTTTCTCTCGAAGGATGTAGGTGATATAAAGGATAAACAGGACAAGATTCTGAAACTTGTGGAGGAAGTGTCGGAGCTACGTGTGCGCATTGAGGAAAGAGACAAAAGGATATCCGTGTTGGGAAAAAAGTGGAGGATCTAGAACAATATTCAAGACTGAATGATGTTATTGTGACCGGATTAAAAATCAAACCCCGCTCATATGCACACGCTGTGGTGGCTGGCGGCGGGGTAGAGCCAAGCGACCTAGAGGTGAGCTCTGCAGAAAAGCAGGTTGTGGATTTTCTTGTATCCAACAACATACTGTACATGTGGACGCGAATATGATTGAGGCCTGTCATCCTCTCCCCACGAGGGACAACATTCAGCCAGCTGTGATCCTGAGGTTTGCCAATCGAAAACACAAGATCGCATTGATGAAGCAAAGAAAAAAACTGAAAGGTACCAAAGTTTTTCTGAACAATCACTTGACTAAAAGGAATGCGGACATTGCCAAAAAAGCCAGATTCTTGAGGAAACAAAACACAATACAGAACACCTGGGTTATGAATTGTAAAATATACATTAAACTTAATGGATCACCTGAAAATGCTAAAGTATTGGTCATAAGAGACATAGAAGAACTGAGTAAGTATGAATGAACTCATTAGTGGGTCAATGAGATAATAAGAAAAAAATAATAATAATAATCTGTGTATACTCATACAATGACATCCAATCATACTTCATATACTGCTGATAGCAGTGACCTAGGATTACAGCAAAGGATCTTGACTATGAGCTCCTAGAGCTGAAAACTTCAGAATACACCGAGCATAATGTACTAGACTTGGAAGATCAGTTAGACCCAGATAACCTCTTTTAACAGCTAATGCAATTAATTGCAAATACTACACTGAGAATGAATTTAACAACTCTGTTAAATCAGAAGGGAAATTCTCAATTATCCATTTCAATAGTAGAAGCATGTACGCAAATTTTGACGCAATTAAAGTTTGAGCAACCATTTAGTATCATTGCAATATCAGAAACATGGTTTAATGAGGATAAAGGCATTGTTTTGAGTTAAACAATTATACGTTAAACTATGTAAACAGAACCAATAAAGGGGGAGGAGGAGTTGCTATATACTCCTCAAGAAATTTAAATTCAAAATATTAGAAATATGACAGCATCAATAAACAATTTGCTTGAATGCTTATCAATAGAAATTATCAATGAAAAAAGAAAAACATAATAGTTAGTTGTCTATACAGGTCACTGGGTTCATGTGTGGAATATTTACAAATTGGGCAGAAAAACATTCTCAGAAATAAGTAACAAGGTATTATTTATCTGTGGGATTATAACATTGATTTGATAAATCCAAATAAACATAAGACAACTGATGAGTATATTAATCGGATGTACAGTATGAGTTTATACCCGACTATCACAAGACCTAGCAGAATTACAACCATAGACTGTTAAAAGAATAGACAGCTCCTCCTCACTCCTCCCCGTTTACCATAATGACCACTTTCCAGGGGGAAATCATGGCGGATTTACAGACTCCTCCAGGTGTGCCAGCAGCCACGCCCAGAACCCTGTGAGAGTGTGAGAGTTGCCTCCTGCTGAGATGAAATGAAGTCGGAGGAGCACCAGTGCTGAGTGGCTATTCTATAGATTCACCAAAACAACAAGATCGAAGCCGGATTTGCTGACGGACACACAAGGTTTTTTTTCGGGGGGCAGAGGACCGGAAGTTCAGCGAAAGAGGCTCCAGAAATCACCTGAAACAAGAACCAGCTGAAGACAGCACAAAGTTTGCAAAGCAAATGCCGAAACCCCGGCAGGCAGGGTCCGCAACTGAGGAGGACTATGTGGGCCTCAGTCGAGTCACAGAACTAATGGAGCAGCAGAGGGATATGTTCAAGGAAATAATACATCAACAACAGGAGAACTTTAAAGGATTCATTAAAATTATCATGGAATCAACAAACACCCGGTTGGATTTACAGTTAAAGGACATACAAGAACTAAAAACAAGCCTGCAGTTCACGCAAGGTGAGGTGGACACTCTAAAAGAAGAGAAAAGAAAACTCACTGAGCGACGGACACAATTCATAACGATTTCTACAAAGTATGCGAAAATCTGCACATCATCACGGACAAACTGGAGTATCTGGAGGGACAGAGCCGCAGAAATAACCTGGTCTTTGAGGGAGTGTTGGAGACGCCTGGGGAGACCTGGGTTGACACAGAGGAAAAAATCAAACATCTACTGAAGGAAAAGCTACATCTACAACATCCGGTGGAGGTCGAAAGAGCTACCGCGTAGGCAAACCAGACGGAGGGAGAGACTGGCCGAGACCCATAATCGCCAGACTACTGCGTTGAAGGATCGGGAAGAAATACTGCAACGAGCCAAACATCTCAAAGGGACCAAAATCTATATAAACCAGGATTACACGGACACCATCAAAAGGAAACGAAAAGAGCTGATGCCGGAGCTGAGAGCTGCCAGAGAACGAGGGGACATAGCCTTTTTGCGCTATGACAAACTCATTGTACGTCCACGCACCAGTACACCAAAGAAAGCTTAAACACCGGGAAAAACATATGGATTTGGTATGTAAAAGCACATAATTTCACATGTCCTGTAATACATATAGTTCTATAGGAAGCATCGACTTGGACCTTTCATTAAGGAGAATTGCTGAAGCAAATAACCAGGACTTTACATTATCACAATATGACTTACAGAACACTGAGATCGACATCGACCCTGAAAATAACTTCTTTACTAGAGCTACTAATGACTGTCAATATTATACAGAGGATCTTACAATAGTAAACTTAAGAACATTAAGGCATTCACTGTAATCCACTTCAATAGTCGAAGCCTCTATGCAAACTTTAACCACATCAAAAGCTTCTTAAAACAGTTTCTAAACCATTTAGTGTAATTTTAATCACAGAAACATGGATTAATAATGACAGAGACATTGAGTTTTCTATTGAGGGTTATGAATTTATAAGTATGAACAGAAGAAACAAGCATGGGGGGGGCGTAGCTATGTTTGTAGACTCAAACTACAGCTATAAAGTAATGGAAAATAAGACTATGGCAGTGGATATGCACTTGAATGCCTTACTGTAGAAATTACAAGGCAAAAAAGAAAAATATTATTGTAAGTTGTATTTATAGAACACCTGGCTCTGATATAGATGTTTTTCTAATTGGATGGAGGAGCACTTCTCGGGTTTAAATCATAAAGTCATGTTTGTGGGGGGAGACCTTAACATCGATCTGTTAAACCCATATAAACATAAAAAGACAGACGAATTTATAAATACTTTATTTAGTATAGGTCTGTTTCCTCTAATAACCAAACCGAGTAGAATCACAACCCACAGTGCGACTTTGATTGATAACATTTTCTCAAATGAAATGGATAGTGATACAGTCAGTGGTTTAATGATAAATGATATTAGTGATCACCTGCCAGTTTTTGTATTGTACAAAAATGGATATTTAAATATTAATGATGAAAACATTTATTGGTTTAGAAGGGTAAAAACAGAAAAAACTATTGATGCATTTAAAAAGGAACTATTAGCTCAAGACTGGAGTATTGTATACAGAGAGAATGACACTAATAAGGCATATGATGAGTTTACGCGAATATTTCATAAAGTATATGACAAAAATTGCCCAATGAAAAAATATTGTAAAAACAGAAAGGTTAAAGAAAACCCATGGATGTCTAAGGGATTACTAAATGCATGCAAGAAAAAAAATTCACTCTACAAAAAATTTATAAATGATAGAACAAAGAAGCTGAGGATAAATATAAGAAATATAAAAATAAACTGACAGGTATCATTAGAAAATGTAAACAGGATTATTATATAAGTTGTTAGATAGCAATAAGAATAATATTAAAGGTTTATGGAATATCTTAAATAGTATAATTAGAAATAAACCAAGAACGATTAATTATCCAAAATATTTCAAAGATGAGGATAATACTTTAAATAATATGAATGAAGTAGTCGATACATTTAATAAATTCTTTGTAGATGTTGGACCGAATCTTGCTGCAAAATTACAAATGTTGAGAACTATAATTGTGAACTGATAGACACAAATCCTCTGTCCATGTTCCTCAAACCTGTGGAGGAAAAGGAAATACTGGACATTGTTAAAGGGTGTAAAATAAAACCTCGACAGATTATTATGACATGGATATGAAAACTTTAAAAAGTGTTATTGAAAGTATCTCTAAGCCGTTAACATACATCTGTAACCTATCGCTGCAAACTGGACAATTTCCTGAAAGTATGAAAGTAGCAAAAGTGATTCCTCTGTTCAAGGCAGGAGATAAACATCTCTCACAAACTACAGGCCTGTTTCCCTTTTACCGCAATTCTCTAAAATCTTAGAGAAGGTTTATAACTCTAGACTTGACAGCTTTATTGAAAGGTGTAATTTACTCTCGGACAATCAGTTTGGTTTTAGGAATAATCACTCAACTTCACACGCGCTCTTTGATATAATTGAAGAAATAACTAATGCTGTAGATAACAAGAAATATGCAATAGGGTTATTTATTGACCTGAGTAAAGCGTTTGATACAATAAACTATGATATACTAATTAATAAACTAGAACATTATGGGATTAGGGGGGTAGCTCTACAGTGGGTTACCAGTTATTTAAAAATAGAAAACAATGTGTGAAAATAGGTGATTATCAGTCGAGTTGTCAAGAAATTGTGTGTGGTTTACCTCAAGGTTCCATTCTGGGCCCAAAATTGGTTTAACATGTACATTAACGACATTTGTAAAACGTCTCAAGTACTTAAATTTATCTTGTTTGCTGATGATACAAATATTTTTGCATCAGGTGACGACTTTACAGCAACTGTGTCGGATTGTTAACTTGGAACTCAAAAGTGTCAATAAGTGGTTCAAACAAAATAAACTATCTCTAAATCTGAGTAAAAGCAAAATGATGATATTTGGCAACTGTAATTCCAATGCTCAGGAAGCAATTCAGATAGAGGGTGTTGTCATAGAGCGAGTGCATGAAATCAAATTCCTTGGTGTTATTATAGATGACAGAATTACTTGGAAAGCTCATATTAAATATATATCTACGAAAATTTCTAGAAGCATTTCAGTAATAGCAAAAGCAAAGCACATTTTAAACATCAAAGCTCTACATATCTTATACTGTTCTCTGATTTTGCCATATTTAAATTATTGCACTGTGGTTTGGGGTAGTACTTATAAAAACACAGTTAAAACCAATAGTAATGTTGCAAAAAAGAGCTATCCGAGTAAATTCATAAAGTTGGGTTTTTGGACCACACAAACTCATTATTTTAAAATCAAAGATCATGAAGTTTTGTGACATTGTTGAGTTCCAAACTGTACAGATGTTATACAAAGCAAGATACAAACTGTTACCAGGCCAAATACAAAGAAGGTTCCAAGAACGTACTGGTTGTTATGAATTACGTGACGAATTAAACTTTAGGACTCAGAAACATAGCTCAACTTTGAAAAGTTTTAGCCCAACAGTTAATGGTGTACAATTGTGGAATAAACTGGAAATGGAGTTGAAACGAAGTCCAAATATCAACCTGTTCAAATATAAATACAAACAAAAGACTTTTGAAACATACAGAGAACAAGAAATGTGTTGCCACTAGGAGGCGCAGTAGGATCAATTATGTGTGTTTCCTCTATAATCAAGGAAAGAGGTTGCTGCTTGATACCGATTGTCTCTATGCTCAAATTCAAAGATATAATTAGGTTGTGCAATTTGAGTCTGCTTGAGAACCCTCCCAACGGGCTCAAAACCTTGTCTTTTAATGCACCACTCACATAGGAAACATCATCTACAAAATCAGTCTGTTAGGCAGCTGGTGGTTTGTTGAGCGGAGTTACTGCCTCTCTCAACTGGCCCTCTCTACACCCTGGCTTTTAATGCACTTCACTATGCCATGCTACATCATACTTCACATATAACCTTCAATTAAACAAACTATAATAATTGATAATTTAAACCCAATTAAATTATCATTTGAGGATGTAATGTAACAACTGAAGTAGCAACATCTCAGAAATATAATATGTATTAATAGACCATTGTAACATAAAATTAGCACATTCTTTTGTTCTTTATTTGCTATCTGTTTTTTTTTATTCTTGTTCATCATTTATTGTTACTTCCCTATTATTCCTTGTTTATGATTTGCTACCTCTGTAAATATTTAAATGTAAATGTTATTATTCTTTACTTTTTGGTGGGCGCATTATAAGCCTTTGCTTCAGCCCACTCCCTATTGAGCAGGTAACCGCTCAAACAAACAAATAAATAACTAAACTCTCCCAGCTCGACGAAGCAGTCCTAATAAGGGCAAAAGCGCGGGATCTCACTGAAACTCGGCCCTTGCGTTCTGGACGTGTTAGCATCGCGCCAGCTCCAAAAGCCAAACAGCTCCGACTCCGATTAGTAGGAGATTAAAAAAATTATATTTCGAAAAACCAGGCCTGTTCAATTTTTTTGACAACCCAGCTATATCTCAGAGGAATGTAGCCATATAAGTGTTGAAAAAATTGAAACAGCATTTAAAGTTGTTTTCTAACGTGTCTAAAGTCCAATGCTTTCTAATGGGGCCTAGCGGCCCCAATGAGCACTACAGCAATGGAAGAGGCAATGCGGCCTTCCAGTGTTGCGTCACAAAGCAGACACCACGCCCATTATTACAACGCACGCACAGTGCAACCCTCATGGACAACATCTTCACTAATTAATAGCATTCACAAACATCACACGGTTTAATGTTTGTGATATAACGATCATCTGCGCGTTATTCACGGTTGTATGATGCATAAATGAGTTAGATCAAAAATCAACCCTAAAAATATTTTATAAACACGCGAAGAAACTGAGACTCCAACTTTATTCATTCTTAGACTGACTTAAGTAAACTAAATCATGGAACGAGGGGTATATAAACAAGAATGATTAATAGTGCTACATACTTTCATGGAAATCTTTAGTATAGCATACACATAAAAACGTCCAATTCGGCAATTATTAAAAACAGCAAAACGAACCAAAATGTCCTTGGCTAACCAAGGTACATAAAATGCAAAAAGAAAAACCCTCTATAATAGACAATTCATTAGACTAAAACAGATGAATCTGAAAGTAGATATAAAAATATAAAAATAAACTGCCATATATTAAGATAGTAGAAACTATATGATACCAATCTATTATATAAAAACAAGAAACAAAGAAAGGTATGGGAACTACTAAAACACTATAATCAAAGGTAATGCAAAAATAATCATACCAAAACTATTCATTATTGTAACAATGACAATCACAATATGAATGAATCTGTGGAAAAATGTTAATAGTTTTTTTTGTAAATGTTGGACCGATTCTGGCAGCAGATGATTCCGGCATTGTAGTGGAAATGGAGTCATTGATAGATTAATTCAAAAACTATGATTGTCTGATTAACTGAAACAGAAATAATAAGATGTCGTTAACGGGAGAACAATCGTCTACAGACAGTTTGATATAGATATGACATTAGTCTAAAACAAATGAAACATAGTTATCGTAAATCATTACCTAACATATGCAACTTATCGTTTCAAACTAGGAACATTTCCAAATAAAATGAAAAATGCAAAAGTCTTTACCATATACATAAAAATGGAACAAATCACATCTTCACTAACTACCAACCTTTCTCTCTGCTCCCCAGTTTCCAAATCTTAGAGAAACTTAGAACAGTAAATGATAATTTCATTAATAAGCATTAACTAATAATGAAGCAAGCAAGTACAACTTCAATGGCCGATCACTCGATTGCAATAGAAAGATTACAATGCTATAAGGTAAACAAAACATGCAGCTGATATTTATTGACTGAAAAAAAGTCATTTGATACACTTAATCACTCTATATTATTAAAAAATAACAACTATGCATAAGGGAGTGCTTTGAGTTGATTCAAGACATTAACTGGAGACAACAGTATGTGAAGATGGGGAGTTTAATCAGGATATTTGGATTTTGACATTGTTGTGCTCCCACAGATCTTGTCTTAGCCCAAAGTGTTCAATTATAATAATACATTTTAAGTGTGTCTAATATAAAATTATGATTTTCGCAGATACATCAAACATATCTATTCTAATGACAATTATTAGTATTTATTACTAACATAAATTGTGAACTAGAAATTAAAAACATTGATGACATTAACAAATTGTCCCTCAACTAAATAAACAAAAAGTAATGTTTCGTAATTTATGGGAAACCAGACATCTAGTAACAATATAACGGTGATATTTAATTACAGATCTGAAATTAAATTCTTAGAGTTCAAAACCTTGACAGTAAATTATTTGGAAACCACACCATACAGACACATACAAGTAAAGTCTCAAGTATCTCAATCATTAATACAAGTTTTTCTTAATTTACATCATTAAATTTTTTATATATTCATAGTTTTGCCATATCAAATTACTGCTGTAGAAGTTTGGGCAATAACTTATAAAAGCTCATAACAACCCTTGTTATACTCCAAAAATGGGCTGTAAGAATTATACACAAAGTAGGATATTATGATCACACTAATATATTATTTCTGCAGTCTAAACTGTTAAAAATGCATGATTTAGTTGATTTCTCTACTGCCCAACTTCTGTTTAAAGCTAACAAAAATGTGCTACCTGCAAGGATACAAATGCTTTTGCACGCACAGAAGGGGATATAACCTGAGGGGGTGTGATAACTTTAAGGTTCAAGCAGTGTCTTCCACTAGGAAAAGTATGTGTGTGTCTGTATGTGGAGTTAAACTCTGGAACAAATTGGGGGCAGAATTTAAACAATGTCCAAATATTCATCAGTTCAAATCAAGATATAAAAAAATGGTATGGTCAAAGTACCAGAAGGAGGAAATGGGTACTTGATTGCTAATGGGTGTTACAAAGTGCTGTTGCACTTTAAAGGTCAGTTCAAGCTAATGATGAAGTCTATTGTTGTTACTATTATACTATTGCAGTTGTTATTATTGTTATTGGTATTATTATTATTATTATCATTATGGTTGTTATTATTGTAAGAGGATATAACATGTAATTCAGTAAATAAGAAATAACTAAGTGACTATATTGTATTAGTAATATCTTACATCAACTATATGTCTTGACTGTTTTTGTTGTTGTTGTTTATTTTATTTTTTTTCTCATTTTCTTTATTTTTATTAATGATAGCTATTAATAATGTATTGTGTCATATTAGTATAAAGAATTGATTAGGTGGGGTAATTGTAATGTTATTGCCATTGTTATTGCTATTGCTGTTGTGTTATTATCATCATTATTTTAACAGCCCAGGATTAATACCTAACAATCTATATATTATTCTTAGAATCAAACTTAATAGATTCAGAACGCGGTATTGCTATTGATGCTGATGGTAATATAAAGGAATTAAATTCTTAGAAGTAAAACATGCACATATCCATGTACTCTGCATTCAACATAACCCATAGTACAGGGCAGACATGTGGGGGCCGGCAGCTCGAGGAAAGCCTCTTCTGGCAGCAGACTCCTAAATCTTGTCTCTTTTAATGCACAGCATAGGACACTGAACAAATGATGGTCGGGTTGCTCGGGGGCTGCTCCCCTCTGGCAGCAGGTCCAGACACAGGAAAGAAAAAAGAAAAGCCCCGAATCCCTTTTAACACACATCATTAAGACTAATCTTGTTAACATGAGCATCAATCAGTCTGCGATTATTGTACCTTTCATGAATAAATGTGGAGTATATTATGTATCATTCAAGCACTTTGATACAGAGTAATGCTATATGGGCTGTAATGGTGATGGTGAATACCAGTAATAACAACATGGTAATAAAATAGGTATAGGAAACAAAAGTATACACTTGTTATAAAGTGTAACATACTGTGAATGTTCACTTAATATACTGCATTGTTGCATCTGTAAATATGTAACCAACTTAATTGTGAATTGTTTTGTAAGATAATAAGAACTAAACCGTGTTATTGTTGCAACCACATTATCATTTAAGTATATGAACAGGGGTGGGAGTCAATAAGCTTGTCTTCTTCCCACTCCTTTTCGAGCTAGAATGTTAATTATTTTTCTTTTATTATATTTTTTCTGGCTTTTGTGCCTGTGTTGTGTGTTGTGTAACTCAAAATAAAAAATCAATCAACAATCAACAAATCTGATGGACTTCTCTGAGGACAGCTCTGTATGAAGCTTTGGAACTGCAAAACATAGCATCATGTCACTTTAACAGCATCTTATACTGAACTTATGAGGCCAGACTGAAGATTTACAGTTGGTTTAGAGCAGGCAAAAGGCAAACAGTAGATTTACAAGATTAGCATGAGCTTCGAACTGCATTGTTTTCAATGAAAAATGCGCCAACGATGCAAATGCGTCTAATTAAATATGCGTGAAAATGTGGACATAACGCCTCGTTTTCACGGGTCATTAACATGACAAAAGTGGGCACAGTAAACATGAATACAGCCATTATCATCACTGTAGTAAACCTACATAATGACAGAAAGCCAATGTTTACGTGTTGTAGCCTTTAGCCTGTCAGAAGCTATGCTATGCTAACAAACAAAGTTATAAATCTGGCGTCAGGATGGAGAAACTTTTGCAACACTCACCTCTCAGATGTAGCGACAATCCATCAGAAGGTCTCTCTCCTGTGTGAACTCGAGTGTGTCTTTGTAAAACCTGTTTCGTCATAAATCTCTTGTTACAAACTGAGCACTGTGCTTCTTCTCGGCTCCATCACTAACACCCTCTCCTGTGTGTGTCCTCATGTGTGCAGTTAGATTATACTGTTTGGCAAATACTGCCTCACACAATGAACAGCTGTAAGGCCCCTCTCTTGAGTGAATTTTCATATGTCTAGTTAGATGAGCACTTTGGACAAATGCTTTATTACAGATTGAGCAGCTGAAAGGTCTCTCTTTTGTGTGAATTCGAGTGTGTCTTTGTAAAGCCTGTTTCGTCATAAATCTCTTTTACAAACTGAGCACTGGTGCTTCTTCTTCTTAGCTCCTTCAGCTCCTGACAGGTCCTCCTCGTGGACAGAGGCGCTGGTCTCTGGTGCAGACTTGTATTTGGGGAACAGACCGGTGCTTCTTGCAGCTGGAGGGCTGGATGGTTCCCAGTCGTCGTCATCGTCAGTGTCAGACGAGTGCTCAATTTGTCCCTCAGTCTCTAAAGTGTCCTCTCCCTGCGTTCCTCTCGGTGCTCAGTTTGTCTTTGTTGAAGCAGTGAGGACTCTTCGCTCTTCACACAGACAGCGCTGGACTCTGAGACAGACCTGATAAATGATTAAAAACATAGATTTAAAAATGTAAAGTGAGTATTGTCAGTGAAATGTGAGTGTGTTTAAAGCGGTGGAGCCTACACTGGCAGCTGCTCTTCCTCCTGTTTGACGCTCTCTTCCTCTTCCTCCTTTGACGCTCTGTTCCTCTTCCTCCTCTTTGACGCTCTGTTCCTCTTCCTCCTGTTTGACGCTCTGTTCCTCTTCCTCCTCTTTAATCTGTGGACTCTCTGGGATTTCCTGCTTCAGATCAGGGCCAGGACTCAGTGAGGACATCTGGACACCTGCAGGAGACAATGGGAACTACATTATGATGGGAAAAAGAGTGTGTTTTACAGACAGCTCGTCGACTAGGGATGGTCCGATATGAACATTTTCTGCCAATATCGATATCCGATATTTGCCTCGCTGCTGTGGCCGATATCCGATATTTGCAGATATTAATTTGACATTAAAATCAATAGAAAGGCTCAGTTAAATGTTGTAAAGTTTTAAAATTGTCGTTCCATTATTGGAATGTCTTATGCTATGCCTGGGACTCACTGTCTCTCACTATGATGAAACAAACAATCCTTTTTATTAGAAAAATATTTAAAAGATCAAATGCAATGTTGGAGAGAAATGTCATTTTGTTTTTGGCTAAATATTTTCTCAGACCCATGTCCTCTATTAATGGGAAACAGTGACACTGGGACACAGGCTACTAAACATGTAGCCTAGCATGTTGTTTAAGTTACATGTTTTAACTTTAAACAAATCTGATGGACTTCTCTGAGGACAGCTCTGTATGAAGCTTTAGAATTGCTAAAAATAGCATCATGTCACTTTAACAGCATCTTATACTGAACTTATGAGGCCAGACTGAAGATTTAGAGTTGGTTTAGAGCAGGCGAAAGGCAAACAGTAGATTTACAAGATTAGCATGAGCTTCGAACTGCATTGTTTTCAATGGAAAATGCGCTAACGATCCAATGCGTCTAATTAAATATGCGTGAAAATGTGGACATAACGCCTCGTTTTCACGGGTCATTAACATGACAAAAGTGGGCACAGTAAACGTGAATACAGCCATTATCATCACTGTAGTAAACCTACATAATGACAGAAAGCCAATGTTTACGTGTTGTAGCCTTTAGCCTGTCAGAAGCTATGCTATGCTAACAAACAAAGTTATAAATCTGGCGTCAAGATGGAGAAACTTTTGCAACACTCACCTCTCAGATGTAGCGACAATCCATCAGAAGGTCTCTCTCCTGTGTGAACTCGAGTGTGTCTTTGTAAAACCTGTTTCGTCCCAAATCTCTTGTTACAAACTGAGCACTGGTGCTTCTTCTCGGCTCCATCACTAACACCCTCTCCTGTGTGTGTCCTCATGTGTGCAGTTAGACTATACTGTTTGGCAAATACTGCCTCACACAATGAACAGCTGTAAGGCCCCTCTCTTGAGTGAATTTTCATATGTTTAGTTAGATTAGCACTTTGGGCAAATGCTTTATTACAGATTGAGCAGCTGAAAGGTCTCTCTTTTGTGTAAATTCGAATGTGTCTTTGTAAAGCCTGTTTCGTCATAAATCTCTTGTTACAAACTGAGCCCTCAGCTCCTTCAGCTCCTGACAGGTCCTCCTCGTGGACAGAGGCGCTGGTCTCTGGTGCAGACTTGTATTTGGGGAATAGACCGGTGCTTCTTGCAGCTGGAGGGCTGGATGGTTCCCAGTCGTCGTCATCGTCAGTGTCAGACGAGTGCTCAGTTTGTCCCTCAGTCTCTAAAGTGTCCTCTTCCTCCTGTTTGACGCTCTGTTCCTCTACCTCCTGTTTGACGCTCTGTTCCTCTTCCTCCTGTTTGACGCTCTGTTCCTCTTCCTCATGTTTGACGTTCTGTTCCTCTTCCTCCTGTTTGACGCTCTGTTCCTCTTCCTCCTGTTTGACGCTCTGTTCCTCTTCCTCCTGTTTGACGTTCTGTTCCTCTTCCTCCTGTTTGACGCTCTGTTCCTCTTCCTCCTGTTTGACGCTCTGTTCCTCTTCCTCCTGTTTGATGCTCTGTTGCTCTTCCTCCTGTTTGACGCTCTGTTCCTCTTCCTCCTGTTTGACGCTCTGTTCCTCTTCCTCCTGTTTGACGCTCTGTTCCTCTTCCTCCTCTTTAATCTGTGGACTCTCTGGGATTTCCTGCTTAAGATCAGGGCCAGGACTCAGTGAGGACATCTGGACACCTGCAGGAGACAATGGGAACTACATTATGATGGGAAAAAGACATTGTGATGTTTTGAAGAAGAGTGTTTTACAGACAGCTCGTCGACTAGGGATGGTCCGATAACGCTAACAAACAAAGTTATAAATCTGGCATCAGGACGGAGAAACTTTTGCAACACTCACCTCTCAGATGTAGCGACAATCCATCAGAAGGTCTCTCTCCTGTGTGAACTCGAGTGTGTCTTTGTAAAACCTGTTTCGTCATAAATCTCTTGTTATAAACTGAGCACCAGTGCTTCTTCTCGGCTCCATCACTAACACCCTCTCCTGTGTGTGTCCTCATGTGTGCAGTTAGATTATAATCTTTGGCAAATACTGCCTCACACAATGAACAGCTGTAAGGCCCCTCTCTTGAGTGAATTTTCATATGTTTAATTAGATTACCACTTTGGACAAATGCTTTATTACAGATTGAGCAGCTGAAAGGTCTCTCTCCCGTGTGAACTCTGATGTGTGTCTGTAACATTTGTTTGTTATAAATCTCTTGTTACAAACTGAGCACTGGTGCTTCTTCCCCTCAGCTCCTAAGTGGAGTGTCTTATGAATCGAGAGATGAACCTGTATAGAAAAAGTTTTATTACAGATTGAGCAGCTGAAAGGTTTCTCTTTGAGTGAATTTTCATATGTGTAGATAGATTTTGTGCAAATGTTTTATTACAGATTGAGCAGCTGAAAGGTCTCTCTCCTGTGTGAACTCGAGTGTGTCTTTGTAAAACCTGTTTCGTCCCAAATCTCTTGTTACAAACTGAGCACTGGTGCTTCTTCTCGGCTCCATCACTAACACCCTCTCCTGTGTGTGTCCTCAGATGTTTAGTTAGATTATACTCTTTGGCAAATACTGCCTCACACAATGAACAGCTGTAAGGCCCCTCTTTTGAGTGAATTTTCATATGTGTAGATAGATTACCACTTTGGACAAATGTTTTATTACAGATTGAGCAGCTGAAAGGTTTCTCTTTTGAGTGAATTTTCATATGTGTAGATAGATTATGTGCAAATGTTTTATTACAGATTGAGCAGCTGAAAGGTCTCTCTCCTGTGTGAACTCGAGTGTGTCTTTGTAAAACCTGTTTCGTCCCAAATCTCTTGTTACAAACTGAGCACTGATGCTTCTTCTCGGCTCGATCACTAGCGCCCTCTCCTGTGTGTCTCCTCATATGTGCAGATAGATTAGCACTTTGGGCAAATGCTTTATTACAGATTGAGCAGCTGAAAGGTCTCTCTCCTGTGTGAATTCGAGTGTGTCTTTGTAAAGCCTGTTTCGTCATAAATCTCTTATTACAAACTGAGCACTGGTGCTTCTTCCTCTCAGCTCCTTCAGCTCCTGACAGGTCCTCCTCGTGGACTGAGGCGCTGGTCTCTGGTGCAGACTTGTATTTGGGGAATAGACCGGTGCTTCTTGCAGCTGGAGGGCTGGATGGTTCCCAGTCGTCGTCATTGTCTGTGTCAGACGAGTGCTCAGTTTGTCCCTCAGTCTCTAAACTGTCCTCTCCTTGCGTTTCCTTTCGGTGCTCAGTTTGTCTTTGTTGAAGCAGTGAGGACTCTTCCCTCTTCACACAGACAGTGCTGGACTCTGGAACAGACCTGAGAAATGATTAAAAACATAGATTTAAAAATGTAAAGTGAGTATTTGTCAGTGAAATGTGAGTGTGTTTAAAGCGGTGGAGCCTACACTGGCAGCTGCTCTTCCTCCTGTTTGACGCTCTCTTCCTCTTCCTCATGTTTGACGCTCTGTTCCTCTTCCTCCTGTTTGACGCTCTGTTCCTCTTCCTCCTGTTTGACGCTCTCTTCATCCTGTTTGACACTCTGTTCCTCTTCTTCCTCTTTAATCTGTGGACTCTCTGGGATTTCCTGCTTCAGATCAGGGCCAGGACTCAGTGAGGACATCTGGACACCTGCAGGAGACAATGGGAACTACATTATGATGGGAAAAAGATGTTTTGAAGAAGAGTGTCTTACAGACAGCTTGTCAACTAGGGATGGTCCGATATGAACATTTTCTGCCAATATCGATATTTGCAGATATTTATTTTGACATTAAAAATCAATAGAAAGGCTCACTCAAATGTTGTAAAGTTTGCAAATTGTCGTTCCATTATTGGAATGTCTTATGCTCATGTCTGGGACTCACTGTCTCAAACACTATGATGAAACAAACAATCCTTTTTATTAGAAACATATTAAAAAGATCAAATGCAATGTTGGAGTGAAATGTCATTTTGTTTTTGGCTAAATATTTACGCAGACTTACTTATTATTATACTTTCACACATCTCCTCTATTAATGGGAAACAGTGACACTGGGAATATGCTAGACTAATATTTATTGTGATGTTGTCTGGGGCTTCATGCCCCTGGTAGGGTCTAACATGGCAAACAGGTCTTAGGTGACGGGCCAGAGAAAAAACAGTTCGAAGACTCCTATGGACAGTATAACAGCAAGGACCGTGAGGTCGCCCGATATGGCGCAGCCGGGGCCCCACCCTGGAGCCAGGCCTGGGGTTGGGGCTCGAATGTGAGCGCCTTGTGGTCGGGCCTCTGCCCACGGGGCCCGGCCGGGCACAGCCCAAATGGACGACGTGGGCCCGCCCTCCTGTGGACCCACTACAGAGGATCCATAGGGTCGGGTGTAGAGGACTGGGTGGCAGTCGAAAGGCGAGTGCCTCGACGACCTGGTCCGCGTGCGCAGCTTCTGGCGATCTGGACATGGAACGTCACCTCGCTGGGGGAAGGAGCCTGGGCTTGTGCGGGAGGTTGAGAGATACCGGCTAGATATAGTCACCTCCATGCCATGGGTTCCGGGTCCCAACTCCTGGAGAGAGGCTGGACGCTCCATTTTCTGGAGTTGTTATACTGCTTGTTATACTGCTTTGTAACTAGGAACAACGGCAGTAAAAGCCTTTTCTTGAGACGACTTCTATCTCCAGTGTATGCTTTGGCCATATCCAAATAACTGTTCTCGCGTGATACAAAAGAACCAAGTCGTTACAATTGGTGCCGTGACCCGGATATCTTCGCGAGAATAATATTTTTTTTCTTCCCTAATCAGCGCTTCGAACGAGACAACATGGTGATCTCCTAATTGGACAGGCCAACCAGTAGCAGACGTGGGAGCCGCAAAGGGACCACTGAGGACGGGACCACTCAAAGGGGAAAAAAGCCCTCAGAATAAGGTAAGCAGAAAGCCTTTTCTAAATTTCTGCCACGCTCTTGCGTGTTATTTCCCTATATTTGAGTGGCCTCGCTCTTAAGGTTTGGTACTTCCCTATGTTTAAATTGTTGACATACACTGATCAAAGGCAAGAGAAAGTGGAAAAAAAAGTCGTTTGCCGTTCCTTCTTACAAGGACTCATTTAGATAAATTAAATCCGCAGGGTCAGAGAGTACCACTATATAAACTTGCGGCGGCTGGTGAGAGGACCCGGTCAGGGGTCGAGAACTGTTGTTAACGTTGAGAAATCCGCAGGGGTCAGAGAGTACCACTATATAAACTTGCGGCGGCTGGAGAGAGGACCCGGTCAGGGGTCGAGAACAGTCGTTAACGTTGAGAAATCCGCAGGGGTCAGAGAGTACCACTATATAAACTTGCAGAGTTTTTTAATAAAATAAAATAAAAGATAAAAATTAAAAAATTAAAATTAAATACAATAATTAAAAAATAAATAAAATTAAATAAAAATGAAAACATTATAATAAGTAAAAGATAAATAAAAATGAAGTGTTACAAAATGGATAAGAAAGAAATAGGGCAAGGTGCAGCCCAAAATGATGAAATATTGGAACAAGTGTGCCCAAAATGGGTCGCAGCTGAGGACCTGTCTGGTGGCTGCAAAAATATTTTGAAAAGAACGTATACAGAGTAACTAAAACTGAGCATACTTAAGCACAACTAATGCTTGTGAGGGACCTTTTAACAATGTGGAGAAAGAATTAGGGGAATAGATAGGTGAAGAAATATGGCAAATAAACAAACCTAAACATGAAATTCAAAGAGCAGAGTGACGACAGAGGAGTCTGGAGACACCTTTCAATGTTATGAGGGACAATATTAGTAAAACAGGGGGCGAGGATCACATGCAGAATAAAGTTACAAGAAAAATGATAAGATTATAGTTATGACTAATCAGGGACCACAGGATGGTTTAGAATTAAGACGGGGTATGTAGATAAACAGGGGGTGCCCACTATAGAACTAATATACCATTAACAGAGCCATTAGTGAAAATCTGAAATATATATATATATATATATATATATAAAAGGAAGCAAAAATAAAATGGATAGATAATATAATAAACAATAACATGCATACTAACAGAAATAGATAAAATGCAACAAGTTAAATAAGATAATTGTATTTGTTTGTAATTAGAGAGATATGATTTGTTATATGTTATAATCATAAATAAAGTAAATAAAGGAAGGTTGTAACGACTTGGTTCTTTTGTATCATGCGAGAACAGTTATTTGGATATGGCCAAAGCATACACTGGAGATAGAAGTCGTCTCAAGAAAAGGCTTTTATTGCCGTTGTTCCTAGTTACAAAGTAGTATAACCAGCTGGTGACTTCAGAGAAAGAGAAGAAGTGACCCTTACAAAGGAGACCGGGTGATGAGAAGACAGAACAGCCCAAGGTGAGACAAACTTAAAAGACATTGGACCGTTGCAAGTGGTAAGAGCCTCTTGGTTGCGTTTTTGTATTTAAATTTTTAGTACTTATTTAATACTTGGTTATCTTGTGGAGAGGTTTTTTCATTTTATGTTTTGTGTGTGTTGCTCATTGCGGGTATGTTTAGGCCAAAGGAGGGTTTTAAGCTCTACTTCAGAAGCCGATACGCCTGAAGTATACAAGGATTGAATATGTTTTGGCCTTTGTGAAGGGTTCTTGCTTAGCAGTTTTCAGTAACATTATTTTTTAATCTTGATTAAACATGGGAAGCGAGTGAACTGTATTCTGACTTAGGCTAGTTAAGAAAACAAATAATAAGGCTTTGACTCGAATTTCTGTTAAGGGGATTGACCATAAGAGAAATACATTTTTCGATTCTGATAAGAATTGACAAAAAATGTTTTGAATTGAATTAAAAAAGGCCATAGACAGACATTAATAAAAGTATAGGACACGAACCTCAAAATTACCAGGTGAGCCAATTGGAAAATAACAAAGTTAGACATGGGGGTGAGGGAGAGTAGGGTAACTTCCCCGGTTGTTCCCCTTGATTCTGTTACAGGTGTTGGTGAGATGGAGATGGAAGTTGTGAGGCTGGAAACCTCGGACGTGATAGTTTAGGGTCTACACTACTGATACACAATGATGCTAAAGTTAATCACACATGTTAACGCTGTGCTTTGCTAGAAATAGTTGTAGGTTTGCTTATTTAGATTATTGACAGGTACACGATGTTTAGTAATAAAATAATACACTATGTGCTTTGCAACAAAATGACTGGAACTGAAAGGGTGGCAGAGCGGATTTGAGGGGGTCAGCATCACATTAAAGCCACGCCTAGCTATGGAGGTGAAGGTGGAATGTCACTACACATAGGACCACACACCACACAAGCTGAAAGTTAGTTAGTTTAGATTTAAGGGCTAATTGAGATTGCTTAGTTTTATTAATATACTTACTCTTAGTGAGTAAGTAACAGGGGGACTGTAAGGATTGTAAGGAAATCTGAACAAGCTCCTGACTCATGCTTTGCTCACAGGCTACAGAACAAGAAGACCATGTCAGTGAGATTAGCTGATTGACAACGGTCGACACCATAATAATTCTGAACATAACATGAAGTACAGATAATATACAAACACATAGACACATACAACTGACTCACTGATAGGCAGTCACCCTCTCTGCGTGGAGAAGTGCAAGACTAGGATAAAAGACATCTGTCGACGGGGGCCTGGACTTCACTTCTTCTCTTTCTCTGAAGTCACCAGCTGGTTATACTGCTTTGTAACTAGGAACAACGGCAATAAAAGCCTTTTCTTGAGACGACTTCTATCTCCAGTGTTTGCTTTGGCCATATCCAGATAACTGTTCTCGCATGATACAAAAGAACCAAGTCGTTACAATACCCTTCATCGGGTGCTTGTGCTTTGTGGATCTGGAGAAAGCGTTCGACCGTGTCCCTCGTGGTTCCCTGTGGGGGTGCTCCGGGAGTATGGGGTCCAGGGTCCTCTGCTAAGGGCTGTCCGTTCCCTGTATGACCGTAGCAGGAGCTTGGTTCGCATTGTCGGCAGTAAGTCAGACCTGTTCCCGGTGCGTGTTGGTCTCCGCCAGGGCTGCCCTTTGTCACCGGTTCTGTTCATTACCTTTATAGACAGAATTTCTAGGTGTAGCCAGGGGCCGGAGGGTGTCCGGTTTGGGAACCTCAGGATCTCATCTCTGCTGTTTGCAGATGTTGATGATGTTGTTCTGTTGTCTTCATCAAACCAAGACCTTCAGCTGCACTGGGGCGGTTTGCAGCCGAGTGTGAAGTGGCCGGGATGAGGATCAGCACCTCCAAATCTGAGGCCATGGTTCTCCACCGGAAAAAGGTGGCTCCCCCTCTTCAGGTCGGAGGAGAGTCCTTACCTCAAGTGGAGGAGTTCAAGTATCTCGGGGTCGTGTTCACGAGTGAGGACGGATGGAGCGTGAGATCGATAGACGGATCGGTGCGGCGTCAGCAGTGATGCGGTCGCTGTATCGGACTGTTGTGGTGAAGAGGGAGCTGAGTCTGAGGCAAAGCTCTCGATTTACCGATCGATCTACGTTCCCACCCTCACCTATGGTCATGAGATTTGGGTAATGACCGAAAGGACAAGATCGCGGATACAAGCGGCTGAAATGAGTTTCCTTCACAGGGTGGCTGGGCGCACCCTCCGAGATCGGGTGAGGAGCTCAGTTACCCGGGAGGAGCTCGGGGTAGAGTCGCTGCTCCTTCACGTTGAAAGGAGCCAGCTGAGGTGGCAGGGGCATCTGTTCCGGATGCCTCCTGGCCGCCTTCCTCGGGAGGTGTTCCAGGCATGTCCTATTGGGAGGAGGCCTCGTGGAAGGCCCAGGACACGCTGGTGGGACTATATCTCCGAGCTGGCCTGGTGTGGCCTCGGGGTCCCCCCAGAACAGCTGGAGGAGGTGTGCGTGGATCGGGAAGTCTGGGCATCTCTGCTGAGACTGCTGCCTCCACGACCCGGCCCCGGATAAAGCGGAAGAAAATGGATGGATGGATGGATGGATGGATGGATGGATGGATAATATTTATTGTATTTTTTATTTAAACATGTAGCCTACCATGTTGTTTAAGTTACATATTTTAACTTTAGACAGCTCTGTATGAAGCTTTGGAGGCACATTGAGTTGTACATGTACATGAAATGTGCCATACAAATAAACTTGCTTTGCCTTGCCTTGCAATCAGACCCCTATTACACCGGGGCATTCAGACCAATTACACCGGGGCATTCAGACCCCTCAGTGGGGAATTCAGACCAATTACACAGGGGCATTCAGACCCCTCAGTGTGAAATTTGGACTGGGGTGTTCAGGTAGTGGGGAATTCTGATATAAAACCCCTCCCGCCACAACATCAGTTTTTCCCCCTCCACCATCAGACTCAAAGGAAAACTCACCCTCAAATCCACATTTTTTGCTGATAAACTGTATAAATGAGTGTCTGATAGTGTTGTCTACATATCCTGGTCCTAATTTGGTCACTTTAGTGTAAATTAGTTGAAAGATCAACTTTATGCCTAAAACCGTCAGTGAGGCGCCATCTACAGGCGATCGGTCTTTACTGCATTTGATTTTTGAATTTGGCGCCAGCATTTATGCAGGCGTGAAGCCTGACGTCAGTTGCCCTGCCGCTCTGGGCTATAAAAGCGGCCCAGTCTCGCTCACGCCCCCCTAGCGAGTTGGAGAAGGAATAGCGAGAGAGTATTTTCATCAATTGTCAGGTTTGCGATTAGTTATAGCATTTAGGTAGATTTAGCATAGCTGTTTGTATTATAGATAATTGTGTAGTGTTAATAGCGTTGTTGTTGAATATTGTAGTTTTAGTCATTAGTTACAGAACAGTAATAAAATCAAGTAATAAAATTGGCACCATAATTTTCATTATTTCATCATTCAACTAAATAAGCATACTTTTAAAGATAAAGACTTTAATATAGTCTTTACAGAGTCATTTAGTGGTAGTTTAGTGCATGTGTTACTGTCTGAAAGCCTATTAGTTCAGCTCCGACTTTTCCGAAGTGCGCCTGAAAGCCCCATCACGCAAACTACGCCTGGACAGTGAATGCAGCTAGCGCACTGCTCAGTTCGTGCTCAGGGATGAGAGCACAGGAAAGGACCCCTTTTCCCTTTACTTTTGTGTGCGTTATGAACCCCAGGTGAGTTTTTTGTTGCTCGCTGTAGCACATTTGGGGAGCTAGATGGTGAGGATGTTTGGTATTTCTGTCGCTTGTGCTAGCTGATGTGTATTGTTGATGCGTGACCAATTAACCACTTTACACGAGGCTGCGCCATATTATTTTGTAGTCATGTTTACCATGTTAAATAATTAGCCTTTTAAATGTGTTCTGATTACCTTGTTGTGTTTTAAGTTGTCTACTACTGTGTTAGAGTGCTGTGAATTATAATTTCTGTACTGTGCTAACTGTAATGAGGACACCAGGCATAGTTAATTTATTAATGTATATTATTTAATTACCATTCTTTAATCACTTTATTTCCCGTTCTGTTCTTTTTGTATTCAGACCACACACACATGCAAGTGGAAACCTGTATACCCCCTGCTGCTGTAAATAAAGTTGAAGAAAGATTCTCTAACCGGAATCGTCTGTAGTGCTCCTACCCTAACCACTAGTCCAAACTTGACAGTTACATTGGTTAAACCTTTAATTCACTAAATTTAGCAATAGAAATTACTTTTGGCTCCTGAGTCCACAATGTTAGACCGTTAGTCAAGCCTTTAGATAAACATGGATGATTCTGTTTTATCTTCAATGACAAACTGAAAACAATTTCAAAAGGACTGTGTTCCCGCAAAATATTATATATTTATTTTTTTGTTTATGCGACATGTTTTGTGCACTTTGCTGTAAGAAAAATAAAATAAAGCTTTGTAATACATATAGTCATGTCTCTATACCTCACACATGCTCTGCTGAGGACACAGATACATCTCCCATGCTTATGTGGACTACAGCAAAAAGTCTACATTAAAATAGATTGGTAAATTCTGAAAGTAGCCAGCCAGGACAGTTACGTTTGGGTCCTTTAGCTAACATCGATCTCAAGGCCTCTGTCTGTCACGATGCCTCTCCTGTGTAGAGAGCTGTAAAGTTGTCCCAGTGGAACATGTTGCTAAACAAGTTAGCTCGCTGGAACTCCATGCTCGGACTTTGTTAACGAGTAGCGCTACAGCGCTGAGGTCAGATGACTCAGGCCTGTCAATCACAGACCCAGACCTCTCCCCCCTCCCGCGCTCCCCTTAGTCCTCCAGGCAATGCCCCTTTACTGTTGGGATTTTCAAATCTGAGGCTCTGAGGCTGAGGCTCTGGAAGGGGGGGTTAGTAACTCTTCAAGAACAAAAGCAAGACATAATAACTCTGTCTCAGACTGAATGAATGGAAGCACCTGCTCCAGCCATTTGCTCTGGATCCACTGCTATCACTTAATGCACCTGCACATCTGAGAACGCACTCACACTGTTGTTCTATGTTAAATTGTTGTTGTCTTTACCATATTTTTTTTTATTATTTTATCTTCTTTATGCACGCTCTTACAGACTTACAGTTTTAACGTTTTTATTGCTTATTTTTTATCTTAAGAAAATGAAGAACTGTAACTCTATACTACAAAAAACTGGTCTTTGGCTCTGAATGATATTTGTATTTGTTTTGTATATATTTTTTTCTCTCTCCTTTGCTAGATATGTTCTGCTTCGTTTTCTTTTGTGTACATTTTCTGTTGTTTGTTTTCTTTTTGTACACGCAACTTGTGTTCTACGATGTATGCAGACGTAACATTGTCAAGATGTGTATTTAATTTGAACTTTACCAATGTCTGTAACAAAGCAATTGTTGTCAAGAAAAAGAATATGAGAAAGGGGTAAGCATTAACAAGTTCTATACTTCAGCTTACTCATTTTGAGCTTTTCTGTGTGCCTTGCTTTATCATTGCATACAGCGCAAATTATGCCTGTTTTTTTTTCTACACAAAGATCAAATAAATGAAATGAAATGAAACCTAAATTCCGTTATGTTTTTATGTTGCACAATTGTACTGAGTAAAATTCCTAGTTGGTGAACCTGTTCTCAAACAAAGGCAATAAACACTATTCTGATAGTGATTGTGCAGGTCAGGCTAACCCCGTGCTGTGTCTCACCAGTGTAGTGCTCTCGGAGGATCTTTAGCGCTTTCCTTCCATCGTCTGTGGCTTCTCTCCTCACGAGGGAAAGGCTTTTGTCATCCAACACTTGAATAAGCTCCGCATAAGCTTCTTTATTTCTCTCTTCGTTGTATTTCTCCTCTTGTTCTTCGTCTGGCTCGTCCAAAATGGCGCTCTTTAGCCCAAGTTGCCTGTGGGTCGGCTCATTGTAAGAATGAGAACCCCTTGAAAACAGGCCCATTTAGCGGAGGGAAAATCACACTTCCGGTGTTGGGCTTTTCAGTGTAAAAGCACTAGAATACCTGTTGAGCTTCTCCAGTTTTACTGACTTCACTGATTGAGGCTGAGGAACGCCATCACCTGACACAGCTCTGTTATTTCTTTTACAGATAAACGGGTGTGGGGTGAACCAGGACACACGGTTTCCTCTTTATTCGCAAAGGGAGTAGGAGGAGAACTTATTTAAACCTACCCCTCAGTCTATGCTTGTACATCATTATCAATCATTTATGGTCGTACAATCAAAAGGGGAAAAAGAAGTCATACAAATAGCAAAGCATATATCTCATGTAGTACAGGTGAAACTCGGAAATTAGAATATTGTTCAAAAGTTCATTTATTTCAGTAATCCAACTTAACATGTGAAACTATAGACTCATTACATGCAAAGTGACATGTCAAGCCTTCTTTATAATCTTGATGATTATGGCTTACAGTCCATTTTAACAATATTCTAATGTTCTGAGATTTTTAATTTGGGGTTTTTACTGAGCCATAATCATCCAAATTATAACAAAGGCTTGACATATGTCACTTAAGTCTATAGTTTCACATTTTGAGTTGAACTAGAAACTGAAACTGACTGCGGAACAGATCTAATGCAGAAATTTGCTGGAAAATCCTTGAAACTCTTGAAAAGGCCTTGAAACTGTTAAAATACTTGATACACCTTTGAAACTCCTGAAGTCCTTGAAACTTTTGAAACCTTGAAACTGCTGAAATGGCTTTAGCTGTAGAAATGGCTGAAAGGCCTGAATGTACCTGAAGTCCTATTAAAATGCATGGGCCTATTAAAATGAATGGCAGAATTCTCAATACAAATGAATGACAGAATTTCCAAGCCCGTAGAAAAAAACTGGAAAACTGCAGAAGGCCAATTTTTTCTGAAAACTTACAAGTTGGGGAAGCTGAACATGCACAAACTGCAGAAATTGCTGAAAATGTGGAAAAAAATGCTGAAAAACGTGAATTTGCAGAAGCCCCTTTATAAGTCTATGGGAAAAATCGGCCGAAGATCAGCCAATTGCGGAAAAAACGGAAATCGGTGAATTCCCAAAAGTAATAGCATAATTCTCTTGAACATGCTAAATGTTTTGATGTATAACTTGTGGAAATTAATGAAACTGTGAAAACTGCTGAAAAACTGGGAAAAAAATATAATAATATAATAATAATAATAATAATAATAATAATAAAGAAACTGAAAACCAAGGCAGTCAATCAATTACAGAAGTAATACCGAAGTAATGTTCCGAGTTTCACCTGTATATTGTTTTTCCTTTCCTTTCTAGTTGTACAAAAATACATACATACACTACAAGGGTTTTAAATGTAGTTAAGCCTTCGATTTTCATTACGTGAGATGTTAAGAACACTGCATTTGTATGATTCTTAGATCCAACATTTTGAACAATATTCTTCAGGGGTTTTTTTCTCTGAAGTTTTATAGGTGTTGCCACAAACCTCAATGCAGTAGTAGAGTATTACTCCTTGTTAGTTTTTATTAAATACATTTGCTATATGCGGTGTACATCTTTAATTATGGCTTATTATTATGTATTATTATTTTTACTTCAATGTCCTTAATTTATCTACCAAAAATCACTGTTTTCATAATATTTCTTGAAAATGTGTTGTTATCAAACCACTGTTTTGACTTAATTCTGTTGAGAGTTTGGTCTTAAGATGCTGTAAATCCTTTCCTGAACACAGAATAGTCGAATCATCAGAAAATAGTATGAATTTCAGGTTGGTAGGAATATAACCAAGATCATTTAAAAAATAGTAAAAACAGTTTAGGCCCCAATATTGATCCTTGTGGCACACCACATGATATGCCCCATTGCAGATGCGCATTCTCCATCCCTCTCCATTTCATGGACCAAAACCACATATTAATTAAAAATGCACTAAATATAATTGTAACATGAAAAACACACATGGAGATGATGGCCAGAGTCACAGTCATTTCAAATGGACCAATCAATATACGTGACACCACCAGACTACGGTTCCCTTCGTTCATTTGAGGAAACACTTCAACAGGACTCCAGTGTAACAAAACAAAAATGTATTTCCACAGCATGACAACTTCTTACAGGAGCTTTGAATCTGTAGCTATACGTTTGTTAAGTGGTGACGTCACAGCTCTACTTCCGGGTCCGCAGATGTGCGAGAAACTACAAAAAACTCTTTAATACCACAATCAATATTTCTGAAACTCAACAGAGAGTTACTGAACATACTTATTTATCAGGCCCATTAGCCAAAAATGCTGAGCCTACTGCTATAAAACTTATTTTTACCAAAATCGGTACTTCTGGGTTAGCGGAGAAAATTGCTAACGGTGTAGCAGCTACACTAACCCCGGAGGTACTGACTTTAGTAAATATTACTTTTTTAGCAGTAGGTGCGGCACTTTTGGCTAATGAGTCTGAGAAATAAGTAGCTTCAGTAACTCTCTGTTGAGTTTCAGAAATATTGATGGTTGTTTTTAAGGGTTTTTAATGTTTTTTCTTACATATTTTGCCCGTCTGCCAGGACCCATAAGCGGAAGTCGTGACGTCACACTTAACAAACGTATAGAGTTCGGGAAATTCCACAGTTATCATGGAGATCCGCCATCTTTGCAGCTGTTAGCATACATTTCCATTGACTAACATTAGCTAAAAACAGTAGAAAGAAGAAAGAAAAAGCCGTGGAACAACTCCGTTAGCTGCTGAGTCACTGCTGGTAAACACATCTAACCATAGACTGTTAAAAAGAATAGACAGCTCCTCCTCACTCCTCCCCGTTTACCATAATGACCACGTTCGAGGGGGAAATCATGGCGGATTTACAGACTCCTCCTCCCCAGCTCTGACGAAGCATGTTCCTAATAAGGGCAAAAGGGCGGGATCTCACTGTAGACTCGGCCCTTGCGTGACGTGTAGCTCGCGCAGCTCCAATGCTAACAGTCCGACCTCCGTTAAGTAGGAGATTAAAAAAAAATTATTTCGAAAACCAGCCTGGTTTCTATTTTTTTGACTAACCCAGCGTTATCTCAGGAGGAATATGTAGCCATAGAAAGTGTTGAAAAAATTGAAACCAGGCATTAAAGTTGTTTTTAACGTGTCTAAAGTCCAATGCTTTTCAATGGGGCCTAGCGGCCAAATGAAGGTACTACAGCAATGGAGGAGCAATGGCGGCCTCCAGTGTTGCGGTCACAAAGCAGAGCAGCCAGCGGCCATTGCATCTAACACACTGTGGTGTCCAAGTGTTTTAATGTGAACAATAACTCCAGTATTTTAACTTTTAAAATCGCCATTAATTTACAATTGCTGCTAATCCCATAATGCTTAGCGATATGACATCACATTCCCGAACTCTATACTACAACAACACAAAGACACAATAATAAAAACTATTCATTCATTCATTCATATACTATACACAAACTATGGTAAGAAACTAAACTGCTTCTGTTCCTTCCGTCATTGGCCTAAAGCTACAATACAGAGTTTTTAAACTAGAAAACTAATTCACACATTTACAAAATTAACACAAACACAATAAAAATATATATTTTACCTTATTTTCCACTATAAATTAACCTATTAAATCACTTATAAAATAAATATGATTAGCAAATATGAATACTGCACACATGAATCAAACTAAACCACAGCACATTTCAAAACTCTATTTTTATGCAAAGTACAATAGTATTATTTTAACCAGTTATTTAACAAAGGTAATGGGAAACATAAATCGTTTCGGCACAGAACAATGAAGTCGCCCTGTTTGAGACCGTAATCGCTGCTGCATGTTTTACAAATGCTAATTAGTGTTGAGACTTAAAAAGTGCTCCTTTGGTTTTGTCCTGAACCTCCTTTGACAAACTGAGCACTGGGGCTTTTTCTCTGCTCCATCTCCTCTTTCTCTGTAAGGTGTGATTTTGTCTTTAGCCTCAAATCTCTTCAACAAACTGCTGCTTCTTCTCTGCAGTGTTTATTTCGTCGACTAAAATATTTAGTCATAATTTTAGTCAAAGTAATATTTTTGCAGATTAAAATTAGACTAAAACTAAATTCAAAGTTGTTTATGAGACTAACACTGTGACTAAAATGTCCAGATATTTTCGTTGACTAAAATACGACAAAATAAAATGAAAAGACGAAACTAAAACCATCCAACCATGTAACTTTACTCGACTAAAACTAGACTAAAATGGAAGAGAATTATTTGACTAAATCTCGACTGAAATTAAATGACATTTTCGTCAAAAAACTAAAGCTACATTAAAATATGTCGTGAGACTTAACACTGCTGCTCTGCTCCTGGACGTCGTCTGTGTTTGTGTTTTTGTAAAGTCGACTTTTGTCCAAAGCTGTGATTACAGATGCAACAGATGTGAGGTTTGTCTCCTGTGTGGGTTCTCATGTGTGTCTTGAGACTATACATCTGGGAAAATGTTTTACTACAGACTGAGCAGCTGTATGGTCTCTCTCCTTTGTGAATCGAATGTGGTTTTGTTAATTTTGTTTTGCACCAAATCTATATTGACAAACTCTTCTCAGCTCTTTCTCTGGCGCCCTCTCCTGTGTGCTTTTTCAAGTGGCTAGCAAGATCATACTAAAGGGAAAAAGTCCTCTCACAAACTGAGCAGCTGTGAGGTTTCTCTCCTGAGTGCACACTCTTGTGTCTTTGCAAAACATGTTTATACCCGAATATCTTTAGACAAACAGAGCACTGGTGCCTCTTATTAATGCCTCGATCTGCACAGCTGTAAGGTCTCTCTGAGTAGATTCTCCAATGAGTCCAGAGACTAATCTGTTGGGCAAAAGTTTTATTACAGACTGATCAGCTGAAAGGTCTCTCTCCTCTGTGAACTCGAGTGTGTCTTTGTAAAACGTTTTTTCCTCACAAATCTCTTGTTACAAACTGAGCACTGGTGCTTCTTCTCAGCTCGATCACTAGCGCCCTCTCCTGTGTGTGTCCTCATATGTGCAGATAGATTAGCACTTTGGGCAAATGCTTTATTACAGATTGTACAGCTGAATGGTTTCTCTCCTGTGTGAAGTCGAATGTGATTTTGTAAACCGATTTCCTCACAAATCTCTTGTTACAAACTGAGCACTGGTGTTTCTTCTCGGCTCCATCACTAGCGCCCTCGCCTGTGTGTCTCCTCATATGTTTAGTTAGATTAGCACTTTGGGCAAATGCTTTATTACAGATTGATCAGCTGAAAGGTCTCTCTCCTGTGTGAACTCGAGTGTGTCTTTGTAAAACGTATTTCCTCACAAATCTCTTGTTACAAACTGAGCACTGGTGTTTCTTCTCGGCTCCATCACTAGCGCCCTCGCCTGTGTGTCTCCTCTTATGTACAGTTAGATTATACTGTTTGGTAAATGTTTCCTCACACAAGGAACAGCTGTAAGGCTCCTCTCTTGAGTGAATTTCATATGTTTATTTAGATTACCACTTTGGCCAAATGTGCTATTACAGACTGTACAGCTGAATGGTTTCTCTCCTGTGTGAACTCGAATGTGATTTTGTAAAACCTGTTTCGATACAAATCTCTTGTTACAAACTGAGCACTGGTGCCTCTTCTCAGCTCGATCACTAGCGCCCTCTCCTGTGTGTCTCCTCATATGTGCAGATAGATTAGCACTTTGGACAAATGTTTTATTACAGATTGTACAGCTGAATGGTTTCTCTCCTGTGTGAAGTCGACTGTGTCTTTGTAAAACCGATTTCCTCACAAATCTCTTGTTACAAACTGAGCACTGGTGCTTCTTCTCGGCTCGATCACTAGCGCCCTCTCCTGTGTGTGTCCTCATATGTGCAGATAGAGAAGTACTTTGGGCAAATGTTTTATTACAGATTGAGCAGCTGAAAGGTCTCTCGCCCGTGTGTGTTCTCATATGTACAGTTAAATTACTATTATAGAAAAATGTTTTATTACAGATTGAACAGCTGAAAGGTTTCTCTCCTGTGTGAACTCGAATGTGATTTTGTAAACTCTGTTTTGTCCCAACTCTCTGTTACAAACTGAGCACTGGTGCTTCTTCTCAGCTCGATCACTAGCGCCCTCTCCTGTGTGTGTCCTCATATGTTTAGTTAGATTAGCACTTTGGGCAAATGCTTTATTACAGATTGAGCAGCTGAAGGTCTCTCTCCTGTGTGAATTCGAGTGTGTCTTTGTAAAGCCTGTTTCGTCATAAATCTCTTTTTACAAACTGAGCACTGGTGCTTCTTCCTCTCAGCTCCTTCAGGTCCTGACAGGTCCTCCTCGTGGACAGAGGCGCTGGTCTCTGGTGCAGACTTGTATTTGGGAATAGACCGGTGCTTCTTGCAGCTGGAGGCTGGATGGTTCCCAGTCGTCGTCATTGTCAGACGAGTGCTCAGTTTGTCCCTCAGTCTCTAAACTGTCCTCTCCCTGCGTTTCCTTTCGGTGCTCAGTTTGTCTTTGTTGAAGCAGTGAGGACTCTTCGCTCTTCACACAGACAACGCTGGACTCTGGGACAGACCTGAGAAATGATTAAAAACATAGATTTAAAAATGTAAAGTGAGTATTTGTCAGTGAAATGTGAGTGTGTTTAAGCGGTGGAGCCTACACTGGCAGCTGCTCTTCCTCCTGTTTGACGCTCTGTTCCTCTTCCTCCTGTTTGACGCTCTGTTCCTCTTCCTCCTGTTTGACACTCTGTTCCTCTTCCTCCTCTTTAATCTGTGGACTCTCTGGGATTTCCTGCTTCAGATGAGGGCCAGGACTCAGTGAGGACATCTGGACACCTGCAGGAGACCATGGGAACTACATTATGATGGGAAAAAGACTCATGTTTTGAAGAAGAGTGTTTTACAGACAGCTCGTCGACTAGGGATGGTCCGATATGAACATTTTCTGCAAATATCGATATCCGATATTTGCCTCGCTGCTGTGGCCGATATCCGATATTTGCAGATATTTATTTTGACATTAAAAATCAATAGAAAGGCTCAGTTAAATGTTGTAAAGTTTGCAAATTGTCGTTCCATTATTGGAATGTCTTATGCTTATGCCTGGGACTCACTGTCTCTCACTATGATGAAACAAACAATCCTTTTTATTAGAAAAATATTAAAAGATCAAATGCAATGTTGGAGAGAAATGTCATTTTGTTTTTGGCTAAATATTTACTCAGACCTATTTATTATTATACTTTCACCCATGTCCTCTATTAATGGGAAACAGTGACACTGGTACACAGGCTACTAAACATGTAGCCTAGCATGTTGTTTAAGTTACATGTTTTAACTTTAAACAAATCTGATGGACTTCTCTGAGGACAGCTCTGTATGAAGCTTTAGAATTGCTAAAAATAGCATCATGTCACTTTAACAGCATCTTATACTGAACTTATGAGGCCAGACTGAAGATTTAGAGTTGGTTTAGAGCAGGCAAAAGGCAAACAGTAGCTTTACAAGATTAGCATGAGCTTTGAACTGCATTGTTTTTAATGAAAAAAGCGCTAACGATGCAAATGCGTCTAATTAAATATGCACGGAAATGTGGACATAACGCCTCGTTTTCACGGGTCATTAACATGACAAAAGTGGGCACAGTAAAAGTGAGCCATTATCATCACTGTAGTAAACCTACATGACGACAGAAAGCCAAGTTGACGTGTTGTAGCCTTTAGCCTGTTAGAAGCTATGCTATGCTAACAAACAAAGTTATAAATCTGGCATCAGGACGGAGAAACTTTTACAACACTCACCTCTCAGATGTAGCAACAATCCATCAGAAAAAGATTCATGTTAATCCTGAGTCAGAATAATGTCCATGGAGGCAGTTTTAGTCCAGTTTGTAACAGCAGCAGCTTGTGTCTCTGTGTCTCTGTGGTGTCCAAGTGTCCACTTTGTTTAAACTTAGTAAAAACATATTTTCTTTTGGAGACGTGTGAATTTATGCTGAGTTTCTTTATTTTTAGGAGCCACTGTTTATTTCAGATCATTTGAACAAACTGTTGCCCCAGTCAGGTCAGTGCAGCCCGTCTACACTGCTGCTGCATTCAAGTGCACTACGACATTACAGCGCAGTAAATAATTCAAAGCAAAAATAAATATCGGCCAATATTTTCCCATATTGGACCGATACCGATTTGTGAAAAAATGACAACTTTCGGCCGATAATATCGGCGGTGCCGATATATCGGTCATCCCTATCGTCAACTGAGTCTTCCTCGGTCAGAAGGAAAAGGCAAACTCCAAAAGGTACAGATCAGTGAGGAAGATAAAATGGAACAGACATACCCAGATAAAAAGTACTAAGAGGAATACTTATAATGCACATTTTGCAACTCTTTACTGAAATAGGTCATTTTGATTTTCTCTGCTTGTAAAATGAGTCTCTATTGTAGCCACAGAAATCAGTCTGACCTTTGTTTTATCCAAATCTATCCAATGGTGTCCAGTTTGGATAGAAACCTTTTTGAAATGCTTGAACCTACAGATATCAATGAATGCTCTACTGAAAGTTGAGGAATCCATAGGTGAACACATTCAGTCTATTAGTTACTTTTAAAAATGAGTCAAAACAGGTGTTAAGGCAAGTATATGTTTTTAACTGAAACATGGCTTGACAAAAACACTGGTAACGCAGTTTTGATTGAATGTAGTCCATCAAATTACAATTTTGTGTCTGAAACACGCCAAAACCAGAGGGGCGGGGGTGTCTGTGCAATATTCAGGGACAATATAGTCATCCACAAATTGTCATTTGGGGTTTTTGTATCATTTGAGTATGTATCTTTCAAAATGGAGATAAAACAATCTTCCATTCTTTATATGACTATTTACAAACCACCACAGAATTGTTTTATCGAAGATTTTTCTGAATTACTTTCATTTATATGCACTGATTTTGAATGTTTAATAATTTCAGGTGATTTTAATGTGCATGTGGATGTGACCAATGACAGGCATGCAAAAGAACTTAATGCTGTTCTTGAAATGTTTGGTTTAACTCAGCACGTGAGTGAGGCGACTCACAACAAAGGTCACACTCTAGATCTAGTTATTACAAAAGGTGTTAATATATCAAATGTGAATGTTGTTGATGCTGCTTTATCTGATCATTGTTGTGTCTTTTTTGACTTGTCTGTTGCACCCAAACCAGTGGTTGGGCCTGGAGTTATTCAGAGAAGACACATAAATGATACAACAGGGACACAGTTTATGGAAATGATCAGATTTGAAAATCCTCCATGTTCAACTGTTGATAATCTGTTGGACTCTTATACATCAAGCGTCTTAAATGTTTTGGATACTATTGCTCCTGTCAAGGTTAAAATGGTTAACAATAGACAAAAGGCACCTTGGAGAAGTGAAGATTGGGTCAGGGCACAGAAAAGGGAGTGCCGAAAAGCCGAACGGAAATGGTGCAAGTCAAAGCTCCAGGTTCATTTTGAGATATACAAAGAAGTGCTTTGTGAGTTCAACCAGATTTTGCGTGGAGAAAGGGAGAAATACTTCTCTAAAATCATCGCAAACTGCAGAAACAATTCTCGTGTTCTGTTTTCCACAGTAAACAGATTAACTAACCCTCCAGTTTCACTGCCCTTAGAACTAATCTCTACATCGAAGTGCAATGAGTTTGCAATATTTTTTTATGATAAAGTCCAAGGCATAAAAAATGCCATAATTAACATAACACAAATACCAACCCTGCCACCAGCTAGACACCTTGAGCTGACACATTTCACTCCTGTTAATGACAAAACAATCGAAGAGGTTATCTCCGGTCTGAGTTCATGTACATGCTGCCTTGATGAATTACCCACTAGATTTCTGAAGTCTGTGTTGACCAGCTTGTTACCACAACTTGTTCAGTTAGTTAACATCTCATTTGAGACTGGAGCATTTCCAAAGGCCTTGAAAACCGCGGTCATTAAGCCTCTTCTAAAGAAGAGCAGCCTTGATCCCAAGGTACTGAACAACTACCGGCCCATATCAAACCTACCGTTCTTAGGAAAAGTCCTAGAGAAAGTAATATATCAACAGCTCACTTACTTTCTCCTATCTAACAATGTGTTTGATACTTTCCAGTCAGGATTTAGGCCCCACCACAGCACTGAGACAGCTCTGATCAAGGTGACAAATGATATCCGTATGAACACCAACGCAGGTAAGGTCTCAGTTTTAGTTCTGCTGGACCTGAGCGCTGCCTTTGACACAGTGGACCACGGGATCTTACTTCACAGGTTAGAAAACTGGGTGGGAATCTCTGGTACTGCTCTAAACTGGTTCAAGTCCTATCTCGAGGATAGGACGTACTTTGTCGAAACTGGCAACTGTGTCTCAGACAAAATTTCCATGACCTGTGGAGTCCCCCAGGGTCAATCTTGGGACCCCTCTTATTCAACTTGTACATGCTTCCATTGGGTCAGCTAATAAACAGCAACAATGTGTCGTACCACAACTACGCAGATGACACTCAGATCTACGTGTCACTGATATAGGTGAACATGGGCCTGTAGATACACTCTGTCACTGCATCGAACAGATCAGTTTGTGGATGCAAAACAACTTTCTCCAACTAAACTCAGACAAAACTGAGATCATTGTCTTTGGCCCACAGACACAAAGACAAAGTGTTATCAGTCACCTTGAGTCTCTCGCTCTGAAACCAAAAAATCAGGTTAGAAATCTAGGAGTAATCATGGACTCAGACCTGAACTTAAACAGCCACATCAAAGCAATAACGTCATCAGCTTTTTACCGTCTGAAGAACATTGCTAAGATCAGAGGAATAGTGTGAAAACCAGACTTAGAGAGACTCATCCATGCATTTGTCTCCAGCAGGTTAGACTACTGTAACGGCTGCTCACTGGCCTTTCTAAACGAGCTGTTAGAGCTGCAGAACATCCAGAACGCTGCTGCTCGAGTCCTGACAAGAACCAGGAAATACGACCACATTAGTCCAGTGCTCCGGTCTCTGCACTGGCTTCCTATCACTCAGAGAATAGAATTTAAACAGCTCTGCTTGTGTACAAGTCTTTTCATGGTTTAGCACCAAAGTCCATCTCTGACATGTTAGAGCCGTATGAACCATCTCGGGCCCTGAGAACTTCAGGGAGGGTCTCCTGGTGGTTCCCAGAGTCAATAATAAACACGGTGAGGCTGCGTTTCAGTTTCATGCAGCTAAAATCTGGAACAGTCTTCATGAGGATGTGAGACAGGCCTCAACTCTGACAATGTTCAAATCCAGGCTGAAAACAGCTCTTTTTACCCGTGCATATGAAAACTGAAAGTATTTTATCTGCACTCTTGCCTTTTACTGTCATTGATTAACTTTATGTTGACGTTTTATTGATTGATTTGAACTGTTTTCTTGTAATTTTTCTGCAACTGTGAAGCACTTTGAATTGCCTTGTGTATGAATTGTGCTCTACAAATAAACTTGCTTTGCCTATAAAAGGATATTTTTCAAATTCACACAAACACTGCAAAGTGTAAACACTCAAACTATATACATATGCTTTGCACCATTTGTGCCCCTGGAAGAGCGTGGTCGCTTCTAACTTCATCCTGTTTGGAGACCAAATGCTAACAACATCTTTGGTCGTTTTGCGTGACTGAGCGCACGCATAAAGACCAGACAGGTACACGTCAACTCGTCTAAGCTCAGGTAACATACTGTATCTCAGTATGGAAAAACGGTGTTCTGTTCCTTTAATGCACTGTCCCATCTTAAATAAATAAATATGGTCGATTATTCTTTGTGACTTTGTGGTTAAATGTAATTTCAAACAGCACACTTTTCATATGACTATGAATTTAATTACATTTGTATTAGTTGCAGCACAGTAAACACATTTATATTGCAAGTGCAGTATTTAAAATGTGCTTCCTAACAGACGTATCTTAATTATGCCTGATAATAATGCACTTTTTGTAGCTGTTGTTTGAGTTTATTACATTTGTATTGGTTAAAAGAGTTCAGGATCATGATGTCCTGACGCGAAGCATCATGGGGGTTTGAAGAAGTATCAAACTAAAGGGTAAAATGATTGGGGTTATTGTGGTTGTGTCTGAATGATCCACCCCTGGTCTGAATGCTCCACTCACCCGGTCTGAATGCTTCAGTCCCAATTTTAATGTTTCAATTTCTCCTACACCTGGCAGGGGGAATTCAGACCAATTAGGCCAAGGCATTCAGACCCCTCAGTGGGGCATTCAGACCCCTCAGTGGGGCATTCAGACCCCTCAGTGGGGCATTTGGACTGGGGTATTCAGGTAGTGGGGTATTCTGACAAAAGCCCCTCCCGCCACAACATCAGTGTTTTCCCCTCCACCATCAGACTCAAGAACAAAAACAAGACATAATAACTCTGTTTCAGACTGAATGAATGGAAGCACCTGCTCCGGCCATTTGCTCTGGATCCGCTGCTATCACTTAATGCACCTGCACATCTGTGAACGCACTCACACTGTTGTTCTACGTCAAATTGTTGTTGTCTTTACCATTAAAAAAAAAAAGTATTTTATCTACTTTATGCACGCTCTTACAGACTTACAGTTTTAACGTTTTTATAGCTTATTTTTTTATCTAAATTCTGTTATGTTTTTATTTTGCACAATTGTACCGAGTAAAATTCCTAGTTTGTGAACCTGTTCTCAAACAAAGGCAATAAACACTATTCTGATTGTGATTGTGCAGGTCAGGCTAACCCCGTGCTGTGTCTCACCAGTGTAGTGCTCTCGGAGGATCTTTAGCGCTTTCCTTCCATCGTCTGTGGCTTCTCTCCTCACGAGGGAAAGGCTTTTGTCATCCAACACTTCAATAAGCTCCGCATAAGCTTCTTTATTTCTCTCTTCGTTGCATTTCTCCTCTTGTTCTTCGTCTGGCTCGTCCAAAATGGCGCTCTTTAGCCCAAGTTGCCGCAAGTGTCCCAAGAATCGATTTTCCCACAGCTCGTACTTTCTTTCGTCCCCGTTAAAGAACAAACGACTCCTCCGGTTTCCTCTGTCCCTCCGGGGCCCGCTGCCTGTGGGTCGGCTCATTGTAAGAGCGAGAACCCCTTGAAAACAGGCCCATTTAGCGGAGGAAAAATCACACTTCCGGTGTTGGACTTTTCAGTGTAAAAGCACTAGAATACCTGTTGAGCTTCTCCAGTTTTACTGACTTCACTGATTGAGGCTGAGGAACGCCATCACCTGACACAGCTCTGTTATTTCTTTTACAGATAAACGGGTGTGGGGTGAACCAGGACACACGGTTTCCTCTTTATTCTTGTGGTGTACTTAAATAACGAGGCGATGCACGCGTTTTACCACTTTATATAGAAGATCTCTGGGAGCCACAAACAACATGACACGAGGGAATTACAGTCTGAACATTTGTATGACATGCGCAGTAGACACAATAGCTAACTACAGCAAGTCTTCAGGGTCAACCTTAACACTCATTATAATAGTATTAATACACCACAATTCTCAAAGGGAGTAGGAGGAGAACTTATTTAAAAGATCTGTATCCTGCTATTTTAGCCATTCCAAAGTAAAGTATAGGCATTTATATGATATATTGTACCTCTATCACTATGGAGTACTCATTTTTGAGAGAAATATAAGTATGTTCTGGGGGTATTTTCCAAACCCGGAAGACAAGACGCTTCGATTCAGTTAACTCCGCCCCTCTCTCTGCTCATTCCACATTCACAGTATTATAAATATAAATATCGCTGCAAAAAGTGAAGTTACTTCACATAATGCAGTTATAAGGAGTTGACATGTGCAACACAGTTTCATAAATGGCTAACACACACGCTAACACACACGCTAACACACACACGCTAACACACCTAACACACCGCTAACACACACGCTAACACACCACACTAACACACACGCTAACACACACACGCTAACACACACGCTAACACACGTTTTGATTGACTCACCGCTCAGCCTGGCCTCCCCATCGGGTTATGGCACTCGTGTTGGTTATAAAAGTGAATCCACTTTGATTCTGGCCGAGGTTCACCAAGCATCCATCAGGTTGGTTGATAAAGTCGCTGAATCCCAGAAAGAAATTCCAACTTCTGGCGAGTGCACTCTTCTTTAGGAAGGTTGAATAGTCCTGTTGCTCTCGTAGCCAAACGCGAACCCGTGACATTATCATTGGGTAAGAAAAAAGAACAGGCGTGTCCAGAGTAGGTTAGAAAGAGCTCAGTCTTCAAAAACAACACTTCTGCTCCGATCCATGGCTCCTCCGGCCGTGGGTGCGCTTGATTAGGCTCGTGGGACAGCACAGACGCGTCAAAGTTGCTTTATTTTTTATTTTTATTTTTTATCTCTTACAACAACAAAAAATAATGAAAAAGCTGTTTTATAAATTAAAATCAGGCCGTAAGGCATTACATTACAGACGTAGAGCACTTCCGTTCCTTTGTGACGACACAACTGAACAGCTCAGTGGTTTACCAGGAGAGGGCGGAGCAGCTGCTCAGAGAGCAGGATTCAGGAGGATTACTGAGAACTGCGTGAATGAAGCCAAAAACCGCTCTGGGGGTGTTTTTGAGAAGGAAATAGCAAAACAACATGGCTAAAAACTCCAAAAAGTCGATTTTGCATGATATAGGACCTTTAAACCTACCCCTCAGTCTAGGCTTGTACATCATTATCAATCATTCATGGTCATACGATCAAAAGGGGAAAAGGAAGTCATACAAATAGCAAAGCACATATCTCATATAGTACAGGTGAAACTCGTAAAATTAGAATATCGTTCAAAAGTTCATTTATTTCATTAATCCAACTTAAAATGTGAAACTATAGACCAAGGGTCACCAACCTTTTTTCAGCCGAGGGCCACTTCAAGAGCATTAAGTTGTTCGAGAGCTACCAGTTAAAAACAAATCCTAAAGACTTAAATGTATACTGTTTACTTGTAGGATATTGACCCCATATTATATCAAAATAGCTTTATTTTAAACTCGTACTGAATCACAAGAACAGAAATAACAGTATTTTTAAGAATCAGATTTGAGAAAATTAAGTGTTTTACACCTAAGAAAAAGTCTCAAGGGCTACTGGGCATGCCCCAAAGGGCACCTGGGTGCCCGCGGGCACCACGTTGGTGACCCCTGCTATAGACTCATTACATGCAAGGTCAAGGTCAAGGTAAAAGTCAAATTTATTTATAAAGCACATTTACAAACAGCAGCTGTCCCCTCTGCTCTTACCCTTAGACCTGGGAATGTCTAGAAGACATTGTTCAGCAGACCTCAGAGCTCTGACAGGACTGTGCAAGGATATCAGGTCTGACAAATAAGATGGGGCTAATCCATTTAGACATTTAAAAACAAGCAAGAGGATTTTAAAATCTATTCTATAAACAACAGGTAGCCAGTGCAGAGATGCAAGCACAGGAGTGATGTGGTCATATCGTGATGTTCCTGAGAGCAGTCGTGCAGCCATCTGGAGGCGCTGAATCGAGGATTGGTTCAGACCAAAATAAAGTGAATTACAGTAGTCCAAGCGACTGGTTATAAGGGCATGAACTACTGTTTCAAATTGGTTAGAGGGCAAGCTTCACATTTTCAACAATATTCTTCAGTGATGTTGAGAGTTTGCAAAGTGACACATGTCAAGCCTTCTTTATAATCTTGATGATTATGGCTTACAGTCCATTTTCACAATATTCTCATTTTCTGAGGTTTTTAATTTGGGGTTTTATTGAGCCATAATCATCCAAATTATAACAAAGGCTTGACATTTGTCACTTTGCATGTAATGAGTCTATAGTTTCACATTTTAAGTTGAATTACAGAAGTAAACAAAATACCGAAGTAATTTTCCGAGTTTCACCTGTATATTGTTTTTCCTTTCCTTTCTAGTTGTACAAAAATACATACATACACTACAAGAGTTTTAAATGTAGTTCAGCCTTCGATTTTCATTACGTGAGATGTTAAGAACACTGCATTTGTATGATTCTTACATCCAACATTTTGAACAAAATGTTCAGGGTTTTTTTTCTCTGAAGTTTTATAGGTGTTGCCACAAACCTCAATGCAGTAGTAGAGTATTACTCTTTGTCATTTTTTATTAAATAGACTTGCTATATGCGGTGTACATCTTTAATTATGGCTTATTATATTATATATATATTTCTTGCAAATGTGTTATTATCAAACCACTGTTTTGACTTAATTATGTTGAGAGTTTGGTCTTAAGATGCTGTAAATCCTTTCCTGAACACAGAATAGTCGAATCATCAGAAAATAGTATGAATTTCAGGTTGGTAGGAATAAAACAGTAAAAACAGTTTAGGCCCCAAGATTGATCCTTGTGGCACACCACATGATATGCCCCATTTCAGATGTGCATTCTCCATCCCTCCCCATTTCATGGACCAAAACCACATTTTATTTTTTTTTATTTACATACATTTATACATTTTAAAAATATGTTTTTATATAATAATGTAAACATTTAACATTGTTTATGTACTGTATTTCACATTAACCAGGTGTAAAATGAATACTACATGGACAAACTGAATATGCTCTTGGAGCTCCATAACTGATATACATGCCTTTCACTTAGTATCAGGTGTGGCGCTGCTGGAGCACAGTTTTGACCGTGCTGAGAAATCTTACCAAACATCCATAAACTGAGTTATTATTTTGTTTTTCAGTTTTTTTCCATACTCACGTTGTAATACAATAACGGATTGATATATCCAATGAAATTTTTACGTTTTGGCATTTTCACTTTTTTCTTATGGGTGCGTTCAGCCAGCCAACAATGCGCCACCATACATTTGATTCTCAGTTGTAAACACTGACTATTGTAATCCTGTAAACAAAATGTAAAACAAAACCTGCCCTCTCTCTAGCCGACAGAGTCCAGGCAACAACTCTACATTCAGTGGAGGAAAACAATCACAACACCGTGCGTCATTTCTTCTACTTCCGGTGTGGGACTTTTCAGTGTAAAATGGTAAATAGTCTCCTAACTTCTATCGCGCTTTTCCACCTACACTCAAGAGGTGGGTAGTACTCAGTTACAGTTACTCAAGTACTTAAGTAACTGTACTTTTTTTTATGCAGTACTTTTTGCTTCTAGAATCCGAATAGTTTTTTATTGCCATTGTTTGAGAACAGGTTCACAAACTAGGATTTTTTTTTCGGTACAATCACAGAATTTAGATTTAAAAAAGAAAAAGCTATAAAAACTTTAAAACTCTAAGGGCATGCATACAGAATAAGGCAATAAAAATAGAATAAAAGCAAAATATGACAACAGAGGACAACATTGACATAGAACAGCGTGATTGTATTCACAGATGTGCAGGTGCATTATGGGTGTGGAAATACACAATAGTGTAATAGGGCAGTGACAATGGCTGGAACAGGTTATTATGTTCATGAGTCTGTAAAACGTTTTCAAGAGTTCAAAGCGTTTTACAGCAAGGAACCAGTCACCCATTCTCTCTCTCATTCATACACCAGTGTACACAGACACTGGAGGCAAGGAGGGTGAAGTGTCTTGCCCAAGGACACAATGACAGTGAACACCTTCAGGACCTGGGATTCAAACCCCCGACCTTCCGATCACGAGACAACCCGCTCTACCAGCTGCACCACTGTCGCCCACATACTTATGTAGAGTATATGAAGAGCGCTGGGCCCAGGACAGACCCCTGAGGAACATCACCTTCTGTGACAGATAAACGTGTGGGGTCAGAAAAACGCTCAAACAAAACACACATGGTTTCCCCTTTATTCTTTTAACTCAGGCCTTAAATAACAATAACATTTACAGATCAAACAATAAATGAAATTACATTTGCAACATAAAATCCTCGCACTGACATAGTGACGGGCAGAACCAATCATTCTAAAATTAAAATAATATAATTGTAACTAGTTATTGAACAAATTTTATGTGGAAGATATTACATAAAGGAAGAATGAGACAGAAAACAATACATGAAAATGCAGCGAAATAACGTTTTAGCTGCGATAAACGATAAACAGCTGGAAGGTTCTAGCCCTTATGCTTCCTACAAAGTACTTTAAGCCCGCGCTTACTCTCTCACAAACTGTACAGCTGTAAGGCCTCTCTCCAGTGTGAGTTCTCATGTGGGAGGTTCATTGTTTATATATAGTCCAACAGCTGAAAGGTTTGTCGCCTAATGCATTGGGTTTCAAGTGTTCTTGGGAAATGCGGTTACAAACTGAGCAACTGTAAGGCTTTTGTCTTGTGTAACTTCTCATGGTTTTTGAGAATATTTTTGTAGACAAATGTTTTATTGCAGATTGAGCAGCTGAAAGGTCTCTCTCCTGTGTGATATTTCATATGCAAAATTAAACTGTTCTTTTCAACAAAAGTTCTGTAACAACCAGAGCAACTGTAAGGTCTCTCCCCCGAGTGTTTTTTCATGTGTGTGGTTAGAGTACCCTTTCGGAAAAATCTTTGCTCACACAGTGAACAGCTGTAAGGCCTCTCTCCCGTGTGCCTTCTCATGTGTACAGTTAGACTCCTTGGTTGTATGAATGTTTTGTTACAGATTGAACACGTTGGCCGCTCCTCCGTGTGAATTTTTAAATGTGTGTTGAGATGATTTTTTTTAGTATATGTTCTATTACAAAATGAGCAACTGAATGGTCTCTCTTCTGTGTGAACTCGAATGTGATTTTGTAATTTGCGTTCTGTCCGAAATCTCCTGTTACAAACTGAGCACTGCTTCTCTCCTGTGTGTGTCTTCATATGTACAGTTAGAGTTTTCTTTTTGGCAAATGTTTCCTTACACCGGGAACATCCGAAAGGTCTCTCTCCTGTGTGAACTCTGATATGATTTTGTAAGTTGTGTTTTCTCCTAAATCCCCTGTTACAAAATGAGCACTGGTGCTCACTAGCGCCCTCTCCTGTGTGTGTCCTCATATGTTCAGTAAGATTTTTCTTTTTGGCAAATGTTTCCTCACACAATGAGCAGCTGTAAGGCCTCTCTCTTGAGTGAATTTTCACATGTTTAGTTAGATTACTATTTTGGGCAAATGCTCTATTACAGATTGAGCAGCTGAATGGTCTCTCTCCTGTGTGAACTCTAAAGTGTCTTTTTAAATGCCGTTTCGTCACAAATCTCTTCTTACAAAGTGAGCACTGGTGCTTCTTCCCTTCAGCCCCTTCTGCTCCTGACAGGTCCTCATCGTTAACAGAGGCGCTGGTCTCTGGTGCAGACTTGTTTTGGGGGAACAGAGCTGTGCTTTTAGCAGCTGAACACCTGAATAGTTCCCAGTCGTCATCGTTGTCAGTGTCAGAGTCTTCGCTCTTCACACAGACGGCCCTGAACTCTGGGACAGACCTGAAAATGATTAAAAACACAGATTTAAAAGTGTAAAGTGAGTATTTGTCTACGTGTTTAAAGTGGTGGAGCCTACACTGGCAGCTGCTCTTCCTCCTGTTTGACGCTCTGTTCCTCTGGCTCCTCTTTAATCTGAGGAGGCTCTGGGATTTCCTGCTTCAGATCAGGGCCAGGACTCAGTGAGGACGTCTGGACACCTGCAGGAGACAGTGAGAAATACATTATGTCATACGTAACCTCAATGGAGGATGTTGCTAGCAGTGCACTGCACGCCACGGGGAGAGAGGGATAGGGAGAGAGAGGCGCCGCTGCCCGGCAGCATCATGAGAGCTGCGGCGCCGCTCTGTGTCACGTTTACCGGTGTGTTCTCCCGCTCCGCGTATAAACTCTGTTTGTGAACGATCTGAACCACTTTCTCCCATTTTAGTCTCGTCTCGTCTCGTCGACATAAACTCATAAACGTCTCGTCAGGTTTTAGTCCCTAAAGAGCTATTTTTAGCTCGTCATTGTTACGTTATGGTCATTAAAAAAAGGGGCGTCAATGAAATGATATCGTTATCGTCTAACACTGGTTTAGGGGAAGAACGACCTCTAAAAAAAAAAAAAAAATCAGGGGAGACTTTAAGGCTTTAGGTGAGATTTTTTCTTCAAGGGCGCAGGCCCTTGATTCTTCAGCTCCGCCCCTGCAGCTCTCAGATACAGACTCTGAACCTCAGCCTGATGTTGCAGAGAGAAAACACTGACCAACATGAGCAGCGCTCACCTCGTGTAGGGCAAGAGCAAGAGAGAGGGAGAGAACTAAAGTTTAGAATGGGGTCCTGAATTTAATTCCACTGCGATCCAAAAAATAAAGTAGAATAATTATCAAGCAAAGGTCTGGAACATAATTTACCGTAATAATAATTTGTGCGCTTTGAAAACAATGCAACAATTCATTATAGTTTTGTTTTTACTCTAAAATTACATTTTGGGTTTCTAAATAACAGTACTGTACACAATGTGCCAATGCAGTGCTGTGTTTCTCCTTTTTGCTCAGCTCAACATTGAGCCCTGTTTAGTCCCAGTCCTGGTTTGGTCCAAGTTTAATCTTGGTTTAGTCCTGAGGGCTATTTCATAAAACTCGCTCAGTAAAGCTCAGCTTAGGCTCCAAATCCTGGCTTACCTGAGGCACAACAATTGAAGCTGCGATTACTGGGTTTCACCAAAGGGACACCAAGCTAGGCTAATCTCACTAATTCAAGACCGGTTCAACTAATTAGCACTTGCCATGTACAGAAGCAGACCACACTAACGATCACAGAGTTCACTGAGAAATCATGGCCAAGCATGAACGCGCAGCATACTTCACAGGCCGCCAGCCTTGTTCCGATACGTTAGCTCCATAGGTAGAGCGCAGGACTCCCATCCACAAGGTTGCGAGATCAATCTCAGCCTCGCTTATTATTTTTGGACTGGGCACCACTGGGAAGAACATAAATTGGCGCTTATGAATTTAAACACATTCTATTTGTCTCAGGAATTTAAACACATGATAGAAAAAAAAGAAAACACTGTTGACACAGGACACAGGTCATGAGGGCGGGGCCTGTGCAGTGCTTAATTTGATCCCCCGTTTGGGGAACGCATCCCCCAATTTTCAGTTTTTCAGGGTAAAGGATCCGGCAAAGATTTGATCTGATATAATGGTGTTTAATGAGAGTGTTTCGGCAAATGTTTTGGCCTGTTCCCTGAATCCATCACATCAAACCAAAAGTGTTCCTGAAATACTAATTTACAAATTAAGCACTGGTCCTGTGGGCGGGGCCTGTGGGCTAAGGTTCCTTTTATTGGACAAGCTTTTTGATGACACATAATGTCATTAATGTCACACAACTTTGTATTTCACAGATGAGACAAAGACATGTTGGTGTATATTTATAATTTATTGCATAAAGCAGCCATTCCCAAGTCCGGAACATCGCGGCCCCCTTGTCGATCCAAAATTTTCTCGGGCCCCCAATAGAAAATAATTTATCCTATTCATTGGAATTTTCTTATTGTTTTACAGCTAAAATTACATAAAAAGCAACATCTAGCAATGACTGGAGTTTAACACTGGTTTCAAGTAATACATTTTAGCAAATAAATATATTTTTCCTTTTAAAATATTTTTCAATGTACTTGTTTTCTAGACAAGCTTTTTGGGGCCCCCTATAGTGTCTCCAAGGCCCTGCAAGGGGCCCGGACCCCACTTTGGGAACCACAGGCATAAAGTAATTGATTTTGTGATGTCATGTTTTCTTTTTCACATTTTTGAGGCCAACATACATTTTGGCCAGATGATGGCGCTAATACCCGGCTTGTGTCATTTACATTGCCCTTTGGTGTTGGATTCCACGAAGAAGAAACATAGCTTGTCCTCAGTCTGTTCTCTGACTATATTTCCATAGTAACTGAGCCAGACTCAGAGTGAGCCTGGTTTATGAAACCGAAAAGACGACACAATAAACCAGACTTGGCCAAATAAGCCGAGTTTACAGAGTAAGCCAGCTTTATGAAATAGCCCTCCGGTTTAGTCCAAGTTTAATCTTGGTTTGGTCCTGGTTTGGTCCAGGTTTGGTCCAGGTTTGGTCCAGGTTTGGTCCAGGTTTGGTCCAGGTTTAGTCCAGGTTTAGTCCAGGTTTAGTCCAGGTTTAGTCCAGGTTTGGTCCTGCTCGCTGCTCTTTTGGTTTAAACGATGGAGAAACAGCCGTGCTGTTTGCGCGTAACAATCGCGCGTGCATATTTAATTAGATGATTAGCGTCTTCTCGGTTTTAAATCTTTAGCCGTATTTCAATCATTCTGCAGCCGTTTCTAAAGTTTAAAGCGAGCTCAGAGGCTGCAGTTTCTCTTTCTGTTCAGCTGGGTTAGCGTAGCGTGAGGGTGAGACAGCGCAGACGCAGCTGCAGGACTGAGGGAGTCACGTCGGGTCTAAAGTTTGGATCCAAGTTTCGGGTTCGGACGGGTTGGCGCGTGCGTCCGAACCAGACTGAGGTCAGCCATTTCGTGACCTCTGGTTTAGTTCATTATAGTGACAGCTGCATTAGCAGCGCAGTAAAGAGGTTTACTATGCAAATTAGCCATGTGGTCTTTTAGTTTATAAGCGAAAACAAAACTACGCGAAGCTGCCTTCATTTTTTGTAATAATAATAATAGGCTACTTAAACAGTGAGACATTGTTCACTGCTCCTTATTTGTCCTCTTAAACCTGCACCTCTGCTGCAGATGTTGGTGTTGGGTGAGAGACAGAGAAAGAGAGGGGAGCTGAGACTGTGGCGGATAAAAATAGACTATGGCGGGCCGCCACAGACTAATGTATTAGTGGGAAACCCTGTGGTTAGTCTGGTGTTATAAGTGATTTACCTCAGGTGCACTGTGGAGTGGGTCAGACTGTTTTTAATGCAGGCTAACTGATACCATAGAAATGCTTTAGCCTTGCACTAGCCTAGCGCCACTAGACTCTTCAAATGTAAGAACTGCATGAATTTAAGAAAAAAATATCTCCAGACATCAACAACACTCTGGATAACTAGGAAATGAGGCCCAATGTCAAAATCCTGAAATATCCCTTTAAACCTGCGGAGGCGCTGCATGGGCATGACTTCCTACACCCACATATAACAAGTAACACTGCAAGTGTCGTAGCATGTTGTGTTTTTTTACTCATTAATTGTCCATGAGAGTAAATACTACGCTGACAGAAAAGACAAAGGGACAGAGGGATGTTGTACTTTGTGTCACAACTCAATTACACAATGGAGATGTTTTCTTTTCACTCAAACTTGGAAGTAAATGAATTTCTCCATTGTGAGGTCAATAAAGGTTTATCTCATCCTATAAAAGGAAAACTCATGACAGTAGTGAAAAGTCTGTCCAACGATATCAAATCGTGTGTATATTTACATGGTGTAAAGTCAGAGGCATTTGGGCGTCTACGAGGTGTCAGGGAGAACATTTGATTTGTCACTTGAAGTTGCACAGGAACTCTGAGTTGGTCTGTCCATGAAAACTCATCTCTGTTTTCTAAAATACATCAATAATCAACTTGCAAATATACTGAGCCGATACAAAGGTATTGACAGAAAACTTAGTTATTGAAATCTATGCAACGATAATGTTGTTGGTGATGAGTTTTATTTATGCTGGAGTCGTCATTCACAGAGAAATATTTGCCTTTTATGCAAGACACCCGTCTATGTTCAAACTTATTTTACTGACTCAAAATGAAAGTGAAAAAGTCATTTGTAAACCAGGTTTTTTTTTAAAAGGCTCTTCCTTTGTTGAAATGATATTTGTTAAATGAGCTTTGTTCTGTTTTGTTAACCTGTGCTCCATACCATATATGGTCGTGAGCATTTAAATAAATAAAGAATTGATTAATAGAGTTAACGATAATGATGTCATATCGCTAAGCATCATGGGATTTGCAGCAGTATCAAACTAAACGGTAAAATACTCTGGGGTTATTGTTGTTGTGTTTTAGATGTAGCACCTAGCTAGCATCCAAACTTACCTCGTAATGTTGTATGTTACTTGAACGTTACTATTTTTCTTTTTTTGTTATTATTTGTTTTGCTTCTCAATTGCCAACTCTGACTCTCATAATCTTGTAAGTTTAAACTACAATTATAAATAAAACTAGAAATGCTGCAATGGCTGAAGCCATTGCGATTGACTGCGGAATAATGCTATTGCAGAAGTCACCTGAAAATCCTTGAAAATGCCTTGAAACTGTTGAAATACTTGACAAAGCTTTGAAACTCCTGAAGTCTTTAAAACTCCTGAAGTCCTTGAAACTGTTGAAACCTTGAAACTCCTGAAATCTTTGAAACTGTTGACACCTTGAAACTCCTGAAATCCTTCAAACTATTGAAACCTTGAAATTCCTAAATCCTTGACACTTTTGAATCCTTGAAACTCCTGGAGTCTTTGAAACTCCTTAAATTCCTAAAAGTGTCCTTAAAACTGTTGAAATTCCCCACACCACTGAAATTATCCGGTAACTATGGGAACCTGGGCAAGACTTGGCCTGGCTTCTTAGGTTTACCTGGATATGTTTTTTGTTCTGGTAACTATGGAAATCTGGTCTGGACTTGGCCTACCTTCTGTGGTTTACTTGGATGTGATTTTGGTTCGGTAACTATGGCAACCTAGTCTGGATTTGGCCTGGCTTCTGTGGTTCCCCTCGATCTGATTTTGGTTCCGGTTACGATGGGAGCCTGGTTTGGACTTAGCCCAGGTTCTGTGGTTTGGCCTTGATCTGCTTTTGGTTCTGGTAACTATGGCAAATTGGTCTGGTCTTGGTTTGGCTCTGGGTCTTGGTCTGGGTTCGGGTCTTGGTCTGGACTTGGCCCACCTTTTGTGGTCCGCCTTGATCTGATTTGGGTTCTGGTAACTATAGTAACCTGGTCTGGGACTTGGTCTGGTACTGGTCTGAGACTTGGTCTGGATGTTGGCCTGGGTCTTGGTCTGGGTCTTGGTTTGGCTTTTGTGGTTCGCCTTTATATATTTTTGGTTCTGGTAACTATGGCAACCTGGTCTGGGTCTTGGCTTGGGTCTTGGTTTGGCTTTTGTGGTTCGCCTTTATATATTTTTGGTTCTGGTAACTATGGCAACCTGGTCTGGGTCTTGGCTCGGGTCTGGGTCTGGGTTTGGGTCTGGGTCTTCGTTTGGTTTTGGGTCTTGGCTGGATTTTGTGGTTTGCCTTGATAGTGTTTTAGCTCTGGTAACTATGGCACCTGGTCTAGGTCTCGGTCTGGGTCTTAAGTCGGGTCTTGTTCTTGGTCTGGGTATTGGTTCGGGTCTTGGTTTGGGTCTTGTTCTGGGTCTTGGTTTGGGTCTGGGTCTTGGTTTGGATCTTGGTCTGGGTCTCGGTTCGGGTCTTGGTTCAGCTCTTGGTTCGGGTCTTGGTCTGGGTCTGGGTCTTGGTTCGGGTCTGGGTCTGGGTCTTGGTTCGGGGCTTGGTCTTGGTTCGGGTCTTGGTCTCGGTCTGGGTCTTGGTTTGGGTCTTGGTCTGGGTCTTGGTCTGGGTCTTGGTTCGGGTCTTGGTTTGGGTCTGGGTCTTGGTTCGGATCTGGGTCTGGGTCTTGGTTTGGGTCTTGGTTTGGGTCTTGGTCTGGGTCTGGGTCTTGGTTCGGGTCTTGGTCTGGGTCTTGGTTCAGGTCTTGGTCTGGGTCTCGGTCTTGGTTCGGGTCTTGGTCTCGGTCTGGGTCTTGGTTCGGGTCTTGGTCTGGGTCTTGGTTCGGGTCTTGGTTTGGCTCTAGGTCTTGGTTCGGATCTGGGTTTTGGCTCGGGTCTTGGTCTCGGTCTGGCTCTTGGTTCGGATCTTGGTCTGGGTCTTGGTCTGGGTCTTGGTTCGGATCTTGGTCTGGGTCTCGGTCTGGGTCTTGGTTCGGGTCTTGGTCTGGGTCTCGGTCTTGGTTCGGGTCTTGTTCAGGGTCTTGGTTTGGGTCTTGGTTTGGGTCTTGGTCTGGGTCTTGGTTCAGGTCTTGGTCTGGGTCTCGGTCTTGGTTCGGATCTTGGTCTGGGTCTTGGTTCGGGTCTTAGTTTGGGTCTTGGTCTGGGTCTGGGTCTTGGTTCGGATCTTGGTCTGGGTCTTGGTTCGGGTCTTGGTCCGGGTCTCGGTCTGGGTTCGGGTTTTGGTCTTGGTTCGGGTCCTGGTCTGGGTCTTTGTTCCTGTCCTTGAAAATGTCCCTGAAACGGTTGAAAATCCCCATTTAGTTGTTGTATTATAGTGCTTTTATTGTGAAAATCCCTTTTAGTTGTATTATACTGCTTTTATTGTGAAAATCCCAATTTAGTTGTATTATACTGCTTTTATTGAGAAAATCCCTATTTAGTTGTATTATAGTGCTTTTATTGTGAAAATCCCCATTTAGTTGTATTATAGTGCTTTTATTGTGAAAATCCCCATTTAGTTGTATTATAGTGCTTTTATTGTGAAAATCCCTATTAAGTTGTATTATACTGCTTTTATTGTGAAAATCCCAATTTAGTTGTATTATACTGCTTTTATTGTGAAAATCCCTATTTAGTTGTATTATAGTGCTTTTATTGTGAAAATCCCCATTTAGTTGTATTATACTGCTTTTATTGTGAAATCTCTATTTAGTTGTATTATACTGCTTTTTTTGTGAAAATCCCCATTTAGTTGTATTATACTGCTTTACATGCAAATTCCATATAAAGTTGTATTATATAGGTTTCATTGCGAAAATCCCTATTTAGTTGCATAATTGTGTTGTAATTGCAAAAAATCCCTATTTTGTTGCAGAAACTGTACAAACTGTTGAAATTGCGTAGTATTTGAAGCTCCTGAAATCCTTGAAACTGTTGAAACCTTGAAACTGCTGAAGTCCTGGGTTTCAAACTGCTGAAGTCCTTGAAACTCCTGAAATCCTTAAAACTGTTGAATCCTTAAATCTGTTGAAGTCTTTGAAACTGCTGAAATTGCTTACAACAAATCACTATATTGTTGCAGAAACTGTACAAACTGTTGAAATTGCGTAGTATTTGAAGCTCCTGAATCCTTGAAACTGTTAAAACCTTGAAACTGCTGAAATCCTTGAAGTTCCTGAAATCCTTGAAAATCCTCAAGTCCTTGAAACTGTTGAAACCTTGAAACTGCTGAAGGTCAATCTCCATGGCTGACGCCATGGAGATTGACTGTCCTTGAAACTGCTGAAGTCCTTGGTTTCAAACTGTTGAAACCTTGAAACTGCTGAAATCCTTGAAACTGTTGAATCCTTAAAACTGTTAAAGTCTTTGAAACTGCTGAAATCCTTGAAACAGTTGAATCCTTAAAACTGTTAAGTCTTTGAAACTGCTGAAATGGCTTTAGCTGTAGAAATGGCTGAAAGGCCTGAATGTGCCTGAAGTCCTATTAAAATGCATGGGCCTATTAAAATGAATGGCAGAATTCTCAATACAAATGAATGGCAGAATTCCCAAGCCCGTAGAAAAAAACTGGAAAACTGCAGAAGGCCGATTTTTTCTGAAAACTGACAAGTTGCGGAAGCTGAACATGCACAAACTGCAGAAATTGCTGAAACTGTGGAAAAACTGCAGAATCTGTGAATTTGCGGAAGCCCCATTATAAGTCAATGGGAAAAATCGACCGATTTTTTGCCGATTGCGGAAAAACCGGAAATCGCAGAAGTCCCAAAAGTAATAGCAATAATCTCTCAAACATGCGGAACGTTTTGATGTATAAGTTGTGGAAATTGCAGAAACTGTGAAAGCTGTGAAAACTGCTGAAAAACGGGAAAAAGATATAAGTTTAATAATAAAGAACATGCAAACCAATTATTGACTGCGGAAGATTCCGCAGTCAATCAATAAAAAACAAAGCTCTCGCTAGCCGACAGTGCTGTTAGCTCCGTGTGCAGGTCAGGCTAACCCCGTGCTGTGTCTCACCAGTGTAGTGCTCTCGGAGGATCTTTAGCGCTTTCCTTCCATCGTCTGTGGCTTCTCTCCTCACGAGGGAAAGGCTTTTGTCATCCAACACTTGAATAAGCTCCGCATAAGCTTCTTTATTTCTCTCTTCGTTGTATTTCTCCTCTTGTTCTTCGTCTGGCTCGTCCAAAATGGCGCTCTTTAGCCCAAGTTGCCGCAAGTGTCCCAAGAATTTACTTTCCCACAGCTCGTACTTTCTTTCGTCCCCGTTAAAGAACAAAAGACTCCTCCGGTTTCCTCCGTCCATCTTTTTTAAGGGCGAGAATACTGTAAAAAAAAAACGTGTATATTTAGCAGCGCAACTTAGCAGTATCTGGGTCAAAAGGATAATGCGTCATTACCTCAACTTCCGGTGTTGGACTTTTCAGTGTAAAAGAAAAAAGTAGTCACTTTTTTCACTTTTTTTGTCAAGTTTTTGTCACTTTTTTGTCGTGTTTTTCTCACTTTTTGTTATGTTTTTCTCACTTTTTTGTTGCGTTTCCAGCACGTTTTCATCACTATTTTGACACTTATTTGAGAAGCTTTTAGATTTGGGTAAAGCCAGACTAGACAACATGTGCTCGGTTCAAGTGGGGGTTAAGAGTACGGTTGGATCTTAACACAGTCACAAGTAGAACTTGAATATGCAACATGAAGAACTGGGCTGTATACACAGCGTTTGTATACACAGTGTTTGTGTACATGTGACCTATATTATGTTGCTCTGCGTTGTGTTGCTGTGCTCTGACACCCTCAGAGAGACCCAGACTGTAGTTGGGGGGAGCAACGCTCCAAGCCCATTTATTCTGGCGAGCAGAAACAAAAGCGGCGTTAGCCCACTAACATGTGGGGTTGACCCAACGTGGTCTCGTCTCAAGACACAGATATCAGAGAGCATATAAACACATATATACATAAAACATACCTGGCGAGCAGAAACAAAAGCGGCGTTAGCCCACTAACATGTGGGGTTGACCCAACGTGGTCTTTGGACATAAAACAAAAACAGAAACACGTAAGTGACAAATATAGACATGACTAATGATAAAACAATATAAACAACATAAAAGACAAGTTAAAAGCTTATGATGTACATTTTAACAATATGATGGCTAACGATGCCTTAAACCCGCTCACCTCGTCTCAAGACACAGATATCAGAGAGGGAGGAAGAGGAGGAGCCATCCCTATATACTCCCAGACCGGATGTTCTCAACGTTGGACCAACAAAATAAAATACACAAGACAACTAACGCACATTCAACCAGGTACATAAACATATATATAACCAAAAGGTGGGACAATATGTACACAGCCCCGAGTAACACTTACTCGGGGGCACTCCCACACCATGCCACACCGTGGCGCTCAAAACCCATTACCAGGATTTAACCCGTCTATAATAACACCATTACATACACCCCCCAAAATCCTGAGTAATCGGGGATGCATAACCAAAAAAACAGAAAGAAGAGAGGAAGAAAAAAAATATATACAAGAGTAACCCCAAAAACCGGAATAATCCATCCCAAAGGATCGCACAGAGTAGAGCCCTACTCCACGCGGGTATGAAGAGTGCCGTTTACACCCCTCGTACTGCAGTGATACTCATGAAAAAAAATTTTTACACCTCTTTCTCTCAATGGGAGTTACAAAACCTCCCTAACACAAAACCAACGGGAGCTGGTAAGCCTTCCCTTGCGTGAACATACTATTTACAAAAGAGATAACGAATCTCACAGGCATTGAGGGTCCCCCTAACTCTACATTTTGTCCATTCATTTCACAAATTAACCGAGCGGGGGGGTTAACCAATCTGCCTGCTCTGGTACGCACAGGTAACAGTTGCGCGTCAACTACTGCGTCACACGTCACTACGTCTGCGGAGACTAGTTCTGATTGATCCTCAGGTGGGGTGTGGTCGCCCACGCTAAGTGGCAATTGAGAGAGCGCGCCATCAGATTCAACACAGACAGAGGCGCCATCACACGGACTCAACGCCACAGAATCCACATCAGACTCAGCAAACGGATCAGACACGGTCTCTTCGTCGACTAGACTCGCTTCTACACTCTGGTAAGAGTGTTCTCAGTGTTCAAAAGCCAATTAATCGTCCTAGTCTCACTGTCCTGTGCCTCAACAGGAATTTCTGGCTCGTCGTTCGCTAATGAGGAGCAATTAGACGCACATGGGCTCTCTACATTCGACGAAAGGAAACTGACAGGGAGTAGAAGATTTCTATGTACCGTTTTGACTTTCTGAGTGTCAGGGTCTTTGATGGAATAGACATTTACGCCCGGTCTCACGGAAATAACTTCAAACACCGTCGAAACCCATTTGTCCGCAACTTTCCGCTTCCCTCTCTCTCCTCGATTTGCGAGTAAAACCTGATCACCCACGACGAGGGCCGCGCCCTTAGCCTTACGATTGTAGTTTTCTGTCTGACGGGCCTGAGCTGTCCTACTGTTTTGGAGAGCAATGCGCGATGCCTCAGCTAAATCCCGCCTCAAAGCTGCAATAAACTCATGGTGGTCAACGACAGGTGTACCTTCGAGCACATGCTGGAAAACGATATCGACTGGCAAGCGTGGAACTCTCCCAAACATGAGGTAGAAGGGCGCAAATCCTGTAGTCTCATGTTCTGTGCAGTTGTAACAAAAAGTCAGCATTTGCAACATCTGTGGCCATCTTGCTTTCGACTGCGGGGGCAAAGCACGGATCATGTTCCCCAGAGTCCTGTTGAACCGTTCTGTGATGCCATTCCCCATAGGATGGTATGGCGTCGTGTGCGATTTCTGGAACCCAGACAGCGTCAAAAGTTCTTTCATGAGACTGCTCTCGAAATTTGCACCTTGGTCTGAGTGGATGCGCTTTGGGAAGCCATACACGCAGAAAAAGTCATTCCACAATCGGCGGGCGACTTGTTTAGCCGACTGATTCTTGCAGGGAAATGCGTGCGCCAATTTCGAAAAATGGTCAGTGACGACCAAGACATCGACGCATTTTTTGTCCGTCTGTTCAGCAGTCCAGAAGTCGATGCAAACCAACTCCATCGGCTCCGAGGTTTGGATGCTTTCCAAGGGAGCACGTCCGTGTGGTTCAGGCGTTTTACCCACGATGCATCTGAAGCACTTCCTGACGTGGTTGATGACGTCCCTTTCCATCCCTATCCAGAAAAACCTTTGCCTGGCCAGAGATAGCGTCCGCGCTTGGCCCTGGTGTCCCGCTGAATCGTGGAGGCCAGTGAGGACTTGTTGTTTCAAGGCGCTCGGTACAACGAACTGATGGAGCGTCACGTTCATTTTACTGTCTCTTTTCGACCGGAACAACAACCCGTCCTCGCCCAGTGTTTGAGAAGGTTCTTCACACCACCTGGTTCACGTGCGCGCTCACGCTTGGTGGGTCTTTTCCGCCTTTGCACGTAATAGAAGACTCTATTCAGGGTGCCGTCCTGTTCTTGCATGGACACAAGCTGGCTCAGCGGGAGCGAAGCACTGTCGGTGATACACGCTAGTTGCGGGACATCAGCACAAGTGACACGCAACGGACTGGTACCCCCTTCACTCTGTGCGCTTAACACCGCTTGGACTTCGTCGAGGGACAGAGATGGTTGTGGGGAAAGCGAATTGGCGGAATCCCCAGACTCGTCTACGCGTTGGCAGTTGTTTGTGCACCTAAACGCGTCTTGGACTCTCTGGTCCGCTAGCTCACTAACTTGGGCGAGCAGATGAGAGTACGGTTCAGACACTAGACGGTGGGCCACGCAGGACTTAACAAACGGCTCCCTACTAAGTGCGTCAGCGACTACGTTCTTAGGGCCCGGGACATAGTTAAGATCGAAGCTATACGCCGCTAACTTCGCCACCCACCTCTGTTCGCAAGCGTCAAGTTTGGGTTTAGTCAATATATAAGTCAGTGGATTATTGTCAGTCCAAACAGAGAAGGTCCGTCCCTTTAACCAATGGCCAAATTTGTCGCATACAGCCCACTTAAGAGCTAAAAACTCCAGGCGGTGAGCTGGATAATTCAACTGGGCTTGAGACAAAGTTTTACTGGCAAAAGCCACAGGTCTGGCGATCTTACTACCAGGCGGCAATTGCGAAAGAACAGCGCCTATCCCGTCGAAAGAAGCGTCTACAGCGAGGATAAAAGGAGCGTCAAAATCTGGATGAGCCAACGTCACACTGTGTATCAAATCATGTTTGAGGGTCTCAAAAGCTACCCTACAGTCGTCAGTCCAGTCAGTGGGGGTCAATCTCACTAAACCTTTCTTGAACTTAGGCTTGGGAGGTCTACCCTTTTTCTTGGGAGTGGAGGGCTCTGACACAAGACTAAACAGGGGCCTAGCCTTGGCTGAACAGCCTTCAATAAAGTGGTGGTAATACAAGGCCATGCCTAAAAAGGACCTAATCTTTTTAGCGCAGGGGGTTTTACCGTCTCTCTCCATGAGGTCCGTTTCCCTAATGTCCCCGATGGCCTGGACTTTACTGGGGTCGGTTCTCATGCCCTCTTCGCAGACGATGTGGCCCAAAAACTTTACAGAACGCCGGAGGAAGTGACATTTCTTGGGGGAAAGCTTAAGATTGTTTGCAGCTAACCGCGAAAATACCATCTCCAAACGCTCTAGCGCAATCTGTTCGGACGGCGCAAACACCATCAAATCGTCTAGGTAACACAACAGGCTGGTGAAGTTTTTGTCACCGAAGATCGACATCATCATGCGCATGAACGTCGCGGGGCTGTTGGTCAGTCCTTGAGGCATCCTGTTATACTCGTGCAGCCCGAACGGGGAGGAGAAGGCGGTGTACCGTTTGTCATCCTTGTGTAGCGGAACGTTGTAAAACCCCGAGGTGAGATCCATGGTGGAGAAGAACACATTGCCCCCAAGCGCAGCGAGCGCATCGGTCTGGTGGGGCAAGGGGTGTGCATCTTTAATAGTTCTTGCATTAAGCCACCGAAAGTCATTACAGATGCGTAAATCACCATTGGGTTTCACGACGAGGACTAGCGGAGACGCATACTCGCTCTGGGACTTCTTGATGATCCCGACTTCCTCCATCTCGTTCAAAGCTGTCCTCAGTTTCTCATAATGGCAAGGAGGGACACGCCGGTATGGAAGTCTGAACGGCTTGTCATCCATCAACCGTATTCTGTGTACAAAGTCTTTCGCCTCTCCACAATCCATCTTGTGTCTAGAGAATGTGGAGTCGTATCGTTCAATCAGGTTGAGTAGCTTGTTTTTCCATTCCAAAGACACTTCACACGACGTGATATCAACTTCCGAGAGTCCCATGTCGATGAGGGTCTTGTTTATCTCGTTCTCAGTTTTCAAAACTGGAGTCTCCGTCGTGCGCTGGATATTTGACTGAACTCGTTGTGGCTCCGGTAGACCTTGCACTGACAAACTAGGCGAAACATCCACCAGTTTGGCATTTTTCTTCAGAGTGAGTGCTTTCTCCGTAGGGTTCACTATTTTAACGGGAACCCACCCATCCCCATACAGAGTGGTGACAACTCTCCCCACCAAGATCTGCGCTGGTCTCGTTTTAGATCGAGTGGGTTCTACGATGACAGAGCTCCCCACCGCCGAAGCGTCTACAGATGGTAATTTAGCCCACACCAAATGTTCAGTCAAAGGCTGTAGCGTGACACACCTTTTTAATTTTGCAGTCCCAAAATCCAGCGCCGAGGTGTCCGTACGGTGCACTGTATGGGACAACAGTGATAGCAGCTGGGGTAGCTCTTTACCGAAAGCGCCCATCTTACTCGAGTCTATTTCTCCGTCTTCGATCCGCTTCATGAGCCATTTCAATACGTTACTCCCCAGGATCATGCTGTCGGACTGGCCAGGTACCACTAGGACTGGGACGACGACCTTGATACCGTACACTAAAACAGAGAGGTCGTACAGAGCAGTGGGCATTACCGGTTGACCTCCGCAGCCCACGATGACATACTCATCCGCTCGCTTCCTGTCCATCTCCGGATAATCCCTCTTCAGCATCGAATCAGTCTCTTCGCTAATAGTGCACGCCATAGATCCACTGTCCACTAAGGCCTTGATAACGTAACCGTTGTCCATGATAACGTCCGTGTGAAATAACGAGTCGGTTTCTGAAAGTCTTTGCAATACCTGTACAACTGGTGTCTTGCCCAGCGGCACTTTGTCGTTGTAAGCTGCACGCCCGGAACCAGGATGTACCGTACTGTCCATTGTGGGAGGTGAAGAATCCCCATCTACGCTGTCCTCCCCTACACGCAGACTGACTAGTTTCCCTTGAGGCCCGGAGGGAGAAGTGTTAACGCCCCGGGAACAAGCGTGGCTGGAGTGGCCCTGCGCGTGGCACCGAAAACACAGTTTATGCTTCCAACAATCAACAATGCGTGTACGTGGTGTGGGACACATCTCTACAGACCGCACACGGCATGCTGTTTAAACCGTCTATTTTGGGATACCGTGTGTCTCGACGCGGTGTCTGGGCAATCTGGACGCCATCTTGAGTTTGCGACAAAACCCTTTCCAACATGGCGGCTAGCTTCTCAAGCGCTGAGTGGTCAGACACATTAGCAGTGGGAAGTACATTAGCGGCAATGTCACCTTTATTCACAGCAACCGTATTCATTACACTGGCTCTTCTAGAGCTATTTCCTAAATGGTACTCGTCCAGCACCTCCTGGACATCGCGAGCCGACCACTCAATAGTCTTAGACCGGAATGTGTAAGAAAGCTCTTTGTTCGGGCAGTGTCTTATGAATAACCGGGTGACATCCTCCCCAGGAATATCGGAGAATTTCCCCATCCCCGCGAGGCAGCTAATGGCAGTGTCCGCAGCATTGTTTAACCGTACCCAAAAATCATACGGATCCTCATTAACCGTGGGGCGAATGGAGTAAACTCAGCGAGTGGGACCGAGGAGCACAGCCCAGCGCCAAAATGCTTACGTAAAAGACCATAAATGGCCTCGGGCCCTTGTGTGGAATTCAGACCCCCATTTTTAATACCCAGCTTCACGACATTTCTAGCTTTGCCCTTTAAATAGATAAGGATTTCCTCCGTTCTGCATTCAACGGGAACATTACTTTTGCGGAGATAAACCTTCATCAAATCTTCCCATTCATTGATAGCCAAAACATCTGAACCATCCCCTCTATAGACCGGTGGCTCTTTGGCACCTTTTCAATAAACGTGACATTTGAAAGGTTTAAACTACGACTATACATGGAATCATTGGCCTGTGGAGGCGAATCAGGAGCCCTGGGAGACTCGGCAGAAGAGCCAGACGTGTTCAACCTAGACACAATATTATCAGCTAACATGTGACCCATCTGTTGCATCATTTCACCCATCTGGTTCATTCCCCCCACAGTTTCATCATCAAACACATGTCCCGTGCTGCACTTAGGCAGACCAAAACTCACATTATTCATGTCACGAGGCATAGCTCTGCCTCGAGTAACACTACTACCCACATCACTTAAAGGAAACGGGAGAGGAGACACCAGAGCTCCGCGCCCCCTGCCGGTATACACAGCGTTTGTATACACAGTGTTTGTGTACACAGTGTTTGTATACACAGCGTTTGTATACACATCGTTTGTATACACAGCGTTTGTAAACACAGCGTTTGTAAACACAGTGTTTGTATACACAGTGTTTGTAAACACAGTGTTTGTAAACACAGCGTTTGTATACACAGCGTTTGTAAACACAGCGTTTGTATACACAGCGTTTGTATACACAGCGTTTGTAAACACAGTGTTTGTAAACACAGTGTTTGTAAACACAGTGTTTGTATACACAGTGTTTGTAAACACAGTGTTTGTAAACACAGTGTTTGTATACACAGTGTTTGTGTACACAGTGTTTGTATAGTGTTTGTGCACACAGCGTTTGTATACACAGCGTTTGTATACACAGCGTTTGTAAACACAGTGTTTGTAAACACAGTGTTTGTATACACAGTGTTTGTAAACACAGTGTTTGTAAACACAGTGTTTGTATACACAGTGTTTGTATACACAGTGTTTGTATACACAGCGTTTGTATACACAATGTTTGTAAACACAGTGTTTGTATACACAGCGTTTGTATACACAGCGTTTGTAAACACAGCGTTTGTAAACACAGTGTTTGTATACACAATGTTTGTAAACGCAATGTTTGTATACACAATGTTTGTGTACACAGTGTTTGTATAGTGTTTGTGCACACAGTGTTTGTAAACACAGTGTTTGTATACACAGCGTTTGTATACACAGTGTTTGTAAACACAGTGTTTGTATACACAGCGTTTGTAAACACAGTGTTTGTAAACACAGTGTTTGTATACACAGTGTTTGTATACACAATGGCAAGGCAAGTTTATTTGTAGAGCACAATTCATACACGAGGCAATTCAAAGTGCTTCACAGTTGCAGAAAAAATTACAAGAAAACAGTTAAAATCAATCAATAAAACAACAACACAAAGTTAATCAATGACAGTAAAAGGCAAGAGTGCAGATAAAATACTTTCAGTTTTCATATGCACGGGTAAAAAGAGCTGTTTTCAGCCTGGATTTGAACATTGTCAGAGTTGAGGCCTGTCTCACATCCTCATGAAGACTGTTCCAGATTTTAGCTGCATGAAACTGAAACGCAGCCTCACCGTGTTTATTATTGACTCTGGGAACCACCAGGAGACCCCTCCCTGAAGTTCTCAGGGCCCGAGATGGTTCATACGGCTCTAACATGTCAGAGATGTACTTTGGTGCTAAACCATGAAAAGACTTGTACACAAGCAGAGCTGTTTTAAATTCTATTCTCTGAGTGACAGGAAGCCAGTGCAGAGACCGGAGCACTGGACTAATGTGGTCGTATTTCCTGGTTTTTGTCAGGACTCGAGCAGCAGCGTTCTGGATGTACTGCAGCTCTAACAGCTCGTTTAGAAAGGCCAGTGAGCAGGCCGTTACAGTAGTCTAACCTGCTAGAGACAAATGCATGGATGAGTCTCTCTAAGTCTGGTTTTGACACTATTCCTCTGATCTTAGCAATGTTCTTCAGATGGTAAAAAACTGATGATGTTATTGCTTTGATGTGGCTGTTTAAGTTCAGGTCTGAGTCCATGATTACTCCTAGATTTCTAACCTGATTTTTTGGTTTCAGAGCGAGAGACTCAAGGTGACTGATAACACTTTGTCTTTGTGTCTGTGGGCCAAAGACAAAGATCTCAGTTTTGTCTGAATTTAGTTGGAGAAAGTTGTTTTGCATCCACAAACTGATCTGTTCGATGCAGTGACAGAGTGTATCTACAGGCCCATGTTCACCTGCCGTCAGTGACACGTAGATCTGAGTGTCATCTGCGTAGTTGTGGTACGACACATTGTTGCTGTTTATTAGCTGACCCAATGGAAGCATGTACAGGTTGAATAAGAGGGGTCCCAAGATTGACCCCTGGGGGACTCCACAGGTCAATGTTTGTAAACACAATGTTTGTATACACAGTGTTTGTATAGTGTTTGTGCACACAGTGTTTGTATACACAGTGTTTGTATACACAGCGTTTGTATACACAGTGTTTGTATACACAGCGTTTGTATACACAGTGTTTGTATACACAGTGTTTGTATACACAATATTTGTAAACACAATGTTTGTATACACAGTGTTTGTATACACAGCGTTTGTATACACAGTGTTTGTATACACAGTGTTTGTATACACAGCGTTTGTATACACAGTGTTTGTATACACAGTGTTTGTGCACACAGTGTTTGTATACACAGTGTTTGTGCACACAGTGTTTGTATACACAGTGTTTGTATACACAGTGTTTGTATACACAGCGTTTGTATACACAGTGTTTGTATACACAGTGTTTGTATACACAGTGTTTGTGCACACAGTGTTTGTATACACAGTGTTTGTGCACACAGTGTTTGTATACACAGTGTTTGTGCACACAGTGTTTGTATACACAGTGTTTGTAACACAGTGTTTGTATACACAGTGTTTTGTAAACACAGTGTTTGTATACACAGTGTTTCTATACTCAATGTTTGTATACACAGTGTTTGTATACACAGTGTTTCTATACACAATGTTTGTATACACAGTGTTTGTGTACACAGTGTTTGTATAGTGTTTGTGCACACAATGTTTGTATACACAGTGTTTGTGTACACAGTGTTTGTATACACAGCGTTTGTATACACAGCGTTTGTATACACAGCGTTTGTAAACACAGTGTTTGTATACACAGTGTTTGTATACACAGTGTTTGTATACACAGTGTTTGTATACACAGTGTTTGTAAACACAGTGTTTGTATACACAGTGTTTGTGCACACAGTGTTTGTATACACAGTGTTTGTGCACACAGTGTTTGTATACACAGCGTTTGTATACACAGCGTTTGTAAACACAGCGTTTGTAAACACAGTGTTTGTATACACAGTGTTTGTAAACACAGTGTTTGTAAACACAGTGTTTGTATACACAATGTTTGTAAACGCAATGTTTGTAAACGCAATGTTTGTATACACAATGTTTGTATACACAGTGTTTGTATACACAGTGTTTGTATACACAGTGTTTGTAAACACAGTGTTTGTATACACAGTGTTTGTGCACACAGTGTTTGTATACACAGTGTTTCTATACTCAATGTTTGTATACACAGTGTTTGTATACACAGTGTTTCTATACACAATGTTTGTATACACAGTGTTTGTATAGTGTTTGTGCACACAGTGTTTGTATACACAGCGTTTGTATACACAGCGTTTGTAAACGCAGTGTTTGTATACACAGTGTTTGTAAACAGTGTTTGTATACACAGTGTTTGTAAACACAGTGTTTGTATACACAGTGTTTGTATACACACTGTAAAGACAGTGTTTGTAAACACAGTGTTTGTATACACAGTGTTTGTAAACACAGTGTTTGTATACACAGTGTTTGTATACACAGTGTTTGTAAACACAGTGTTTGTATACACGGCATTTGTAAACACAGTGTTTGTATACAGTGTTTTTATACACAGTGTTTGTATATACAGTGTTTCCATATGATCTTCCTGAACAAAAGAGTAACAGAAAAGAGGCTGAGCTTTCAAATCGGACGTTACACTGGCCTATAAGCTGTGACCTTTTAGATTTGAGTTGAGCTGCAGTGGGGTTAAGAGGTCAGTGTTTTCTGCTGTTCATGTTTGTCTTAAGCCCATGCAGGCTGGGCACCATTAGGTTCAAGACACCAAATAAGAAATAAACTTAAACTAAAACCACTAAACCATTGTTTGAGGTTTATAGCCTGGGTTTGAGTGAGGCACTGTATGCAGATTTTATGACTGCATCTGTTTTGTGGTAAAATGATTAGATTTAGTTGATAAGTGCTGTGTTTGTCATCGAGCCACTCAGTCCAATCAGAGAACATCATCACATGACAGAGGAACAGAAGCTAGCATCAGGACCCAGGAGCTATAATTTGAGGAATTCGGATTAAGCCAGAGGTGTTTGTGAAGACATGTCTCTGTTTAAAGACGGACTCTTGTTTAAATGTCTGTGGGATATCATCATTTATGCAGAGTATAAAGAGCGCTGGGCCCAGGATGGACCCCTGAAGAACACCATTGCCTGATACCGCTCTTTCCAATTCTTCTAAAAATAAACATGTGTAGGGTGAAGCAGTCAGAAAAAACACTCCCAAGAAGGACATGCATTGTTTCATTGTTTCCTCTTTATTCTTTTAATTCAGGCAAGTAAAAATAGCATTTACAGATCAAACATTAAATGCAATTACATCTTTAACATAAAAACATCGCACTGAGACAGTTATGGGCAGAACCACATCTTATTTAATACCGTTCATTTCGTATGGCCCAATCATTCCTAAATTATTAATTTTACGTTACTAATATATAAATGAAATAGTATTATTGTAACTAGTTATTGAACACATTTTTTGTGGAAGATATTACATTAAGGAAGAACAATCGGAAACACTCAATACATGAAAATGCAGCAAAATACTAAATGAAATAACTTGTCAGTTTGCAACGTTTCAGACAAATCTCCAATTTTACCTTGTGTGTTTTATGTCCATGAGTTAGTACAGAGTTGATTAGCCGGAACCGTGGTTTGAAACTCTTCAATATTTGATGCTGTGGAAATATTGTTATACAATGTGGAAGTATTTCTATACTTTTTTTTTCTTTTATCATACTAGGCTTTAGTGATTATATATATATATATATATATATATATAAACTGTGTTGATCTATTAAACCTGTGCTTGAAGGTTCATTTGAAACTGGGGTTTGAAGCCTGACTTCACAAATGCCACATTCCTGGTTTTATGGTCTTATTGTTCTTGCTGTGGAAGTCACTGGGGGCTGAACTGGGTCTGAAGGACAATGCTATATAGTCAGATTGCGAAGAGGAAGTGACGACAACATTCCAGGAGCGCTGACTGGTTCGACGACAATGACACGCCTACTCCTTCCTGTTCCTTTAAATTGCTCGAGCACTGGAAGTTCTGTGCTTTCCGGGCGGAGCCCGCTGGACCAACATGTTCTTACTAGGGACAGAGCTCAGATAACTTGTGTTTTAGAATTGTATCGTGAGGGAATAAAACTATGATTGATTTTAATCGATCGAGCCTCCATCTTCTTTTCCATCCAATAACGAACACGCCAGCAATGCTAAAGCTGAATGGGAAGTTTTGCGTCCAGACCCCGACGCGTGACCTGAAGAAGTGGACGGGACTGTGAGCTCTATTGCTGCTGCATGTTATACATTTACATTTCGATCCTTTGGTATCGATCCACCGATCTCTACAATGAAACCTTTACAGTCGTACAAGGCTCCAGCAACAGATACACAGATGGAAGATTCTAGTTCTTGTGCTTCCTCATAATGTAATTTAAGCCTGCGATTGTAAACATAAGCTTCCGCACAAACTGTACAACTGTAAGGCCTCTCTACAGTGTGAGTTCACATATGGGAGGTTAAATGACCACTATGTTTATATATAGTCCCTCAAATTGATCAGCTGAATGGTTTGTCACCTGTATGCATGTGCCATTACAAACTTTTCAGCTGTAAGGCTTTTGTCCGGTGTAAATTTTCATGTTTTTTTAAATCACTCTTGTGGACAAATGTTTTATTGCAGAATGCGCAGCTGTAAGGTCTCTCTCCCGAGTGTTGTTTCATGTGTGTGGTTAGAGAATCCTTTCGGGAAAATGTTTGCTCACACAGTGAACAGCTGTAAGGCCTCTCTCCTGTGTGTGTTCTCATGTGTTCATTTAGACTTCTTTGTCGCGTGAATGTTTTGTAGCAGATTGAACACTTGGGCAGTTTCCTGTGAACTTTTAAATGTGTGGTGAGCTGACTTCTTTGTTTATACGTTACCTTACAAACTGTGCAACTGTAAAGTCTCTCTCCTGTGTGATATTTCATATGTAAATCTAAATTCTTCTTTTCAACAAAAGTTCTAAAACAACCAGAACAACTGTAAGATCCCTCACCCGAGTGTTGTTCCATGTGTGCGGTTAGAGAATCCTTTCGGTAAAAGGTTTTCTCACACAGTGAACAGCTGTAAGGCCTCTCTCCCGTGTGCCTTCTCATGTGTGTAGTTAGAGTCCTGTGCCGGGTGAATGTTTTGTAGCAGATTGAACACTTGGGCAGTTCCCCCCTGTGAATTTTTAAATGTGTGGTGAGCTGACTTATTTGTTTATACGTTACCTTACAAAATGAGCAACTGAAAGGTCTCTCTCCTGTGTGAATTCGAATGTGATTTTGTAAAACCTGTTTCATCCCAAATCTCTTGTTACAAACTGAACACTGATGCTTCTTCCCGGCTCCATCACTAACACCCTCTCCTGTGTGTGTCCTCATATGTGCAGTTAGATTATTCTCTTTGGCAAATGTTTCCTTACACAATGAACAGCTGTAAGGTCTGTCTCTTGAGTGAATTTTCATATGTCTATCTAGATAATCACTTTGGCCAAATGCTCTATTACAGGCTGGACAGCTGAATGGTTTCTCTCCTGTGTGAACTCGAGTGTGTCTTTGTAAAGCATGTTTAGTCACAAATCTCTTATTACAAACTGAGCACTGGTGCTTCCTCCCGAAAGCTGAAGGAGCAGCTCCTGACAGGTCCTCATCGTTAACAGAGGCGCTGGGCTCTGGTGTAGACTTGTTTTGGGGGAACAGAGCTGTGCTTTTGGCAGTTGAACAACTGAATAGTTCCCAGTCGTCATCGTTGTCAGTGTCAGAATCTCTCTTCACACAGACGGCGCTGGACTCTGGGACAGACCTGAGAAATGATTAAAAACATAGATTTAAAAATGTAAAGTGAGTATGTGTCAGTGAAATGTGAGTGTGTTTAAAGCGGTGGAGCCTACACTGGCAGCTGCTCTTCCTCCTGTTTGACGCTCTGTTCCTCTTGTTTGACGCTCTCTTCCTCTTCCTCCTCTTTAATCTGTGGAGTCTTTGGGATTTCCTGATTCAGACCAAGGCCAGGACTCAGCGAGGACATCTGGACACCTGCAGGAGACAGTGACATTATTATGGGGAAAAAAGACTAATGTTTTGAAGAAGACTGTTTTACAGATTGCTCTTCAACAGAGTCGTCCTCAGTCAGAAGGAAAAGGCAAACTCAGTGGGTTTATTGAGGCAGATGAAATGGAACAAATGATGATACAGACAGGCTGGTGTATTAGTGTGTCTAAGTGTGTGTTTATCTGAAACAGAGACAATAGAATGTGCATTCATTAACTTGTTGGTAAATTATGGCTGTACATATCCAGGTAAAAAGATGTACAAGAAGAATATTTATAATGCACTTTTTTGTTACATGAAATGCTTTAATTCATCAACATCATCATCATCAAACCTTTATTTCAGACTCAAGGTCCAGTAGGGCTGCAACTAACGATTATTTTGTAATCGATTAATCTATCGATTATTTTTACGATTAATCGAGTAATTGCTTAGCTGTGAATTGTGTAGAAAATTTTTATTTTTTTAATCACAAAAAGCTAAAGTGGCACCACTTGAGGACGTATTGATGGCGTAAACTTAAAGTAAATGTTTGTTGTAGGCTCTTGGAGCTAATTCTGCTTTCTGATTGGATGAGACATAGACAGATAGTAGAAGAAGAAGTAGGTTTTCATCAGAAAAATACATTTTCATGTTATTTTTGCTCTATTTGAGTGTGAACCAGAAAACGATTAATCGATTACTAAAATAGTTGTCGACTATTTCAATAATCGATTAGTTGATTAGTTGTTTCAGCCCTAAGGTCCAGTAAAAAAAAAAAAAACACAACAAACAACAACACACAACAGTTTAGAGCAGACAACTGTACCAGTGTCAGTTCACACTGGTAGTGCGTGGCTTTATTGTGCACTGCATTTCATTTTTAACATACTCATGGCATCCTGTTATTTTGTGTTAATTTTCTGTTTGTTTCAACAAACCATTTGTATATTGTGCTTGTTGTTGTGTGAGACTACAGATGAATCTCAGCCATCGCATATTTACATGTGGACATTAAGGACTCTTAATATGCACTGTTCCATCTTTCAATAAATGGATAAATATGGTCATGCTCCAGCAATGCCCTGGTGAGTAGAATGAGCCCTGGCCTTTTCACTGTGATTGCCTCTATATGCCTGTAAAGTCACTTGAATAGTCTATGCTCGGGGCGAACAAGCGTTTTTTGTGTCGTCATTTTTGTCAAAATGCGGCGGCCCTAATGTTAAGCTCAGTGGCGCAAAAAAGGCATACGCAATTAGTGATGTGTCGGTCGTGAACGATCCGGCTCTTTTGAACGATCCGGCTCTTTTGAACGAGTCTTTACAGTGAACAATATGAACGGGTTCGTGGAGGTGAAGTATTTATTTTTTATTCCTCTTTGGGGGAGGGGCGTCACTTTAGTTGTGCTTATTTTGTGAAACAAAAGTCACTGCTGGAGTGGGGCAGAGAGGAGTGTAGGATTGGCAGAGGGACCGTTTGTGAACGCACGACCGCGGGACGTGAGCGCGGCCTGCGGGGAAACGGCCTGAACGCTCCCAGCGCCAGCACTGTCCTGGGCCATAGGAGAGAAAAAGGTGCGCAGGGTCCGTGAGTGACGAGGCGGCTACAGGAGCCTCGTCACTCACATCTTCACCTGTTCACTCAGCTCCACTCCGCTCTGCAGCGACATCACCGCACACTGTCTCCTCCTCAGTCCGCCCCGGTCATCTCCACCCCCCACGAGGAGCTCAGAGTGAGCATAAGGCAACACGTTTGAGAAATAATAAACACGGTTACAGAGGAGATCGTGTTGTTTTCTCCCCTCTTGTGCGAGGGAGAGAGAGGGAGAGGAGGAAAAGTTACGTGAATGAAGCAACAGAAGCTTAATCGGGCCGTGTGATTGTTTTTTGTGATAACAAACTCCATAGAGGGAAATGTCGATGTTATATTGTGTGAAATAGTGACATTTTCGTTAAAATAAAGTCAATTCCGAGGGTATTTACTTTCTTTAAAAAAAAAAAGCATCAAAGAGCCACAAGTCCCACCACTAGCACCAATAGGACAGAGAGAATTAGGCCAGAGGTCACTAAACGGCGGACCTCGGTCCGGATCCATGCGCCAGCCATTCCGGACCCGAACCTTGGATCCAAAATTTGGACCGTGAATTTCCTCAGACGAGCAGCTGCGTCTGCGCTCCCTCCCTCCCTCCCTCTCTGACTGCACCAGAACGATAAACTCCAGCCCTGACGAACAGAAAGAGAAAGTCCTCCATCTTAGCTTCATGATTCTTTTTAAATTCTTAGAACGGTTTCGGAATGACTGAAATACGGCTCGCTAAAAACAAAAGCGGAGGACGCCCTAATTAAATATGCACGCGCGATCGTAATGCCCAAATAGCACGGTGGTTTCACGAGCAGGTCTGAACCAGGACTAAGCAGGGCTCAGTGTGTTGAACTGAGCAAAGAAACACATCACTGTCATATATTATTTGCACATTGTGTATAATAGGCTACAGTAGCCTATGCACTCTGCTATTTAGGAGCCACAACTTATTTTTAGAGCAAAAAAACAATAACCGGATTCAATTGATTGGATTATTTTCAAATCACAGAAATATATTTTAAAAAGGCTTAAAAATCCTGATATAACCGTGTATTAACCCCGTATGTTCCGGACCTTTGCTTGACGTATACGCCTACACATCTGTACGCCTACATCTGGGCAGCACGGTAGTACAGCGGTTAGCGCTCGTGCTTCACAGCTAGATTCCCACCAAGGCCGGGACCTTTCTGTGTGGAGTTTGCATGTTCTCCCCGTGTCTGCGTAGGTTTCCTCCGGGTACTCCGGTTTCCCCTACCACTAAAAACATGTACAATAGGCCAGGATGAATGAGAGTGTGTTTGAGAGTGCACATCGGGGACGACGGATGGAAATTAGAGCAAGGCTACAATCCGGTGTGGCTTGTTTACATGCATGAGACCCATGTATGTTCATTAACATGCACTGTCCCGACCAAATAAACCAATAAATACAATCCCGCTGTTGTTCCCAATGGCCGCTGGCTGCTCTGCTTTATGACCGCAACACTGGAGGCCGCCATTGCTGTAGAACCTCCATATCGCCGCTAGGCCCCATTGAAAAGCATTGGACTTTAGACACGTTAAAAACAACTTTAATGCCCGGTTTCTATTTTTTTAAACACTTTCTACGGCTACATATTCCTCCTGAGATAACGCTGGGTTAGTCACAAAAAAGAAACCAGGCTGGTTTTCGAAATATTTTTTTAAAAATCTCATACTAATGAGGGTCGGTCACGCAAGGGCGGAGTCTACAGTGAAGATCCCGCCCTTATGCCCTTATTAGGAACATGCTTCGTCAGAACTGGGGAGGAGGAGTCTGTAAATCCGCCATGAATTCCCCCTTGAACGTGGTCATTATGGTAAACGGGGAGTAGTGAGGAGGAGTTGTCTATTCATTTTAACGGTCTATGTTTGGTCCATGTAAATTGTTGTCGTCTTACAATATTTTACCTTTTATTATTCATCTTATTTATTAAACATTCTTTATGCATGCCCCTATGAGGGGGATCGCCCTGTCGTCACGTCCGAGGCACTGGTGGGCAACGCAAATGTACTAAATACATATGAATAGTTCTATGGTGGGTCAAAACATCGTTCACAAACAGAGCATTGCATCTGTGAAAAAATCAGTGCTGTAAAATATATATATATTTTTTAATTAACAGTTCTTCAAGCTCGGAAAAATCAGCTGTTTGCCCACCAGTCACCAAAACATCAGGTGAAAATCGCGGAAATAAACAATAACAGCGATCCTCCCAATAGCCTTATAGTTTAAACTTTTATAGCTTATTTTTATCTAGATTCTGTGTTCTATGTTTTATTTTGCACGTCTGCACCAAGAAAAAGTCCAAGTTTGTGAACCTGTTCTCAAACAATGGCAATAAAAAACAAACATAGCTCTTTGCTAGCCGCTAGCGTTAGCTCCGTGTGCAGGTCAGGCTAACCCTGTGCTGTGTCTCACCAGTGTAGTGCTCTCGGAGGATCTTTAGCGCTTTCCTTCCATCGTCTGTGGCTTCTCTCCTCACGAGGGAAAGGCTTTTGTCATCCAACACTTGAATAAGCTCCGCATAAGCTTCTTTATTTCTCTCTTCGTTGTATTTCTCCTCTTGTTCTTCGTCTGGCTCGTCCAAAATGGCGCTCTTTAGCCCAAGTTGCCGCAAGTATCCCAAGAATTTACTTTCCCACAGCTCGTACTTTCTTTCGTCCCCGTTAAAGAACAAACGACTCCTCCGGATTCCTCCGTCCATCTTAAGGGCGAGAAAACGTGGCGCAACTTAGCAATATCTGGGTCAAAAGGATAATGCGTCATTTCCTCAACTTCCGGTGTTGGTCCTTTCAGTGTAAAATAAATACGTTTAAAAATTACACACGTTTTAAAACCAGTTGAAAAATGTGCTTGGTTCAGGTGGGGGTTAACCTCAACCTCGCCTTAACCGAGTGCATTTTCTCCAGTTCGGCTTTACCCAAATCTAAAAGCTTCTCGACTGGAGAGCAACAGTGTAACGCCTCATTTGAAAGCTAAGGCCTACAAAACTGATCCTAATTATTTTGTCTGTTTTTTGTACGTTTTTGTTACTTTTGTCATTCTTTTATAGCTTCTTGTAAAAAAAAAGCGTGTTTCTAAAAACATAGAAAATCATTATTTCGTGGGGTATTACTTGGTGTGATGATTTTGAACTACACATTCATGTTCATTGTTATGTCGTTCCCTTTAGTGTCAATATACAAACACTTTTACATTATACACAGATGCGCAGACGCATGTTTAGTTTGGAATTTATTTGAGTGATTATTTACATTATTTACATTAACATTGTTGCAGTGCAGAAAATAAATAAAGTAACAAAAAAAGTAACAAAAACTCAAAAGGAGTAGGCCGAAGCAAGAAAGCTTATAAGTGCCAACCCCCACATTCAAAATGAATTTTCATTCCGGATACAGTGATAAAACATCTCGTACAATATAATACTTTACATTACAGATTCCTGGATTACACAATTACAATTGTCCACATTGACTTTACGTACAGCAGCTTTGCTAAAGAAAACATTAATGTTTAACAAAAAGAAAATCACATAATGTTTACAAGACTTCCAAAGTAAGAAGACATAACACGAAGATAGAATGTATGCAGTTTACCAATATGTATAAACATTTATTTTCATTTTATTTTTATTTACAATTTGTACTTTTCTTTTTCCTCTTTCCCATTCGCTTAATAACTATAACCAATCATAAACACTAGTAAAAATTCTATTTGGCTGACTTCTTTCAGTGCTTTATTTATTCAATACCGCAACTCTACAACTTCACATGCATTAAGGTGCGTTCAGACCGAACATGCGTCCACGCGCCGTCAGCCTCTAGTTGGAGCCAAACATGGCCGCTTCACACTCGCGAGAAACGCCTGTCTGCTGGCGCGTGAAGTTTTGCAAGCGTCATAATTAGGAGGCGTGTCATACAACTCAGGCCGAGCGCAAACCGCCATGATCAACTTGTCCTCCATGCTGCAGGTCAGGGGCGCAACTACCCCCCCACCCACACACACACACACACACACGGCTCTTTTTTTAATCGTTGTTTCTTTTTTTTTAAAGAAAATAAATACACTCTGAATTGACTTTATTTTAACGAAAATGTCACTATTTCACACAATACACATCGACATTTCCCTCTATAGAGTTTGTTATCACAAAAAACAATCACACGGCCGATTAAAGTGATAGTCTGTAAGTTTGGAAAGTGAGGAGAGATAGAGTGAAATTTGAAAGTAAACAATCAAATATATACTATATGTATATGTATATGTATACTTTAAAGGTCAGATCTAACTAATAATGAAGTATATTGTGGTTGTTACTAATATACTATTGCAGTTGTTATTGCCATTGTTATTGTTGTTGCTGTTGTGTTGTTATCATCACTATTTTAACTTTAAACTTTAAATGTAACAGTCTAGGATTATTACCTAATAATCTGTAGATTATTCTTAGAATCAAACTTAATCGATTCAGACAGCAGTACGGCTATTGATGCTGATGGTAATATAAAGGAATTAAATTCTTAGAAGTAAATCATGCACATATCTATGTACTCCGCATTCAACATAACCCGTAGTACAGGGCAGACAGGTGGGGGTCGGCAGCTCGAGGAAACCCTCTTCTGGCAGCAGACTCCTAAACATTTGTCTCTTTTAATGCATAGTATAGGACACTCAACAAAGGATGGTCTGGTTACTCGGGGGCTGCTCCCCTCTGGCAGCTGGTCCAGTCACAGAGAAAAAACAAACAAACAAAAAAAAACAAAAAAAAAACGAATCCCTTGTAACACACATCATTAAGATCATTCTTGTTATTATGAGCATCAATCGGTCTGCGATTAATGTACCTTTCATGAATAAATGTGGAGTATGTTATGTATCAAACATTTTGATACAGAGTAATGTTATATGGGTTGTAATGGTGATGATGAATAACGATAATGCCAACACGGTAATGAATTCGGTATGGGAAACAGAAATAATACAATGGTTGTAGAGTGTGAGATACTGTGAGTGTTGACCTGGTATAATGCAGTATGGCATCTGTTGAAATGTAACCAACTCGGTTGACAGTTGTCTTGTAAGATGGTAAGAAATATGCAGTGTTGTTAGTTATTGTTATTTAAGTTTATGAACAGGGGTGGGAGTCAATAAGCTTGTCTTCTTCCCACTCCTTTTCGAGTTAGAATGTATATTATTATTTTTTCTTTTTTGTTTTTCTTTTATTGTGTATATATATTTTTCTGTTTTTTTCTTGGATTTTGTGCCTTAGCTCGAAATAAAAACTCAAACAAACAAACAAACAAACAAAATATTGGTCAAGAAAGCAACTCCTAGTTTGGAAAGTGAGGAGAGCAGGAACAGAATTGTCAAAAGTAAATGATCAAACTCCTCCCCGTCCTCTCCTGATTGGCCCTGACAGGCCGGGTCACAGGAAAAGCTTTTCTCATTGGTCGAAGTGGTATCCTGTGGTTTCTAATTAGTGTCTAAAATCAGCAAAGACAGGGACTTTAGAAAAAAAAAAAGATTTAATATTACTTGTGTTACGTCAAATTTCAGACCCATGCGTTCAATTATACACAATCTATTGAATTTGTAAAGCATTTAATCTTACAGACTATCACTTTAAGATTCTGTTGCTTCATTCATGTAACTTTTCCTCCTCTCTCGCCCTCGTGCAAGAGGGGAGAAAACAACGCAAGTGAAAGAGGCGTTCAACGCGATCTCCTCTGTAACCGTGTTTATTATTTCATTAAGACTTTTATTTCTCAAACTTGTTGCCTTATGCTCACTGTGAGCTCCTCGTGGGGGTGGAGATGACTGTCCCTCTGCCAATCCTGCACTCCTCTCTGCCCCACTCCAGCAGAGACTTTTGTTTCGCAAAATAAGCACAACTAAAGTGACGCCTCTCCCCAAAGAGGAATAATTTTTAAAAAAACGTCACCACCGCGAACCTGTTCATATCGTTCACTGTAAAGACTCGTTCAAAAGACCCGGATCGTTCGCGACCGACACATCACTATTGGCGCCCCTATGAAAGGCATATATTGCGTATGCCCTTTTTGCGCCACTGCTGCAGGTAACAGGTGACCTCACTATTTGAGCCCAGTCCCTGATTGGTTAACAAGGCGTAAATGAACGCACGTGTAGATTGTGATTACTTGAGTGCATGAAGCAGTGGGCGGGGCATCCCTGCTCGTGTACCGCGCTGTTCTCACTGGCTTTGACGCGCGTTTATCCTCATCTGCTCGCATTTGGAACACTTCATACGCGCGGACGGCTTTGCTTACATTTGGAAGCGCGTTGAAGCACGTCTACATAGGGTTAACATGGAAGTTGGTGGTGTGTCAGCGTTTGGTCTGTACGCACCTTTAGTTGCCTTGCGCCATCTACTGGTAAATAGGGAAGTCAAGATTAACCGGTTTTACAATGACCACGATTATAAAAGGACACGGTAGGTTATCCGTAAGAATTTCAGAAGCCACGGTTTACCGCAGACATTTTTCACGCTGACGCACGAGCTGCTGCGTCATAAACAGCGTAAACTCACCGGTAGTTGAGCGAGGCAGAAGGACGCTCTCCTCCAGTGTTGTATCCACCCAAAAACGATTGAAGTCAGCAGAGTGGGACCTCTTTAGGATCCAAAACATGACCAAGGCGTTGTTGTTGTCGATGGATCATCCGTTATGCAAACCCTGTCGTCAGAAAGTTGCAGCAAAAGGCGCTGATATCGGCTACGTCGAATATAAACAACATCTTGGAGATAATCCTTCGCTGTAAATGTCCAGGTCAAGGTAACGAACTGCATAATTCCCAAAAAAGTCCAAATGTTGAGAAATAGCCACAACTGGCTCAGAATATAAACAAAAAGCTAACGCGCTCCGCTCTGCTTCAGCGTAACAGAAAGGAAAGTGAAACGCGCACATGTGGAAATCAGCTGTTCAAAAGAGTCTCCTTAGTCATTTTGTAAACACGTTTCATTCTCTGTTCATCAAAACATCTGACAAATAATTAAGCAACAGCAGAACTTTAGAGAACAGGAAACCGAGCCTAGACTGTGGCCTAATAATATATAGTCAAATAATTATCATAATTATGGTCATTATAAAGAAGTAAAGTTGACATTGTTTTGTATTATTCAATGTAGGCCTATTTATTTTAATGCAAAACAATCTTAAAGCATTTTTCATTTTTAGAAACGGTGAATGTTTACAAATATTAAAAAGCTTTTTAAAGACAAAAACTAAAAATATCAGTTCTTTCCTTTCATTCAGTCGATAATCGTGAATAAATCGCAATATTTTCTTCACAATAATCGTGACTCAGATAATTGAAATCGTGACACCCCTACTGGTAAACATACTTAGGTTCATACATAACATTCATGTCATGAAGGAAATTGATCATTGACCCTGGGTTGATCTGCTCTCTGACGATTCTCCCCACACTGGTCCCTCTAGCGACGCTTCCTATATACCTTATAGTTAATGGTCTGTATTCTCTCTGGTGTCTTCTCTTGATTGTTGACTCTGACACACATACACCTGCCTCCTGGAGAGTGTTTTTGATTTAACCTGTAGTTGTGAAGGGCTTTTCTTCACCATGGAAAGAATTCTTTGGTCATCCACCATATTTGTCATCCGTGGTCTTCCAGGTCTTTTGGTGTTGAGCTCACTGGTGTGTTCTTTCTTTTTAATAATGTTCCAAACTGTTAATTTAGCCTAATATGTTTGCTATCTCTCTAATAGGTTTGTTTTGATTTTTCAGCCTAATAATGGCTTGCTTCATTGATAGCTCTTTGGATCTCATATTGAAATTAATAGCAACAATATCCAAAATGCAAATATCACACTTGAAATGAACTGTGGACGTCTCACCTGTTCCTTATAAATGTGATAATGAGGGAAGAGCAAACACCAGGCCATGGATCAGCTGAGCAGCTTATGGTCCCTTAACAAGTAGGAGGCTAACATAAAAACGCTTGTAATTCCTACACCGTTCATCCGATATCGATGTAAATACTCTCAAATTAAAGCTGAAAGCCTGTGGTTTACGTACATCTGGTGTTTGGTGTTTCATTTTAAATCGATTGTGGTCATTTATAGAGCCAAAAACATAAGAATTGAGTCGATGTCTCAATATTTATGGACCTGACTATATTTTATTTTATCTATTTATTTTAATATCTTTATGCATGCCCTATAGCCTTATAGTTTTAAAGTTTCATAGCTTATTTTATCTAAATTCTGTGTTATGTTTTATGTTTCATTGCACGATTGTACCGAGAAAAATTCCTAGTTTGTGAACCTGTTCTCAAACAAAGGCAATAAAAAAAAAATATTCTAATGCCGATTCTGAAAAGGTCAACAATGCACCTATGGCTTACTGTTTACGGCCTGGGTTTGAGTGAGGCACTGTATACAAATTTTATCACTGCACCCGTTTGTGGTAAAATGTTTAGATTTAGTTGATAAGTGCTGTGTTTGTCATCGAGCCACTCAGTCCAATCAGAGATCATCATCACATGACAGAGGTACAGAAGCTAGCATCAGGACCCAGGAGCTATAATTTGAGGAATTCGAATTGAGCCAGAGGTGTTTGTGTGGAAGACATGTCTCTGTTTATGGACAGACTCTTGTGTTTAAAAGCCTGTGGGATATTATCATTCAAGCAGAGTATAAAGAGCGCTGGGCCCAGGATAGACCCCTGAGGAACACCATCACCTGACATAACTCTTTTCACTTCTTCTAAAAATAAGCGTGTAGGGTGAACCAGTTAGAAAAAACACTCCCAATGACACACATTGTTTCCACTCTATTTTTTATTCAGGCAAGTAAAAAATAAAAAACATTTAAAGATTAAACATCAAAGGTTACATTTGTAACAAAAACATTGCAGAGATGACGGGCAGAACCACAACTTTCTTAATACTGTTCATTACATATGGGTTGATCAATGTACATTTATAAACTAATTCTTTTGCAATAATATGAAAATTAAAACAGAATCATCACAACTAGTTATCTAACAAATTCTATGTGGAAGATATTACATATAAGAACAAGACAGAAAACATACAATACATGAAAATGCAGCAAAAATAATTGTGTTACTTTTCAGTTCTCAACGTTTTAAACAAATATACAATTTAACCTTGTTTTATGTCATTGAGTTAGCACAAAGCTGATTAGCCGGCGCTGTGCTTTGAAACTCTTTAAGATTTGAATTTTAATATTTAATGCTGAAAATGAATAGGATTTTTTGTGTCCAGACCCAGACACGTGACCTTAAGAAGTGGATGGGACAGTTGAGCTCCATTGCTGCTGTATGTTTTAAATTTGAATTTCACTCCTTTGGTATCGATCGGCCCATCCTTACACTGAGACGCTCCAAGTAAAGTAAAACTTTTATAGTCGTACAAGACTCCAGCAACAGATAAACAACTGGAAGGTTCTAGTCCTTATGCTTTCTACAAAGTACTTTAAGCCCACACTTGCAAACATATGCTCTCTCACAAACGTACAACAGTAAAGCCTCTCTCCAGTGTGAGTTCTCATGTCGAAGGTTCATTGTTAATATATCGTCCCACAGCTGAAATGTTTGTCACCTAACGCATTTGTTTGTGGGTTTCAAGCATTCTTGGGAAATGCCGTTACAAACTGACCAGCTAATAGGGAACGTGAGCTAGGTTTAGACCGTCGTGAGACAGGCTAGTTTTCCTCCACTGGTGATGTGTTGATGCAAAAGTAATTGTCCCTATTAGGCTTTACAAGGACTTTTGTCTTGTGTAAATTCTCATGTTTTTTAAAACACTCATGTGGACAAAGGTACTATTACAGATTGAGCAGCTGTAAGGCCTCTCTCCTGTGTGATATTTCATATGTAAAATTAAACTCCTCTTTTCAATAAAGGTTTTATAACAAGATGTACAACTGTAAGGTCTCTCTCCCGAGTGTTGTTTCATGTGTGCGGTTAGAGAATGCTTTCGGCAAAATATTTTCTGACACACTGGACAGGTGTGAGTCTTCTCTCCCGTGTGCCTCCTCATGTGTATAGTTAGAGTCCTTTGTTGGGTGAATGTTTTGTTGCAGAATGAACACTTTGGCCGTTCCCCTGCGTGAATTTTTAAATGTGTGGTGAGATGATTTTTTGTTTATACGTTCTATTACAAAACGAGCAACTGAATGGTCTCTCTCCTGTGTGAACTCGAATGTGATTTTGTAATTTGTGTTTCGTCCCAAATGTCCTGTTACAAACTGAGCACTGCTTCTTGGCTTCATCACTAACGCCCTCTCCTGTGTGTGTCCCCATATGTTCAGTTAAATTTTTCTTTTTGGCAAATGTTTCCTCACACAATGTACAGCTGTAAGGCCTCCCTCCTGTGTGCTTTTTCATATGCGCAGTTAGATTACTATTTTGGGTAAATGTTCGATTACAGATCGAGCATCTGAATGGTTTCTCTCCTGTGTGAACTCTGATATGATTTTGTAAAAGCAGTTTTGTCCCAAATCTCTTGTTACAAAATGGGCACTGGTGTTTCTTCTCGGCTTCATCACTAACACCCTCTCCTGTGTGTGTCCTCATATGTGCAGTTAGATTATACCCTTTGGCAAATACTGCCTTACACAATGTACAGCTGTAAGGCCCTCTCTTGAGTGAATCTTCATATGTGTAGATAGATTACTATTTTGGGCAAATGTTTGATTACAGACAGTGCAGCTGAAAGGTCTCTCTCCTGTGTGAACTCGAATGTGTTTGTGTAAAGCATCTTTACGCTCAAATCTCTTCTTACAAAGTGAGCACTGGTACTTCTTCCCTTCAGCCCCTTCTGCTCCTGACAGGTCCTCCTCGTTAACAGAGGTGCTGGTCTCTGGTGTAGACTTGTTTTGGGGGAACAGAGCTGTGCTTTTAGCAGCTGAACACCTGAATAGTTCCCAGTCGTCATCGTCGTCAGTGTCAGAGTCTTCGCTCTTTACACAGACGGCCCTGAACTCTGGGACAGACCTGAAAATGATTAAAAACACAGATTTAAAAGTGTAAAGTGAGTATTTGTCTACGTGTTTAAAGTGTTGGAGCCTACACTGGCAGCTGCTCTTCCTCCTGTTTGACGCTCTGTTCCTCTGGCTCCTCTTTAATCTGTGGACTCTCTGGGATTTCCTGCTTCAGATCAGGGCCAGGACTCAGCGAGGGCGTCTGGACACCTGCAGGAGACAATGGGAACTACATTATGATTGGAAACTCCAAAGTACAGATCAGTGGGTTAAATGAGGAAGATGAAATGGAACAGATGATACAGACTTGTCTGTTGGTGTAATATTGTGTCTGAGTGTGTGTTTATTTGAAACAGAAAGAGGTAAATTATGGCTGTACATACGCAGGTAAAAAGAAGTAGAAAGAGGAATATTTATAATGCACTGCATTTCATTTTTAACATATTCATGGAATCCTGTTACTTTGTATATTGTGCTTGTTGTGCAGCTGAACATCCGCCATCGCATATTTACATGTGGACTTTAAGGACTCATGTTAATTAATATGCACTGTTCCATCTTAAATAAGTAAACATGCTCCATTATTCTTTAGTGTTTTTGTGGTTATAATTGTATCAATTATAACCACACAGTGTAGCACAGTGAACAAATATATTGCAAGTGTGGTATTTAAAATGTGCTTTTAACAAACGTATCTTAATTATGCCTGAAAATAATGCACTATTTGCTATTGTTTGAGTCTATTACATTTGTTTTACATTTACATCACATTGTTTAAACTGGGGTGAAGTTAGAAGCTACAGAGCGTACGCTCTATTTAAATACAGTTACGTGAGCCTTTACACGATCCAAGTCTAGTCACACAAAAAACAACATGTCGGTTTTCTAAGCGGATAAAAAGGGGAACTATATTGTGAGGCGTAATTACACCTGGAGTACTTCGACGTCCGCGCAGTAATATCGTTGAAGTACTCCAGGTGTTATTACGCCTCACAATATAGTGCCCTTTATCCGCTATTACACTGTATTGTGTAAACTGATTGGTAATTTGCACTTTCTATATTTAAACTGCCTTTTTTAAAATATTAATAATCATATAATCATACATATAATCTTTATATGTAAATTGCCTTTTGTTATGTAATTTTAATTGTGTAGGACTACAGATGGAAATTAGCATAGTGCTCATTCTGGTGCAGCCATCTTTTTAATGTAACTGCACATTGTCCTGCAATAAACTATTTAAAAATAGGGAAAACATGGAACAGCTAAGATAAGAACATATCTAAGTATGTAAAAACGGTGGCCTATTCCTTTAAAAAAGCCTCTCAAAGCGTTTCGTCCTGTCGCTTTAACATCAACAGTGATGAAAGTCATTTTTACAGGATGGATTTGTCACTTTGGGCACAGGGCGGATAACGCTTGATTTCCAGAGGGCAGGGACACTGTGTTGTTTAAGGGACGGATTAAACAAGTCACAGAAAACCCAGATAGCTCTAAGTCTTGAACAGGCGACCTGAAGCTTTATTTGGGTTTATTCCCATGAAAACCCGCTCCACGTCTGCCCTTTGTATTGAGATATTTGCTGCACAGGTTGATCAGATGGTTCTGTAGGGCAGTGACTTTTCTGTCTATTTGAGAGACCCACCTTTCTCTAGCTCTGCCATTCTGGAAAAAGTCTCTCTGCCTTTTCCTTATACAGCCTCTGTGCTGTTTTGATTTATTTGTTAAATTTAGCCTGAAATACCGTCTGTTGTATCATATCTGCTCCTGAATTAAACGCGTTTTTCTTCTAATTTATAATGGCTTTTAAATCCTTTGTAATATAGGGTTTGTTCTTTGAAAACACTAAGTGGAAATAATCGACTTGCAAAAATAGTGGATCGATATAAAGAAAACGTCGTTATTGTAATCTCTGCACTGATAATGTTTTGTTTGTTTATTATTGGAAAGCCCATTAGCTGGTCGATCAGCTTCCTGGGGTTCCATTAAAATAAGACGATACTTACAAAACATGAGGAATAAAAGTAGAAGAAAAATGAAAAACAAAAAATTACAACAATGCCATTACATATTAAAATGAGACAATTATGCAGAAGTTAATTTACAAATACAACACAACCTTTGCTACCATGACTTCAGCGATTTCTTAACTTCAAACTGGACAATGTTGTTGGTCATGAGTTTCATTTCCTGTTAGAATGTTCGGACGCTGAAGTCGACATTCATGGAGAAAAATACTTGCCTTTTTCACATATCGGTATCGGTCCAATATGGGAAAATATCTGCCGATATTTATTTTTTTCTTTGAATTATTTACTGCGCCGTGATGTCGTAGCGCACTTGAATGCAGCAGCAGCACGGGCTGCACTGACCTGACTGGGGCAACAGTTTATTCAAATGATCTGAAATAAACAGTGGCTCCTAAAAATAAAGAAACTCAGCATAAATTCACGCGTCTCCAACAGAAAGTATGTTTTTACTCAGTTTAAACAAAGTGGACACTCTGACACCACAGAGACACAAGTTGCTGCTGTTACAAACTGGACTAAAACTGCCTCCATGGACATTATTTTGAGTTTGGATTAACATGAATCTTTTTCTGATGTCGCTACATCTGAGTGGTGAGTGTTGCAAAAGTTTCTCCGCCCTGATGCCAGATTTATAACTTTGTTTGTTAGCGTAGCATAGCTTCTAACAGGCTAAAGGCTACAACAGTAAACATTGGCTTTCTGTCATCATGTAGGTTTACTACAGTGATAATGGCTGTATTCATGTTTACTGTAGGGCTGCAACTATCGATTATTTTAGTAATCGATTAATCTATTGATTATTTACATCGATTAATCCATTAATCTAATAAGTATTTTATTTATATTGAAAAACTAAATTCCATGACTTTAGAGCAGATTATAAAAGGAGAAAAACATAGTTTTAAACAAAGGATTTTTCTGCTAGAAATAATATAATTTATTCTTATTTCTTATCAGTTTGTCTCAAAAGCAGCAACATTTGACTCTCATAAAGAGACACCTGTCCTTATGTCCATGATGAGGAGAGAGAGCAGCTTCATAGAGTCTTTTATATCAGTACTTTTACTCTTATTCAAGTGAAGTAGGTCCTGACTGGAGACATAATCTTGAAATGTTCTGCTGAAGCTCAGATGATTCATTCTTTCCCAGGATCTCAACCAGAGGGGTTTCCTAAAAGAGGGAAAACATTTTAATTATTTTTGTCGTAGTATTGCCATCGAGCAGGGAATAATGTGTCAGTTTGCATGGTTCATAAATGTATTTTTGTGAGCAATGAAAGGATGGATATGAGAAACTTTCAAGTACAGGTGAAGCAGTATGACTGTGTTGGAGTTTATTTTGCTTTTGAAATAGTGTGACCACCTCAAATAGTTTAACAGAGACCAGTGGGACAATTTGGCAGAACTTTGAAGTACAGAGGAATTAGTTTTTTGTTTTTTCATAGATCAGGCATTTTCATCCCACTAAAGGACGACACACACCTTTTCACTTTACAACTTATATAACACTGGCTAGCAACAGATCGCAATATATTATAAAGCAGTTAGACGTTAAAAAAAATAAATAAATACAATCACGAGGTCGGCTTCAATGAAAAAGTGGGACATTTAAGCACCAGGAGGGACAGAGAACGACATGGCTCTGCAGTACAACCAAAAGAGGTGATCACTATATTTAGATCTGTGGATTTATTTATCTTAATTTAAATCGTAGATGCAACGTAAAGATATTTAGCGCAAAAAACTTTGCAGCAAGGAAGAAGTAGACAGAGTAGGATGTAAAGTCTGCGTTTGGTAAGGGGGGGGGAAGGAGATAAGTTCGTCATCATACTTTACCTTATGTCACACTTTGAACAGTGGATGAATGTGTAGATCGTCCGTCCTGATGGTAAATCATCATTGTTGTAGCTGTTAGCATTGTTGTAGCGCGATAGCGGGGAGAGCCGTGTCCTTTCGCCTCGTTAGCCTCCGTCCAATCTTCACCTCTCGTTTCTGAGTTTCTTCTTGTTTGAGTCGTGTTTTGATGATTTCGACGGCCTGGTTCTCCGCTCTGGTACCTGGTTCTGCCCGGCTACGAGCATTAGCACAGCTAGCTCCGCTCTGTTGTTTACTACCATAGACTGAGCTGTGCTCGTCAGAAGCAGTCGTGCGGAAACAAGCGGCGCTTAAAGTTCTGGGCGCGTAAGCGGCCCCGTTTCACATGGTTTTAATGAGATATATTAATTAACGAATCATCGAAGCGGGAAAATAATATTCGAAGCATTTTACTAATCGAGTTAATCGATTTAAATCGATTAATCGTTGCAGCCCTAGTTTACTGTGCCCACTTTTGTCATGTTAATGACCCGTGAAAACGAGGCGTTATGTCCACATTTTCACGCATATTTAATTAGATGCATTTGCATCGTTTGCGCATTTTTCATTGAAAACAATGCAGTTCAAAGCTCATGCTAATCTTGTAAATCTACTGTTTGCCTTTCGCCTGCTCTAAACCAACTCTAAATCTTCAGTCTGGCCTCATAAGTTCAGTATAAGATGCTGTTAAAGTGACATGATGCTATTTTTTGCAATTCAAAAGCTTCATACAGAGCTGTCCTCAGAGAAGTCCATCAGTTAAAACATGTAACTTAAACAACATGCTAGGCTACATGTTTAGTAGCCTGTGTCCCAGTGTCACTGTTTCCCATTAGGAGATGGGTGAAATTATAATAAGTAGGTCTGAGTAAATATTTAGCCAAGATCAAAATGACATTTCGCTCCAACATTGCATTTGATCTTTTTTAATATTTTTCTAATAAAAAGGATTGTTTGTTCCATCATAGTGTGTGAGACAGTGAGTCCCAGGCACACCAAGCATTGTATTGTTTATTTTCCAATAGTGGAACGATGATTTTAAAACTTTACAAACATTTGAGTGAGCCTTTCCATTGATTTTTAACTATCGGATATCGGCCACAGCAGCAAGGCAAATATCGGATATCGATATCGGCAGAAAATTTTCATATCGGACCATCCTTAAAAATAATGTACTCTACAACACCAAAAATCATGTACCCCAGCTTTAATAAATCCTTTCCGTAGTCCCTCTGGGGGTAATACAAGTGATGTAATGGGATGATTGGGGGGTCTTTCATCGCCCCCTGGTGTCTCTGGACAGAAAACCACACGGTGCTCCGACCCGGAGTCACTAATAAACACTAATGGAATCACAAAGAAGAAGCTAACAGGCTAACGGGCAAAGCTAACTGTGGGCTAGCTCAATGTAAACAGTATTTACAGCCAAGTTTGAGTGAAAAAAATGATCTCCATTGTGTAATTGGATGAACAATATCCCTCTGTCCCTTTGTCTTTTCTGTCAGCGTAGTATTTACTCTCACGGACAATTAATGAGTAAAAAACATAACATGCTACGACACCTCTAGGGGGCATGAGTTACTTAGTACTGCTTTAAAGATCATGATGTCGTATAGCTAAGCTTCGTGGGATTTGGCAGGGTAAAAAAAAAAGGTAAAATACTCTGGGGTTATTGTTGTCGCGCCTCATGTAGCACCTAGCTAGCACCCAAACTGTGTTACCTCGTAATGTTGTTACTTGAATGTTCCTTTTTTTCTTCTACTTCTTCTCAATTGTCAACTCTGACACTTAGAATTCTGTAAGTTTAAACTAAAGTATATATAATATATAAATATTATATATATTTAAACAAAGCTCTCGCTAGCCGACAGTGCTGTTAGCTCCGTGTGCAGGTCAGGCTAACCCCGTGCTGTGTCTCACCAGTGTAGTGCTCTCGGAGGATCTTTAGCGCTTTCCTTCCATCGTCTGTGGCTTCTCTCCTCACGAGGGAAAGGCTTTTGTCATCCAACACTTGAATAAGCTCCGCATAAGCTTCTTTATTTGTCTCTTCGTTGTATTTCTCCTCTTGTTCTTCGTCTGGCTCGTCCAAAATGGCGCTCTTTAGCCCAAGTTGCCGCAAGTGTCCCAAGAATTTACTTTCCCACAGCTCGTACTTTCTTTCGTCCCCGTTAAAGAACAAACGACTCCTCCGGATTCCTCCGTCCATCTTTTTAAGGGCGAGAATTCTGTAAAAACTCGTACATTTAGCGGAGCAAAAACATCGAAGCTCAGCTTAACTGTCCCAGAAGGCAGTGCGTCGTGTCAGTGCGTCACTTCCGGTGTTGGACTTTTCACTTCCGGTGTTGGACTTTTCAGTGTAAAAGAAACAGCTGACTTCGACTTATGAATATGCCTCTGATGACAGATTCAGGCTAGTTGTGAATGAGAAATTATTATTGTTTAAAGGAACATTATTGAACTTCTCATGCAAAGAAAAAGCAGCTTAATTATTTTTATTTTAGTGACCCTTCAGCTGTGAGGGTGGTTAGCATAACGCCTTTACTTTCCATCAGGATGGCGCTCCAGGACCTATTGTTTTTAGGTTTTCTGGCAGGTTTTCGCTGTTTATGGAACCATCCCCATGGTTACACGTGGAGTCCATCTAAAAATCTACCAGAAATCCTGAAAAAAAAATTGCTCCTTGCGTGTTATAGAGGCCTCCATGATGGAAAAGAAAGGCACCGTGCCACGGGGTCAAATACACTATATATATATATATATATATATATATATATTAGAGTGTTCATGTGTCGGTGATTGGATTTGTCGATGATCGCAGCCACAAGAGACCAGAGGGCTATTTCATAAACCAGGCTCACTCTGAGCCTGGCTCAGTTACTATGGAAATATAGTCAGCCTAAGAGTAGACTGAGCACAAGCTATGTTTCTTCTTCGTAGAATCCAACACCAATGGGCAATGTAAATGACATAAGCAGGGTATTAGCGCCATCATCTGGCCAAAATGTATGTTGGCTTAAAAAATGTGAAAGAAAACATGACATCACAAAATCAATTACTTTATGCAATAAATTATAAATATACACCAACATTGTCTTTGTCTCTCATCTGTGAAATACAAAGTTGTGTGACATATTAATGACATTATGTGTCATCAAAAGCTTGTCCAATAAAAGGAACCTTAGCCCACAGGACCAGTGCTTAATTTGTAAATTAATAGTTTCAGGAACACTTTTGGTTTGATGTGATGGATTCGGGGAAAAGGCCAAAACATTTGCCGGAACACTCTCATTCAACACCATTATATCAGATCAAATCTTTGCCGGATACTTTACCCTGAAAAACTGAAAATTGGGGGAATGCGTTTCCCCGAACGGGGGATCAAATTAAGCACTGCACAGGCCCCGCCCTCATGACCTGTGTCCTGTGTCAACAGTGGCTGTTTCCCAATTGCGAGGATCCATCCTCCGTTTGTCCACTTCGTTGACGTCCTCGGTGGCTCCTCCCAAACGGAGGCAAGTGTCCTCTCACCGCCGCATTTGAGCTCAATTGGAACGGCCTCCGGAGAGAGCGGCTGCGTCATGTCACGTGTCAAATCATATAATAAAATGTCAATCTATGCTTACAAAAACTACTGTTTTATGAATAAAAGCTGTTTATAACTGGTTTTGGTTGGATGTCTTACTGTTTGAACATTTTGGCCTGAATAAAATAATAACATTTCTGCAGAGATTTGTAAGAAATTCAATTAAAATATCAAATATTTTAGCAGGTCCAGTTTATCACTAATCGCCTTCAAGTGCAGACTTACGTTAACAACCATAGGCCTGATTTATCAATAAATAGGCCTATTTATTAACTTTATATAAACCTCTTTTTTACATCTGTACTTGCTTGCAACACTTCTACCAATGATTTTTCATTACAATTATTTTTTTGCACAAATGTGTAACAAAACTTCAAACTAATAAAGTTTTGCGAGAAAAGGGAAGGGAAAAAACAGTGCTGCATTGCATCATGGGTAATATTCAGCTCTCCGAGGCAGCGGAGGATCCACCGGTGCATCCTTCATAAATGAGCCAAACGGAGGAGTCGAACTGCGAGGAGGCGAGTGGTCTGAGTGAATTGGAACACCACTTGGCGGCGCTGTGATGACGTGAATTACGTCCGAAGTGGTCGAGACGCAGAGGATCCTCGCAATTGGGAAACAGCCAGTGTATTCTTCTTCTTTTTTTTATCATGTGTTTACATTTCTGGGGGGGGGGGAGTGTTTAAATTCATAGGCGCCGATTTATGTTCTTCCTAGTGGGTACCCAGTCCAAAAAAAAAAGTCAAGGCCAGAATCGATCTCGCAGCCTCGTGGATGGAAGCCCTCCACTCTACCTATGGAGCTAACGTAGCGGCACAAAGCTGGTGGCCTGCGTGTTCACTCTTTTTAAAGTGTATGTAAACATATGGTTCCTGCTGTATATTGTTTCTTGCCTGACCTGTCAGACTAAAAGCTTTTTCAAAGACATGTAGTCTGGGAGCGTGTGTGATCTGAGCGATTTCCTGGTGGGCGTGATTGACAGACGGGATCAACCAATAAGTCGCGTTCACGATTCCGTGTAAAAAGACGTATAAAGTGGAATAATAACAATAATAATGCATTGGTTTTATATAGAGCTTTCCGGACACTCAAAGGCGCTTCACGTTGCATTTTATTCATTCCATACTCCGGTGGTGGTATAGTAAGCTACTATTGTAGCCACAGCTGCCCTGGGGCGCCCAGTCTGCACCATCGGCCCAACCACCACCAACCACTCACTCCATTCATTCAGGCCTATTGTACATGTTTTTAGTGGTAGGGGAAACCGTAGTACCCGGAGAAACCCACACACACGGGGAAAACATGCAAACTCTACACAGAAAGGCCCCGTCCATACTTATACTTATACTGCACATTTGTGCATTAAATTGCACAAATGTGTGGTGTTTTGATACATATTGTCGGCGTGCTCGTTATTGGATGGAAAGAAGACGGAGGCTCGATCGATTAAAATCAATCATAGTTTTATCCCCTCAAAATACAATTCTAAAACATAAGTTATCTGAGCTCTGTCCCTAGTAAGAACATGTTGGTCCAGCGGGGGCTCCGCCCGGAAAGCACAGAACTTCCGGTGTCGTCGAACCAATCAGCGCTCTTGGAATGTTGTCGTCACGTCCTCTTCGCAATCTGACTCCATAGCATTGTCCTTCAGACCCAGATCAGCGTCCGGCCGCCTGTGACTTTTCGCAGAGAACAATAAGACCAGTAAACCAGGAATGTAGTGCCCATTTGTGAAGTCAGGCTTCAAACCCCAGTTTCAAATGAAACTTCAAGCACAGGTTTAATAGATCAACACAGTTATATATATAATCACTAAAGCCTAGTATGATAAAAATATGTATAGAAATACTTCCACATTGTATAACAATATTTCCACAATATTAATAGCATAATTATGGTCAATTGTTCAGAGCATTGTCTTTGTGGTTAAATGTAAATTTAAAAGCAGCATGCATTGCTCATGAATTTGTTTACTTGGGTTAAGTGGTAGTATGTGACATTGTTTAATTGTTTAATGGCCTCCTGGATAAGAATCTTTGGGGCAGTGCGAAAGTGAAGAGAGAACACCAGCATATCGCTGTGTCGAGCGTAACAGCGCATGGGCCAAGGCTGAGCAATAGGAGTTAAAGGGATATTTCAGGATTTTTGACATCGGGCCTCATTTCCTAGTTATCCAGAGTGTTGTTGATGTCTGGAGATATTTTTTTCTTAAATTCATGCAGTTCTTATATTTGAAGAGTCTAGTGGCGCTAGGCTAGGGCAAGGCTAAAGCATTTCTATGGTATCAGTTAGCCTGCATTAAAAACAGTGTGACCCACTCCACAGTGCACCTGAGGTAAATCACTTATAACACCAGACTAACCATATAAATGTCTGTGTTAATAGAATCATTTAAAATAACTTATATTGAGCAGCATCAGCTTCGTGGCTGTAAGCTAACGCAGCGGCGGCGTGATCTGCGAGAAAATAGTCCCTCAAAATGCCGGTAATTCATGTGATACAAGGTCAGTTATATTTCAAACATTATTCTATTAACACAGACATTTATATGGTTAGTCTGGTGTTATAAGTGATTTACCTCAGGTGCACTGTGGAGTGGGTCACACTGTTTTTAATGCAGGCTAACTGATACCATAGACATGCACTAGCCTAAATCCTTGAAAACTGGCCTTTTGACAGACTCACTTTTGTATAAGGAGCTCAGAAACAAAGTCACCACACTGTTGCGAAGGACTAAAGCTAATTTATTTATGACCTTAATTGAACAAGTAAAAGGAAATAGTTTTAAGAAGAAATTAATATTAATGGAAAACCAGAAACTGATGCTCAAATTGTGGCGAATCATTTTAACAATTACTTCATACAATCAGTCAAAGAACTGGGAATCCAAAACAGAGATACAAATAATTATGTGTCCCGTGCAATTTGGATATAGAAACTCCACCGAAACTGCATGTTGTTACTTTATCGAGGTGGTGAAGGCAAAGCTGGACAAGGGCGGGGTCGTGGGCGCCGTGTTTTTGGACCTACGCAAGGCGTTTGACACGGTCAACCACTCTGTGCTACTGAGGAAGCTGAGCAATTACAATCTGTCTCCAAGAGCACTACAGTGGATAGAATCATACCTTTGTGACCGTGTCCAGTGCGTAAGAGTCAAAAGTAAGCTATCAACATCTAAGGCTAATGACATGGGTGTCCCACAAGGCTCTGTTCTTGGGCCATTGCTGTTTGCGCTTTACATAAATGATCTCCCTTCGGTGTGCGGTGAGGTGGACATACAGATGTATGCAGACGATACTGTAGTTTACGTGCATGGAAGTGATGCAACCAGTGTAGCCAATAAACTAAATAACAGACGAGTGACACAACAATAAAACCTCTAAAATCTCTATATAATCAAGCTGTTAAAGTGCTGGACAAAAAGCCACTGAGATCCATCACTGTCTGATCCTTGGAAAATACAGCATGTTTAACTTTGATCATTTAATTGTGTACGCAAATGTGCGATTAGTTTTTAACATTTTGAATAATACTGCACCTCCACCATTGAAAACATTTGTCCAGCTCTGTTCTGAGCAGATGACCAGGAGCTCCAATGACTGCAGAGTAAGGCCTAAACGTAGCTCAGACATCCTTCTCATTCAAAGGCATCAAAGAATGGAATAAACTCCCAGAGTCTGAAACTTTCCTTAGACCTGAAAGATTTCTCTCGTAATACAAACAAAGTGCTGTTGGAAAACCAGTCATGTCAGCACCGATAACTGTAAATGTAAATATGACTTTTAGTGATGTTTTATGTAGTAATTTTAGCATGATTCTATGTGGACTGATGCTGTAACGGGTGAATGAATGAATATTTGTATTTGAGTGGTTCAATATATTTGTACATTTTGTAACTCACCTGCTCAGGGACTGAAGATGGAAACTAGCTCGAGCTAAATCTGGTGCAAAGCATCTTTAATTAATGTATTTGCACATTGTCCCTGTTGAAATAAATTAATAAACTAAACTAAACTAAGACTAGCCTAGCACCACTAGACTCTTCAAATATAAGAACTGCATGAATTTAAGAAAAAATATCTCCAGACATCAACAACACTCTGGATAACTAGGAAATGAGGCCCAATGTCAAAAATCCTGAAATATCCTTTTAAGTGTGTGAAGACAAAATATGGGCCTTATTTTGGGGCCCGCTGCCTGTGGGTCGGATCATTTAAAGGACGAGAAAACGGCAATAACTCATATATTCAGTGGAGGAAAAATCACACACGCGTTAAATGTCCCAGAAGGCAGAGCGTCATGTGTTTAACTTCCTGTGTTGGACTTGATAAAAGGTGACGGTGCGGAAAACGGCTGACTTCGACTTATGAACGTGCCTTTGATGACAGATTCAGGTTAGTTGTAAATGAGAAATTACCATCTAGAAAATCTTCCAGAAACACATGGTAGATGTGTATAAAGACTATGAAGAGGGCTGGTCCCAGGACAGCCCCCTGAGGAACCCCATCACCTGAAGCAGCTCTTTCCATTTCTTCGACAGATAAACGTGTGGAGTGAACCAGTCAGAAAAACACTCCAAACAAGGACACACATTGTTTCCTCTTTATTCTTTGAATTCAAGCGAACAGAAAAACAATAACATTGAAAAATCAAACATTAAATGCAGTTACATTTGTAACATAAAACATCACACTATGGTGGTGTGATTCTAAAGGGCAGAATCTCCCTTTCTTCATTGATACTGTTCATATCATATGGGCTAATCATATACATTTGTAAACTGATTATTTTCCATTATTAATATTAAAATAGTATTATTGTAACTAGTTCTTAACAAATTTTATGTGAAAGACATTACATAAACGAAGAACATGAACTTGGAGCTCCTGCAGCTGATATCTAGGGTCAATCTAAAACTGCCGAGTTCATTTTCAGCATAATCGTTTTAAAGTGTTAAATATTTAGAGTTTCAGAGCACGACGCCGGCTAACCAGTGCTAACAAGCAACAATTGCGTGGATATTTACAAGACAGTAAACACTTAATGTGTGTTTTATGTCCATGAGTTAGCACAGAGCTGATTACATTGACTCCTTTAGTGTCGATCCGCCCCATCCCTACACAAGTAAAACCTTTATAGTCGTACAAGGCTCCAGCAACAGATAAACAGAAGGTTTTAGTCATTGTGCTTTAAGCCCGCGCTTGCAAACATAAGCTCTCTCACAAACTGGACAGCTGTAAGGCCTCTCTTCAGTGTGAATTCCCATGTGAGAGCTTAAATGACCACTTCATTAAAATATAGTCGCCCAGATTGAACAGCTGAATGGTTTGCCACCTGTATGCATGTTCATGGGTTTCAAGCATTCTAGGGAAATGCCGTTACAAACTGAGCAACTGTAAGGCTTTTGTCCCGTGTAACTTCTCATGTATTTTGAGACGACCCTTTTCAACATAGGTTTTATTACACACTGAGCAGCTGTAAGGTCTTTCTCCAGTGTGATATTTCATATGTAGATTTAGTCTCTTCTCTTCAACAAAGGTTTTATTACAGACTGAGCAGCTGTAAGGTCTCTCTCCCGAGTGATATTTCATATGTAAAACTAAATTCCTCTCTTCAACAAAGCTTTTCTTACAGTCAGGGCAACTGTAAGGTCTCTCTCCAGAGTGATATTTCATGTGTATAGTTAGCTTATCCTTTCGGTGAAATGTTTTCTCACACAGTGAACAGCTGTAAGGCCTCTCTCCCGAGTGCATTCTCATGTGTACAGTTAGATTACTCGGTTGTGTGAATGTTTTGTTACAGATTGAACAGCTGTTTGGCCGCTCCCCCGTGTGAATTTTTAAATGTGCAGTGAGCTGATTTTTTGTTTATATGTTCTGTTACAAAACGAGCATCTGAAAGGTCTCTCTCCTGTGTGAACTCGAATGTGATTCTGTAAAAAGTATTTCGTCCTAAATCTCTTGTTACAAACTGAGCACTGGTGCTTCTTCTCGGCTGCATTACTAGCGCCCTCTCCTGTGTGTGTCCTCATGTGTGCAGTTAGATTTTTCTTTTTGACAAATGTTTCCTTACACATTGTACAGCTGTAAGGCCTCCCTCCTGTGTGAATTTTCATATGTGCAATTAGATTACCATTATGGGAAAACGTTTTATTACAGATTGAGCAGCTGAAAGGTCTTTCTCCTGTGTGAACTCGAAAATGTCTTTGTAAAACATCTTTACGCTCAAATCTCTTGTTACAAACTGAGCACTGGTGCTTCTTCTCTGCTCCATCACTAGCGCCCTCTCCTGTGTGTGTCCTCATATGTGCAGTTAGATCATTATTTTTAGCAAATGTTTCCTGACAGAGCACACAGCTGTACGGCCTCGCTCTTGAGTGAATTTTCATATGTACAGTTAAATTACTATTATAGGAAAATGTTTTCCCACAGACTGAGCAGCAGTAAGGTCTCTCTCCTGTGTGAACTCGAATGTGTTTTTGTAAAATGTATTTTGTCCAAAATCTTTCTTTACAAGCGGAGCACTGGTGCTTTTTCCCCTCAGCTCCCGAGTGGATTCTCTCATGACTCCAGAGATAACCCTTTCGAGCAAATGTTTTCCCACAGACTGAGCAGCTGTAAGGTCTCTCTCCTGTATGAACTCTGATATGAGTTTGTAAAATGTATTTCGTCCCAAATCTCTTGTTACAAACTGAGCACTGGTGTTTTTTCCACTCAGCTCCCGAGTGGTTTCTCTCATGAGTCGAGAGAGTGCCCTTTTGGGCAAATGTTTTCCCACAAACTGAGCAGCTGAAAGGTCTCTCTCCTGTGTGAACTCTAATATGACTTTGTAAAACATATTTCATCCCAAACGTCTTGTTACAAACTGAGCACTGGTGCTTCTTCTCAGCTCCATCACTAACACCCTCTCCTGTGTGTGTCCTCATGTGTTTAGTTAGATTATTCTCTTTGGCAAATGTTTCCTTACATAATGAATAGCTGTAAGGCCTTCCTCCTGTGTGCTTTTTCATATGTGTAGATAGATTACTATTTTGGGCAAATGTGTTATTACAGATTGAGCAGCTGAAAGGTCTCTCTCCTGTGTGAACTCGAGTGTGAGTTTGTAAATTGTGACTTGTCCCAAACGTCTTGTTACAAACTGAGCACTGGTGCTTCTTCTCAGCTCCATCACTAACACCCTCTCCTGTGTGTGTCCTCACGTGTTCAGTTAGATTTTTCTTTTTGGCAAATGTTTCCTCACACAATGAACAACTGTAAGGCCTCCCTCCTGTGTGAATTTTCATATGTGTAGATAGATTACTATTTTGGGCAAATGTTTTCCCACAGACTGAACAGCTGAATGGTCTTTCTCCTGTGTGAACTCTAATGTGATTTTGTAAAACCTGTTTTGTCACAAATCTCTTGTTACAAACTGAGCACTGGTGCTTCTTCCTCTCAGCTCCTTCAGCTCCTGACAGCTCCTCCTCGTTCACAGAGGTGCTGGGCTCTGGTGCAGACTTGTTTTTGGGGAATAGAGCTGTGCTTTTGGCAGCTGAAGACCTGAATAGTTCCCAGTCGTCGTCGTTGTCAGTGTCAGAGTCTTCGCTCTTCACACAGACAGTGCTGGACTCTGGGACAGACCTGAAAAAATGATTGAAAACATAGATTTAAAAGTGTAATGTTGTGCAGCGTTTCCTTTTGAGGTTTTCCATGACTCCAACGCCACCATTTTATTAGCCACATTTATTATTAAGCGTACCTATTCATCAGCGGTTGGGATTTTTAGGAGGCCAGAATTCTAGAGAAAGACCAATGAGCACTGAGACAAATACAGCTGCTTTGTTCTTTTTTATCAACACAACTACAGAGCCATTCTCTCTGTCCTCTGCGGGTTTCGTTTAGCTCACTTCGACTAATCCGTTTGTAATCTGGAGTGGCTCAGGCCACTCTGGTTGTGGGAGACAAACAAGGGGGGCGGCAGAGAGACAGGACAGACAGACAAGAAGCCTCTGTTTCAAATCCAGCTCATGGTTGGATGCTCTGAGAGAACCTTCATACACATCACGGTGATGACGGGACGTGCTTGGCGCCGTGTCTGGTGGCTTAGAGTAGGGATGGTAGTCCCTGATATTTGTAATTTTTTTTTCACATATCGGTATCGGTCCTATATGTGAAAATATCTTTGAATTATTTACTGCGCCGTAATGTCGTAGTGCACTTGAATGCAGCAGCAGTGTAGACGGGCTGTACTGACCTGACTGGGGCAACAGTTTGTTCAAATTATCTGAAATAAACAGTGGCTCAAAATAAAGAAACTCCAGCATAAATTCACACGTCTCCAAAAGAAAATATGTTTTTACTAAGTTTAAACAAAGTGGACACTTGGACACCACAGAGACACAAGTTGCTGCTGTTACAAACTGGACTAAAACTGCCTCCAAGGACATTATTCTGACTCAGGATTAACATGAATCTTTTTCTGATGTCGCTACATCTGAGAGGTGAGTGTTGCAAAAGTTTCTCCATCCTGACGCCAGATTTATAACTTTGTTTGTTAGCGTAGCATAGCTTCTAACAGGCTAAAGGCTACAACACGTAAACATTGGCTTTCTGTCATCATGTAGGTTTACTACAGTGATGATAATGGCTGTATTCACGTTTACTGTGCCCACGTTTGTCATGTTAATGACCCGTGAAAACGAGGCGTTATGTCCACATTTTCGCGCATATTTAATTAAACGCATTTGCATCGTTAGCGCTTTTTTCATTAAAAACAATGGAGTTCAAAGCTCATGCTAATCTTGTAAATCTACTGTTTGCCTTTTGCCTGCTCTAAACCAACTCTAAATCTTCAGTCTGGCCTCATAAGTTCAGTATAAGATGCTGTTAAAGTGACATGATGCTATTTTTTGCAGTTCCAAAGCTTCATACAGAGCTGTCCTCAGAGAAGTCCATCAGATCTGTTTAAAGTTAAAACATGTAACTTAAACAACATGCTAGGCTACATGTTTAGTAGCCTTGCATATTCCCAGTGTCACTGTTTCCCATTAATAGAGGAGATGGGTGAAAGTATAATAATAAGTAGGTCTGAGTAAATATTTAGCCAAAAAAGAAAGTTTGTTTTGGAGCTGAGGTGGCTAGGGCATCTGTTCCGGATGCCTCCTGGTCGCCTCCCTCGGGAGGTGTTCCAGGCATGTCCTATTGGGAGGAGGCCTCGTGGAAGGCCCAGGACACGCTGGTGGGACTATGTCTCCGAGCTGGCCTGGTGTCGCCTCGGGGTCCCCCAGAACAGCTGGAGGAGGTGTGGGTTTCCCCAGAACAGCTGGAGGAGGTGTGCGTGGATCGGGAAGTCTGGGCATCTCTGCTGAGACTGCTGCCTCCGCGACCCGGCCCCGGATAAAGCGGAAGAAAATGGATGGATGGATGGATGTTTTGGAGCTACGGAGTCGCCTTCAGCAGATGAGACGGTGGCCGGTGAGGCTCACCGAGATAACATCGTTTATCAAAACATTTTTACCGGGGTTTACCGTTACACCGGTAACCATGACATCCCTAAAACAAACAATCACCATCCTGTAGTAAACGTTCACTCCACTGCATCCTCTGGTCTTGTGTTCATGTTGTAATGAAGCCAATATTTTCTCCATAAGCGCATTATTATCATCATATTAGCTCGCATTAGCTCTGCAGGGAGCTCACGGGCGCGGGACGTCTCCCCGGCCTAACCACTGCCTCAGTAAAAATGGGCTTGATTCCTGATTTACTTTTGATGTACCCAATAGTTTTTCTATAATATTTTAGGCCTCCAAAATATGTTTCTGAAAATTCTATGACTTTTCCAGGATTTCCATGCCTGTACCCTGAGTGTTTGTCAGTGAAATGTGAGCGTGATGTTTAAAGTGCTGGAGCCTACACTGGCAGCTGCTCTTCCTCCTGTTTGACGCCCTGTTCCTCTTCCTCCTCTTTAATCTGTGGAGTCTCTGGGATTTCCTGCTTCAGATCAGGGCCAGGACTCAGCGAGGGTGTCTGAACACCTGCAGGAGACAATAAGAAATTCATTATTATGGGGAAAAGACTCTTGTTTTGAAGAAGACTCAGTTCAGTGGGTTTATTGAGGAAGATGGAATGGGAGCAGGTCCATGGAGTCGATACAGATAACATTTACATACAATATCGCAATAATCATCTAATTCTTCAATATCGGGAAATATCGTATCTTTATCGCGACCCTTGTATCGTATCGTATCGACTGAGACTAGGCGATACACACCCCTAGTAAATATAAACAAATGTAGGAAATATGGCAAATACTTTTTCACGACACTGTACTTACCTTAATAAACTTGTTGCTAAATTATTGCTATACATACCCTGCTAAAAGCAAGTACAAAGAGGAATACTTATGATGCACATTTTCTCATTAAATGCTTCAATTGTAATCTGCATTTTATGTGCTTTTTTGTTACATTAACAGCATAATTATGGTGATTGTTGTCAAGAGTTTCTGTCTTTGTGGTTCAATGCAACTTCAAAAAGCACACTTTGCAAACTTAACTACATGAATTGTATTATATTTGTATTTATTGTTGAACAATAAAATACATTGCAAGTGCAGTATTTAAAATGTGTTCAAACAAATGTCTCTTAATTATGCCTGAAAGTAAAGCACTATTTGTAGCTATAGTTTGAGTCTAATACATTTATCAAACACAGCATTCACACCATTTTAAAACTGATTTTTTTTTTTAAAGTCAATAACAGTGACACTGTATTATGTACTGGTTTCATTATAACTATATATTTAAAGCAGTACTAAGTAACTTGTTTACCTTAATAAATCCTCTCCGTAGTCCCTCTGGGGTAATACAAGTGTTAATGGGATGATTGGAGGGTCTTTCATCGCCCCCTGGTGTCTCTGGCCAGAAAACCACAATTGCAACTTTCCCCAATACACACTAATGGAATCATGAAGAAGAAGCTAACAGGCTAACGGGCAAAGCTAACTGTGGGCTAGCGCCACTTAAAGAATAAACTTCCAAAATCTGAAACGTATGCAGTTTAACATCACATTTAGCGCTTTGAGAAACTTGGTAATACAGGCTTGTAAAGTGCAATACAAGTGTAAGCCATTATTATTATTAAATGCAGTAAAAGCTGCTGCACTAGAAGTACTAAGTATTAATATTCATTTATAGTAAACTATATGAAAAGGTTTTGTAAATGAATATTTTGAAAATATACAAATTAAATGCACTGTAATTGTATTGTACAGCTCACATTAGACAATAAAGGCAACGCATTAAATGAACAATTAGTGCGTCTATTTTTAATCCACTTAAGTTGAATTTTGGGGAGATTTGTATTTTAAATATTGAACTTGCAATACATTTTTATTAGTAACTTAACATGGTTAGTTACCAAAGTGTTTGTCAGCACAGTTAATGGGATATTTCAGGATTTTTGACATTGGGCCTCATTTCCTAGTTATCCAGAGTGTTGTTGATGTCTGGAGATATTTTTTCTTAAATTCATGCAGTTCTTATATTTGAAGAGTCTAGTGGCGCTAGGCTAATGCTAGGCTAGTGCATGTCTATGGTATCAGTTAGCCTGCATTAAAAACAGTGTGACCCACTCCACAGTGCACCTGAGGTAAATCACTTATAACACCAGACTAACCATATAAATGTCTGTGTTAATAGAATCATTTAAAATAACTTATATTTAAGCAGCATCAGCTTCGTGGCTGTAAGCTAACGCAGCGGCGGAGTGATCTGCCAGAAAATAGTCCCTCAAAATGCGGTAATTCATGTGATACAAGGTCAGTTATATTTCAAACATTATTCTATCGACACAGACATTTATATGGTTAGTCTGGTGTTATAAGTGATTTACCTCAGGTGCACTGTGGAGTGGGTCAGACTGTTTTTAATGCAGGCTAACTGATACCATAGAAATGCTTTAGCCTTGCCCTAGCCTAGCGCCACTAGACTCTTCAAATATAAGAACTGCATGAATTTAAGAAAAAAATATCTCCAGACATCAACAACACTCTGGATAACTAGGAAATGAGGCCCAATGTCAAAAATCCTGAAATATCCCTTTAAGTTAATTAACAGTGTGGTGCCAATACATTAGTATTAAGTAAATCACAAATATGAATATAGCACATATTACAACCTTTAGTGCATTATTTTAAATACACGTGAGTTGAGTCAGACTAAGACAGTGCTGCACTTTTTAGGTGATCATTTTAAGGTGGGTAGTACTTAGTTACATTTACTCAAGTCACTTTTTAAATCAGAATAGTTTTTATTGCCATGGTTTGAGAACAAGTTCATAAACTGGGAATTTGTCTCGATGCAGACGTGCAACATAAAGTAATTGTACTTTAGCGAGTAATATTTCTCATACAGTACTTTTTACTTCCATCTGAGTAATATTAAAATGAAGTATCTGTAGTAAAAGTAACTCTTGCCACTGTGAGTAAATCTTTAAGTGACAAATGTTATTTTTGATGAAGTTAATACATTAAAAATGTATTATTTGTTTTGGTTTTATGGGATTTTCTTTGAAAAGATCAACATTTCTCATAATTTCATGTTTTTTCTCATTTATTTCGTTACTGAAACATGAATCAAACTTTTACGCTCAAGCCGTTACTCAGATACTCACAGTACTCAAGTAAAATGTTCTCCAAGTACTTTTTTACTCTTACTTGAGTAAATATTTGGTACTTTCTCCACCTCTGATCTGAAATGTTCGGTGAAAAAGACTCACAGACCACTTTAGGTCCCAGAGCTGAAAACCACTGATGTAAGCAAAGAATAATGGCTCTGTCTTTAAAGGAAAGGCCACCGTTCTTCCACACTGAGATCTGTTCTTACCTGAGCTTAGACGAGTTGATGCGTACCTGTCTGGTCTGTGTGCATGCGCTCAGTCACTCAAATGTTGTTAGCATTTAGCCTCCCAGCAAAGGTATAGCTCCAAACAGTTAGGCTTCCTCTGTCCATAAGAGAATGTCCATCACTGGTCACTTTCAAATTGCACCTCAAACAATGGATTAAAGACAATCAACTGTGCAACCACTTTTAATCCGGCCTCTTATGTATATACTGTATGTGTGTGTATGTGTAAGTGTATGTATATGTTTTTATGCCTTCCTGTAATTGAATGCAAATGTAATTTTAATTGTTCTGTGTCACCTGCCTAGGGACTGCAGATGGAAATTAGCATGTTTGCTATATTCTGCCATATTTACACTGTAACTACAGATGTTCATTAATATGCACTGTCCCTATTAAATAAATAAATAAATAAATAAATACAAGTTAGAAGCTACCAAGCTCCTCCACGTTTCCCCCATTTAAATAGTTAACACAAAGTCTAGTTACACAAAATCCAACATGTCCATTTTCTAAGTGTATAAAAAGGGGAACTATATTGTGAGGCGTAATTACACCTGGAGTACTTCGACGTCCGCGCAGTAATATTGTACTCCAGGTGTTATCCAGGTGCTTCTAACTTCACCCCAGTTTGGAGCTATTGAGAATGAGGAGTCACGTGCCGAGTTGGGGTGATTTGGGGGGGGCTCTGAGCCTGTCGGACATATTGGCTGCGGATTGGGGGCACGCCCCCAGAATTTCACGCATTCCTCATATTCCAGAGCACTTTAAATGTTGCGCATTTACGTTTTCGGCGAGACAGAGACGGATCTACGGATACGACAACGAAAAGACAGAAAGTAAAGCAATGCAAAGAGATAAGGCCAAAGAAAAGGGACCTTACAGGAACAAGCTCATACCAAGAGCAAAACAGCGGTATTTGGAGAAGCTTGCGGACATTCAAAACATCAACACACGAGCTCCCTGCAGCGCAGACCTGGACCATTTACCTCCGTGCACAAACATGGACATACATGTACATACATGTACATACATGGACACTGTAAACTACCTTGTATTTGATGTAAGTTACTACACGATGCAGGAGTTTAAAAGCCACAAGTCTTTGGAAAGTTACACGACTTTCTGCTGTGTCTGGGTGCAGGACTTGGCTCTACAAGCCTCCCGCTGGTGAAAACAGCGTTGTACTGGCAAAAGTAACTTTCCTCACAAGCGTTTTAGTGTGTTGTCATTACATTGCATTTAGCGGACACTTCTTGACCAAAATGACAAAGTAATAAAGTGCGTGTTTCGTAAACACTACATTGTTAAGAGAGGTTCAATGTACACAAACGTTTCCAACATGTTTTGACAGGTCAGAGACTTGCTCTCTTTGATGCTGTGTCCATTTCTGTAGCCTAAAAAACGGTATCCCATTGTTCCTACGTTTTCCATGTCTATCGTGAGAGGTATTGGAGCAGTTTTTAACACAGCAGTGACTTCCAGGCGGTAAAACAGTGCGGAATAGCAAGAACCTCCACTACTACCGCGTTAACAACACACGTAAACGATGTGTATTCCCGCCGGAGCGCAGCCAATATGGAGGCGAGGGGGGATCGGCGGGGGGCTCTGTGCCGTGACGACAACTCCTCATTCTCAATATCTTTGCTGGGAGAGGCTAAATACTAACAACATTTGAGTGAATGAGCGCACGCACAAAGACCAGACAGGTACGCATCAACTCGTCTAAGCTCAGGTAAGAACAGATCTCAGTATGGAAAAACACTGGCCTGTTCCTTTAACCAACAGCATTGGTGATCTACTGTATACTGCTCCATTGTAAACAGTGGCTCTTGTTTTCCTGTTAGCTCCGTGTGCAGGTCAGGCTAACCCCGTGCTGTGTCTCACCAGTGTAGTGCTCTCGGAGGATCTTTAGCGCTTTCCTTCCATCGTCTGTGGCTTCTCTCCTCACGAGGGAAAGGCTTTTGTCATCCAACACTTGAATAAGCTCCGCATAAGCTTCTTTATTTCTCTCTTCGTTGTATTTCTCCTCTTGTTCTTCGTCTGGCTCGTCCAAAATGGCGCTCTTTAGCCTAAGTTGCCGCAAGTATCCCAAGAATTTACTTTCCCACAGCTCGTACTTTCTTTCGTCCCCGTTAAAGAACAAACGACTCCTCCGGTTTCCTCCGTCCCTCCGGGGCCCGCTGCCTGAGGGTCGGGACATTGTAAGGACGAGAATACGGCAATAACTCTACATTCAGTGGAGGAATAATCACACACGCGTTAAATGTCCCAGAAGGCAGTGCGTCAATGTGTTTAACTTCCGGTGTTAAAGTTTTCAGTGTAAAAGGTGACGGTGTGGAAAACATCTGACTTTGTGACAGAGCACAAATTTCTCTACAGAAATTAATAAAGGATAACTTAACTTAAGATGGCGCCTTTATTTTCCATCACAGTGGCGCTCCAGGATCAATTGTTTTTGGCACGTTTTCACTGTTTATGAAACCATCTCCATGGTTACGCATGCATTCCATCTAGAAAATCTGCCAGAACCCCTGACAAAAATAACTGCTCCTGGAGTGTTATAGAGGCCACTGTGATGGAAAACAAAGGCAGTGTGCTAACTACTCACGCAGCCACTGGGTCACTAACAGGTCAAAAACACGATACATTAGAGCATTCATGTGAAGGTGATTAAGTTTGTTGACAGTGTTGGGAACGTTACTTTAAAAAAGTAATTAGTTATATTTACTCACTACTTGTTCCAAAAAGTAACTGCGTTAGTAACTAAATCACTCTATAATGAAAGTAACTTGTTACCAGGAAAGTAACTATTTGCGTTACCGTTTTTAAAAAAATTGCTAGATATCAACAAATTTTGATTTTCTTTTTTTTTTAGCAGTTTTCAAAAGTCAGTTGAAATGAGTAGAACAGACATGTGTTTGTATTTCTGTCCTATCATGTCAAAGATGTTCATAGTAACTGAATGACCTGAATGGGGGCTAGAGGGGGGGGGGGGGCTATGTGACTGAACAGTATTCAAAGAGAATGAGGAGGAACAGGAGTAAAAGAAACATGTGCCAATTGCAGTCACAAGAGACCGGGACTGCTGTGGCTTTCCAAACATAAGATTCATCATTTGCATTATTGAAGCTGGGCCCAGGACAGACCCCTGAGGAACACCATCACCTGACGCAGCTCTTTCCATTTCTTCGACAGATAAACATGTGTGGAGCAAACCAGTCAGAAAAAGACTCCCAACAAGGACACACATTGTTTCCTCTTTATTCTGTTAATTCAGCCAAGTAAAAACAATAACATTTAAAGATGAAATTATATTTGTAACATAAAAAACATATAAACAGACGGAAGGATCTAGTCCTTGAGCTTCTCAGATGTGCTTTAAGCCTGCGCTTGTTAATATATTTTCTCACAAACTGTACAGCTGTAAGGCCTCTCTCCAGTGTGAGTTCTCATAGGGGAGGTTACATGACCACTGTTTGAGTATAGTCCCCCAGATTGAACATCTGAAAGGTCTGTCCCCTGTATGTGTTTATGGATTTCAAGCATGTTCTGTTTGGGAAATGCCCTTACAAACTGAAGGCTTTCTCCTGTGTGAATTCTCATGTGTTTTTAGATATCTCTTGAGGACAAAGGTTTTATTACAGGCTGAGCAGCTGTAAGGCCTCTTTCCTGAGTGACATTTCATGTGCGCATTTAGAGTCTTCTTTTCAACAAAGGTTTTATTACAAACTAAACAACTGTAAGGCCTCTCTCCAGAGTGATATTTTATGTGTGCATTTAGATCCTTCTTTTCAACAAAGGTTTTATTACAAACTAAACAGCTGTAAGGTCTCTCTCCAGAGTGATATTTCATGTGTGCATTTAGAACCTTCTTTTCAACAAAATGTTTATTACAGGCTGTACAACTGTAAGGTCTCTCTCCCGAGTGATATTTCATGTGTACAATTAGTTCATGATTCTGGTAAAATGTCTTCTCACACAGTGAACAGCTGTAAGGCCTCTCTCCTGAGTGCAGTCTCATGTGTGCAGTTAGATTAATATGTTGGATGAATGTTTTGTTACAGATTGAGCAGCTGTATGGCCTCTCTCCTGTGTGAAGTTGAAGGTGTCTTTGTAAAATATGTTTCAGACGAAATCTCCTTTTACAAACTGAGCACTGATGCTTCTTCCCCTCGGCTCCTGAGTGGACTCTCTCATGAGTCGAGAGATTACTCCTTTGGGTGAATGTTTTCCCACAGACTGAGCAGCTGTAAGGTCTCTCTCCTGTGTGAACTCTGACATGATCTTGTAAAACCCATTTTGTCAAAAATCTCTTTTACAAACTAAGCACTGATGCTTCTTCCCCAAAGCTGAAGGAGCAGCTCCTGACAGGTCCTCCTCGTTCACAGGGGCGCTGGTCTCTGGTGCAGACTGGTTTTTGGGGAATAGAGCTGTGCTTTTGGCAGTTGAACAACTGAATAGTTCCCAGTCGTCATCGTTGTCAGTGTCAGAGTCTTCGCTCTTCACACAGACGGCGCTGGACTCTGGGACAGACCTGAAAATGATTAAAAACATAGGTTTAAAAGTGTAAAGTGAGGATTTATCAGTGAAATGTGAGTGTGGTTAAAGCGGTGGAGCCTACACTAGCAGCTGCTCTTCCTCCTGTTTGACGCTCTGTTCCACTGGCTCCTTTTTAATCTGTGGACTCTCTGGGATTTCCTGCTTCAGACCGAAGCCGGGACTCAGCGAGGGCTTCTGGACACCTACAGGAGACAATGGGAACTACATTATCTGTCATCCTCGGTCAGAAGTAAAAGGCAAACTTCAAAGGTACAGTTCAGTGAGTTTATTGAGTAAGATGCAATAGAAGCAGGTACATGGAGACGATGATGATACTGATACGCTCACCGTCTCAAACAGTGACGGTGAGTAATATATCAACAGCTCACTTACTTTCTCCTATCTAACAATGTGTTTGATACTTTCCCGTCCGGATTTAGGCCCCACCACAGCACTGAGACAGCTCTGATCAAGGTGACAAATGATATTCGTATGAACACCAACGCAGGTAAGGTCTCAGTTTTAGTTCTGCTGGACCTGAGCGCTGCCTTTGACACAGTGGACCACGGGATCTTACTTCACAGGTTAGAAAACTGGGTGGGAATCTCTGGTACTGCTCTAAACTGGTTCAAGTCCTATCTCGAGGATAGGACGTACTTTGTCGAAATTGGCAACTGTGTCTCAGACAAAATTTCCATGACCTGTGGAGTCCCCCAGGGTCAATCTTGGGACCCCTCTTATTCAACTTGTACATGCTTCCATTGGGTCAGCTAATAAACAGTAACAATGTGTCGTACCACAACTACGCAGATGACACTCAGATCTACGTGTCACTGACAGCAGGTGAACATGGGCCTGTAGATACACTCTGTCACTGCATCGAACAGATCAGTTTGTGGATGCAAAACAACTTTCTCCAACTAAACTCAGACAAAACTGAGATCATTGTCTTTGGCCCACAGACACAAAGACAAAGTGTTATCAGTCACCTTGAGTCTCTCGCTCTGAAACCAAAAATCAGGTTAGAAATCTAGGAGTAATCATGGACTCAGACCTGAACTTAAACAGCCACATCAAAGCAATAACATCATCAGCTTTTTACCATCTGAAAAACATTAAGATCAGAGGAATAGTGTCAAAACCAGACTTAGAGAGACTCATCCATGCATTTGTCTCCAGCAGGTTAGACTACTGTAACGGCTGCTCACTGGCCTTTCTAAACGAGCTGTTAGAGCTGCAGAACATCCAGAACGCTGCTGCTCGAGTCCTGACAAGAACCAGGAAATACCACCACATTAGTCCAGTGCTCCGGTCTCTGCACTGTAGTGCTGGGCGATATGACGATACATATCGTGGGGACGATAGAAAAGTATCTATCGTGCCATTTCTCTTCTATCATTTCTATCGTTTATAACCTAATTTAATCAATTATTAAAGCAAATATTTCATTAAATAGGCCATAAGAATTTATTAGTGTTGTCTTGTCACTATGCATCCTCTAAGTTTATATTAAGTGATTATAAACAAGAATAAAAAATAACTTTTTCGCAAAGAAACTCTGCCTTGTGGTTTTGCGACACCACCCTGCTTTACGATATGCGCTGATCCATCTCTGAGCACGCGGAGCTACATATTCCTCCTGAGATAACGCTGGGTTAGTCAAAAAAATAGAAACCAGGCTGGTTTTCGAAAAAAAAAAGTTTTTTAATCTCGTACTTAACGGAGGTCGGACTGTTAGCATTGGAGCTGCGCGAGCTACACGTCACGCAAGGCCGAGTCTACAGTGAAGCTCCCGCCCTTATGCCCTTATTAGGAACATGCTTCGTCAGAGCTGGGGAGGAGGAGTCTGTAAATCCGCCATAGTTTCCCCTCGAACGTGGTCATTGTGGTAAACGGGGAGGAGTGAGGAGGAGCTGTCTATTCTTTTTAACGGTTTATGTTTCCATCCCTACCTCCTATGACGCGATGCCGTCTGTATGATCACATGACTGACGTACAACGCCGTCTTCGAGAATTATTTGGGCCACTACTTTTTACTTCTACTTGGCTTAAATTATCTCAAAGTAATGTTACTCTTACTTGAGTATTTATTTGGTACTTTAGCATTGTGGCTTCACATTAAACCTCATGGCTCTGTCTTTAACCGACAGCATTGGTGATCTACTGTATATAGGGTTGCCAACCGTCCCTTGAAATACGGAATCGTCCCATATTTTTAAAAATAAAGGTATTGAATCAATAAGGGACGGCTTTTGTCCCGTATTTTGAGGATCCTCTCTTTCTCCTCGTCATAATATAACAGATCCAAGCCCGTCACTCACTAAATCTGCGCTGGACAGAAGTCCACTCTTCAGAGAGAAACTGAAGATCAGCAGCAGCTCAGTCCGCTCCCCATGTGCGCGGGTTTAATGCGCCTCAATACAACAGCATTTATCACGAAATCATCAAGTTTACGGACATAAACTAACTAATGAACGAAGTCTACTCTTCCCAAGCTTTAGCCCACTTTTTATTTCATATCAACCGGCCTCATATTTTCGGTTTTACAGATTAATTTAGGAAGCATAATGAAGACAAAAGGCGATAAAACAGTGCGGAGTGGCGTGGGGCACGGGCAGCAGAGGGGCCCCAGGGAAACACTTGCACAGGATTTTGACAGTACATAAAAAATAAATAAATAAATCGAATAAATAATAAAAGTAGTCCAATTGCAGCTATAAAATTAAAATCAGTGTTGATTTTCTTTTCTTTTTTTTTAGGAAAGTAATCCGAATGCAGTTCTGATTTTCATCACTGTATAAGGCTAATTTAAACGGCATATTTTTGCCTAAAATACACCAAATTACACAAAATCGTATCTGATTAATCCAAAATTTCCTGGGGAGGACTGGCTGTTGCTCTAACTTTCTGGGAGTATTTCAAACAACAGCACAGAAAGAAGAGTTATTCTGTAAAATGGTTTAAAACTTATTTTTTCAAATAAATAAATGAAAGTAATATAAAACACCTTCAGTTACATGTAATATACACACAGTGGCGCAAAAAGGGCATATGCAATATATGCCTTGCATAGGGGCGCCGAAAGGACGGGGGGGCGCCAGAAGGACGGACAGTGATGGGTCGGTCGCGAACGAGTCGGTACAGTGAACGATGAGAGTCAGTCTCACCCGTGAGCCGTTTTTTTTTTTTTTAAGTTTACATGTTTATCAAGCTCCACTTGCACCGGTCTGCGCTACACTCACCTCAGAGAGAAAAGAGAGAGAGAGAGAGAGAGAGAAAGGGAAAGATAATGGGGTCGGGGAGAGAGAGAGAAAGGTGTTGTAAACCTTGCAGCCTTGGCCCGTGTGCGAAGAACGCACTGCTGTTTACACAAAACTAAGAACTCTACAAACTTATACTCATCCATGAATGTAATCAGCGCATCTCTAGCTTTAAGTCATTTTTATTTGAGAACAATCCGACTCATATGTTGGGTTTTATGGTTCGATAGAGTTACGCTGGGTTTGTGGAGTGAAAAGTAAACGATGCATCACACGCGCGGGGCGGCGATACGTCGCCTTTTCCTCATGTGTACGAGCTCATTAAAACAGCAACAAAAGCAGTACAAGAGAAGTCCTGCTCAAGTTTGGACTTCAGTGATGTCTAGAGTCTGAATCCCTCTCTCAGTGTGAGGCTGCAGCAGCTGGAGCAGGAACAGGGGCGGAGCTACAGGCAGCTGAGGGACTGGTGAGAAACACTAGGATTTTAACAGTAAATAAAAAAGTACGTGTGTGAAACTAATACCACCAGCTTTAAAAGTGTGGACACAGATTAATATAAGCCATATAATAGCAATGAAAAAAAATCTAATGTTCTTTTCATTTCTTTCTTGATTATAGTTGTTTTGTGCAGGGAGCTCAAAAGGCTCATTTAACGAGCCATGAATGACAATTTCTGCTAATTCCGTCTGAAATTTAAAGTGTATATGTTGCCATTTGGGAGCCAAAAGAGCCGGCTCTTTTTAGTAAGCCGATCCAAATGATCTGGTTCACCAAAAAGAGCTGAAAATCCCATCACTACGAATACGATAGAGAGAAAAATATATTTAAATATAGTCGGACTCGGCGCGCAAGGGACAGCAGCGCCTCATAGGCCATTTCCTCATAGCCGCCCACCCCCCCGATTTTTTTTCCGGGGGGAGGGGTGCATACCCCCCAGAAAGTGGGTAGTTGCGCCCCTGTATACAAACACCCAATATCGGCCTAATGTAGCGTTCTGAGTCTTCTAGAGTCCACTTTAACCACTGCTAATAAGCATGCAGTACCTAACCTTACAGAAAGAAAGTGTTTAACCGATTAATAATAATAAAAAATGATCCAACATTGTTTGGATGCATGCATGTTAAAAACCTGGTTACAGCAAATGAAATAATAATCTGTAATTACAGATCACAAGCTCTACTGATTTCGTTGTCGCCCCCTCGCCCTGGTCGCCCAAAAGTGTCCCTTATTTTTCTGTTCTCAAGTTGGCAACCCTAACTGTATACTGCTCCATTGTAAACACTGGCTCTTGTTTTCCTGTTAGCTCCGTGTGCAGGTCAGGCTAACCCCGTGCTGTGTCTCACCAGTGTAGTGCTCTCGGAGGATCTTAGCGCTTTCCTTCCATCGTCTGTGGCTTCTCTCCTCACGAGGGAAAGGCTTTTGTCATCCAACACTTGAATAAGCTCCGCATAAGCTTCTTTATTTCTCTCTTCGTTGTATTTCTCCTCTTGTTCTTCGTCTGGCTCGTCCAAAATGGCGCTCTTTAGCCTAAGTTGCCGCAAGTGTCCCAAGAATTTACTTTCCCACAGCTCGTACTTTCTTTCGTCCCCGTTAAAGAACAAACGACTCCTCCGGTTTCCTCCGTCCCTCCGGGGCCCGCTGCCTGAGGGTCGGGACATTGTAAGGACGAGAATACGGCAATAACTCTACATTCAGTGGAGGAAAATCACACACGCGTTAAATGTCCCAGAAGGCAGTGCGTCAATGTGTTTAACTTCCGGTGTTAAACTTTTCAGTGTAAAAGATTGTGTGGAAAACATCTGACTTCGACTTCTGAATGTGCCTCCGATGACAGATTCAGTTCAATTTCCGGGCCGAAATGAGGTCCCAACACGCCTTTGAATAGATCTGTACAGTTGGGACAGTTTATGGTTCCAGAACACAAATCAAAAGACCTAATGCTGTAAGCACTGACTACAATGCCATTGGTACATGAGCAACCACTGTTTTGGTTACAACCCCTGCTGTTACTTTCCATCACAATGGCGCTCTCCAGGATCAATCGTTTATAGGTTTTCTGGCAGGTCATTAACAGATCAAATACACAATAATTTAGAGCGTACATGTGTAGGTGATTGGATTTGCCGATGATCGTGATTGTGGCTTTCCAAACATAACATTGATCATTTGCATTATTGAAGCGAGTCCCCAACCGGAAACCAGTGTTCCTAATAAGCTAGCTTTGCTGAATAAATTTAAATATCTTAAATAGTTAAATATTATTATGCAACATTAATTACATAACGCTGATGGAATATGACGCTGGCGCCAAAGGAAGTCAGCACTTGGTTAAATATGGTAAGTTATATGTGTTTGTACTTTTAGAGATACTCAAGTGTGCATTCTTCCTCATTTAATCAAGACGTAAATGCATTTAACATACCTAAATAAAAGTCTGTGGTAGATATTTATAAAGACTATGAAGAGGGCTGGTCCCAGGACAGACCCCTGAGGAACCCATCACCTGAAGCAGCTTATAATAGCCAGCCTAGTACTGGGCTAATGAGATGTTGCCTCGATAGGTGGGTATGACGCGCTAGGCGGCTGTTTACCTGTTGTTTCGTGTTCATCAAATATGGGCTGTTTCCCAATTGCGAGGATCCTCGGCGTCTCGACCACTTCGGACGTAATTCACGTCATCACAGCGCCGCCAAGTGGTGTTCCAATTCACTCAGACCACTCGCCTCCTCGCAGTTCGACTCCTCCGTTTGGCTCATTTATGAAGGATGCACCGGTGGATCCTCCGCAGCCTCGGAGTGCTGAAATGATGACCCATGATGCACTGCAACACTGTTTTTCACCCCAAAACTTTATTAGTTTGAAGTTTTGTTCCACATTTGTGCAAAAAATAATTGTAATAATAAAATCATTAGTAGACGTGTTGTAAGCAAGTAAAGATGTAAAAAAAAGTGGTTTACATAAAGTTAATGAAAAGCCTAATAAATAGGCCTATTTATTGATAAATCAGGCCTATGGTTGTTGTGCAATTGAAGGCGATTAGTTATAAACTGGACCTGCTAAATATATTTGATATTTTAATTTATTTTAATTTATTTTAATTTCTTACATATCCTTGCAGAAGTTTTGTTTTTTCAGGCCAAAATGTTCAAACAGTAAGACATCCAACCAAAACCAGTTTATAAACAGCTTTTATTCATAAAACAGTCGTTTTTGTAAGCATAGATTGACATTTTATTATATGATTTGACACGTGACATGACGCAGCCGCTCGCTCCGGAGGCCGTTCCAATTGAGCTCAAATCCGGCGGTACGAGGACACTCGCCTCCGTTTGGGAGGAGCCCACCACCGAGGACGTCAACGAAGTGGACAAACGGAGGATGGATCCTTGCAATTGGGAAACAGCCATAGTCCATACAATTCCAGTTAGGTGCAAAGTTCATAATTTATTTCAGTGCAATATCCATAACATCCAAAGGGTAAAAATCCATTAAAAAAAAAAAAAACAGTGCCACAAACTCCGTCAAAAGCGGTCAAAAACCTGTGTGCCCTTACGGGGTCAACACCTGTCTGTCCATTGATTGCCCTGGCATATATATACACACATGGCGACAGCGCCACACAGTGTACACAAGAGGGCACAACACAAACACAAATTATTTCATGCCATATTTGGCCCCTATACAGCTCTTTCCATTTCTTCGACAGATTTGTGGAGTGAACCAGTCAGAAAATACTCCAAACAAGGACACACATTGTTTCCTCTTTACTCTTTGAATTCAGGCGAATAGAAAAACAATAACATTGAAAAATCAAACATTAAATGCAGTTACATTTGTAACATAAAAACATCACACTATGGTGGTGTGATTCTAAAGGGCAGAATCTCCCTTTCTTCATTGATACTGTTCATATCATATGGGCTAATCATATAAGTAAGGAAGTGCTTTATTGTCATTGTACAGCTGTACAATGAAATAGTGTTCAGGTGTACATTTGTAAACTGATTATTTTGCATTATTAATATTAAATAGTATTATTGTAACTAGTTCTTTAACAACAAATTTTATGTGAAAGACATTACATAAATGAACATGAACTTGGAGCTCCTGTAGCCGATATTGTGGGTCAATCTAAAAGTGTTCTGAAGGTGCTTTGGGACAGAACATTTAAGTCGTCCATTTGAGTTTATAATAGGTCACGACTTTAAAAAAAAAAATCCCGTTAATTTTTAACATAAAAATTTCAAAAATTTCAAACGGCACATATGCTTTAATTGTCATTGTAGAAAAACTGTAAAAAAAGTCCCACTAATTTTTGCATCAACTTTTGGAAATTTTCAAATATTAAGAGTTTCAAAGCACGACGCCGGCTAATCAGTTATGAGCCAACTACTGACAATTGTGAGGATATTCAACGAAAAAGAAAACACTCCATACATGAAAAATATTTGATAATATGAGTTATTTAATTATTTTATATATCAGTTTATAACATTTTACACAAATCTCCAATTTAACTGTGTGTGTTGTAGTTTAGCACAGAGCTAATTAACTGCTGCAGTGATTTGAAACTATTTTAAAGATGAAATTTTAGCATCAAATATAAAACTTTAATGTGATTTTTTACTTCCAAACATGTGACCTTGAGAAGTGGATGGACATTGAGCTTTATTGCTGCCACATGTTTTACATTTCCTAACTGGTGCTGATGCTCCTTTGGCATCGATCCACCCGTCCCTTTCCCGTGTTCAAAGGTTATCGTATCTCAGGCATCAAAATGATCTCCCAGTTTCCCACTGGAAAATACGAGATGAGGTGATGTTCATGTACAATGTTCTACTCGGACAGTAAAGTAGTATTTATTTAAATGATCACTATGTTTTAACATAGTCCCACAGATTTAACAACGGTATATGTTCATTTATGGATTTCAAGAGTGCTCTGTTTGAGAAATGCCCTTACAAACTGACCGTTGTAAGACTTTTCTCCTGTGTACATTCCCATGTTTTTTTAGATCATACTTACGGACAAAGGTTTTATTACAAACTGTACAACTGTAAGGTCTCTCTCTCGAGTGACATTTCATGTGTTTCATTAGATTCTTCTTTTCAACAAAGGTTTTACTACAGGCTGTACAACTGTACGGTCTCTCTGCTGAGTGATATTTCATGTGTAAACTTAGAGGATGCTTTTGGTAAAAGCTTTTCTCACACAGTGAACAGCTGTACGACTTCTCTCCCGAGTGCATTTTCATGTGTACAGTTAGATTACCCTTTTGGGTGAATGTTTGTTACAGACTGGACAGCTGTATGGCCTCTCTACTGAGTGGCTTCTCTCATGTTTCGAGAGATTAATCTTTTGAGCAAATGTTGTCCCACAGACTGAGCAGCTGTATGGTCTCTCTCCTGTGTGAACTCGAACATGTTTTCGTAAAACGTGTTTCTGACTAAATCTCCTTTTACAAACTGAGCACTGATGCTTCTTCCCCTCGGCTCCTGAGTGGACTCTCTCATGAGTCGAGAGATTACTCCTTTGGGTGAATGTTTCCCACAGACTGAGCAGCAGTAAGGTCTCTCTCCTGTGTGAACTCTGACATGATCTTGTAAAACCTGTTTCGTCACAAATCTCTTTTTACAAACTAAGCACTGGTGCTTCTTCACCAAAGCTGAAGGAGCAGCTCCTGACAGCTCCTCATCGTTCACAGGGGCGCTGGGCTCTGGTGCAGACTGGTTTTTGGGGAATAGAGCTGTGCTTTTGGCAGATGAACACCTGAATAGTTCGCAGTCGTCATCGTTGTCAGTGTCAGAGTCTTCCCTCTTCACACAGACGGCGCTGGACTCAGGGACAGACCTGAAAATGATTAAAAACATAGATTTAAAAATGTAAAGTGAGGATTTATCAGTGAAATGAGTGTGAAGTTTAAAGTGGTGGAACCTACACTGGCAGCTGCTCTTCCTCCTGTTTGACGCCCTCTTCCTCTTCCTCCTGTTTGACGCTCTGTTCCTGTTCCTCTTCCTCCTCTTTAATCTGTGGACTCTCTGGGATTTCCTGCTTCAGTTCAGGGCCAGGACTCAGCGAGGGCGACTGGACACCTGCAGAAGACAATGGGAACTACATTATCGGTCTTCCTCGGTCAGAAGGAAAAGGCAAACTTCAAAAGGTACAGTTCAGTGAGTTTATTGAAGAAGATGCAACAGAAGCAGGTACATGGAGACGATGATGATACTGATACGTTATTGGTGTGTTAGTGTCTGAGTGCGAGTAGATCGTAACAGAAAGAAATGATAGAAATGTACATGTATTTGTCTGCTACTCTTCCCGGAAGATGTTGAAAGACTTGTGGAACGGAGGGAGCAGAAGGAGGTGGAGGAGCTGACCAGTGCAGGACACCACGCTCTGAAACAGGGACAAACCCAGGAGACGCTGCACCGTTTCAGAGGAGACTGAAGGCAGTTCTCCAGTTTCAACGACCTCCAAAAACAAGCTGCTCAGGTCGGTCCACAGCGGCTCAGGACTAACACCTGAACCACATTTTGTTATACAATTGTACAATGACAAATAAAGCACTCACTTACTTACATTATTACAGTGCCTCTCGAAAGTACTAATACACCTTGAACTTTTGCACATGTGTCATGTTTACAACCATAAACATAAAGATTTTATTTTGAATGTTTTACTGAAAGTTCACACACAAGTAACAGACAACTGTGAAGTGAAAGCAAAATGATACATGATTCTGTTATTTTTCAAAAAATAGAAAAGTGAAAAGTGGGGCGTGCATAAGTATTCATACAGCATGACTTAATACTTTGTGGAACCCCTTTTGCTGCAATAACAGCAGCAAGTCTTCTGGGGTATGACTACAAGGTTTGCACATCTAGAGACTGACATTTTAGCCCATTCCTCTTTACAAAACAACTCAAGCTCTGTCACATTAGAAGGAGAGCGTTTGTGAACAGCAGTTTTCAGGTCTTTCCACAGATTTTCAATAGGATTTAGGTCAGGACTTTGACTGGGCCATTCTAACACATGAATATGTTTGTTTTGAAACCATTCCATTGTAGATTTAGCTTTGTGTTTAGGGTCATTGTTCTGCTGGAAGGTGAATCTCCGCCCCAGCCTCAATTCTCTTGCTGACTCCAGCAGGTTTTCCTCCAAAATGTCTCTGTATTTGGCTCCATCCATCTTCCCAACTATTCTTACAATCTTCCCAGTCCCCGCTGAGGAAAAGCAGCCCCATAGCATGATGCTCCCCCCACCATATTTGACACTGGGGATGGTGCACTCAGGACGATGAGCAGTGTTAGGTTTGCTCCATACATAACGTTTTGCATTTGGGCCAAAAAGTTCAATTTTTGTCTCATCTGACCAAAGCACCTTCTTCCACATGGTAGCTGTGTCCTCCATATGACTTCTAGCAAACTTCAAACAGGATTTCTTATGTCCTCCTTTCAATAATGGCTTTCTTCTTGCCACTCGTCCATGAAGGCCAGATTTGTGTAGAGTACGACTTATAGTTGTCCCATGTACAGATTCCCCCAGCTCAGCGGCAGTACGTCACAGCTCCTCCAGAGTTATCTTAGGGCACTTGGTTGCATTTCTGACCAGTGCTCTCCTTGTTCGGTCTGTTAGTTTAGGTGGACGGCCATGTCTTGGTAAGTTCACAGTGGTGCTATACTCTTTCCATTTCTGAATGATGGATTCAACAGTGCTCCGTGAGATGTTCAAATCTTGGGAAATCTTTGTATAACTTAACGCTGCTTTAAACTTCTCCACAGCTTTATCCCTGACCTCTCTGGTGAGCTCCTTGGCCTTCATGATGTTGTTTAGTGACCAATACACTCTGACCATAGCTCTGAGGCCCTCACAGAACAGCAGGAATTATACTGAGAGTAGATTACACACAGGTGGACTCTATTTAATGGTTAGGGCAAGGTGTGAACATTCTGCAGTCATTAGGAATGTTATAAAGGCAATTTAATGCACTCAGAAAATGCTGTATGAATACTTATGCACGCCCCACTTTTCTATTTTCTATTTTTTGTAAAATAACAGAATCATGTATCATTTTGCTTTCACTTCACAGTTGTCTGTTACTTGTGTGTGAACTTTCAGTAAAACATTCAAAATATAATCTTTATGTTTATGGTTGTAAACATGACAAAATGTGCAGAAGTTCAAGGTGTATTAGTACTTTCAAGAGGCACTGTAAACTTGTAGGTAAATGATTGCTATACATACAGATTGCTATACATACATATGCTATGTATAGCATCTGTATGTATAGCATACAGATGCTATACATACATAGCATCTGTATGCTATGTATGTACGTATAACATCTATACGTACAGATGTTATACAAAGCAAGATACAAACTGTTACCGGGCCAAATACAAAGAAGGTTCCAAGAACGTACTGGTCGTTATGAATTACGTGACGAATTAAACTTTAGGATTCAGAAACATAGCTCAACTTTGAAAAGTTTTAGTCCAACAGTTAATGGTGTACAATTGTGGAATAAACTGGAAATGGAGTTGAAACGAAGTCCAAACATCAACCTGTTCAAATATAAATACAAACAAAAGACTTTTGAAATATACAGAGAACAAGAAATGTGTTGCCACTAGGAGGCGCAGTAGGATCAATTATGTGTGTTTCCTCTATAATCAAGGAAGAGTGTTGCTGCTTGGAACGGTTGTCATTCTATTGCTCAAATTTACAAATTGAGAATTAGGGTAGGCAAGTTATGAATCTGTTGAGAGGGACCCTCCCAACGGGCTCAAAACCTTGTCTTTTAATGCACCACTCAGCATAGGAACATCATCTACAAAATCAGCTGTTAGGGCAGCTGGGTGGGGGTTTGTTGAGGGGGAGTTACTGCCCTCTTCAACTGGCCCGCTCTACACCCTGGCTTTTTAATGCACCACACTATGCAGGGCTTACATCATACTTCCCACATAACTCAATTAAATAAATATACAACAACAACAACACAAATGAAAATTATATGGAGGATGGTAATGACAACTGGGAAGTAGCAAGATCTCAGAGTATAATATGTATTAATGCACCTTTATAACATAAAAGTAGCACATGCTTTTGTTGGTTCTTTATTTTGCTGTTGTTTTTATTTTATTCTTCATTATTTATTGTTACTTTGCCCTATGTTCCTTTGTTTATGATTTGCTACCTTGTAAATGTTAAATGTAATGTTATTATTTTTATTTCGGGGTGGGCACTTATAAGCCTTTGGCTTCAGCCCACTCCCTTTGAGCAGGTTATCTGCTCAAACAAATAAATAAACTAAACTAAACTACATACCCTGGTTAAACAAATACGAAGTGGAAAACTTATATATATATATATATATATATATATATATATATATATATATATATATATATATATATATTATATATATATATATATATATATATATATATATATATATATATATTGCATTAAATGCTTTAATTGTACACCACATTGTATGTGCTTTTTCGTTACATATTAATAGCATAATTATGGTGTATTATTCTTAACAGTATTTGTCTTTGTGGTTTCAAAAAGCACACTTTGCACACCTAACTACATGAATTGTATTATATTTAGGCCCGAGCGTCCTGCCGTTGCAAAGGCCTATTAAAATCGCCTTGGAGCGTGAAGTGCTGTCCTCCATTCAGACATAAACTCACCGTATCAACAGTGACTGCACATACGTCTGGTGTGGGCCCTTTATACTTATTATTGCAGGAAAATGAATGGGTGTATTTGGCCAACTGTCATGCGGTCGGAGCTATTATTTACATGGAGAGACTAAAATATAGTATTGATGTTTACTGACAAAGATTAATGGCACATCAGGGCAATAAAATGTAGTGGGCGCGTTAACCAATGCACCTATATGTTTACCTATATATTAGTAAAATGATTAAAATCCATAGCTACTAGGCAACATAAATAAAAGCCCAAAATGTACAAATTTACATTATTTATATACAATCAAATAGTACAAGAACAAAAATAAGACAAAACAATATCTAAAATGGTAGTGTTTTTATCTATATTAGTTAAAAACACTACCATTTTTAAGATTGGTTGTTTTAACCAATAGATTGATTCTCGAAGACGGCGTGTACGTCACAGTCACGTGATTACCATGACAACGGACAGCGCCATTTTAGCGTGGTGTCCCAGTTGCCTGACATATCCGTGGATCAATCATGAAAAACCTTATTTTCGCTACTAAGTGAAGCAAAGCTATAACTAACTAAACTTAGCTAAACTTGGGCACAGCCGCGGTCTGTGGCAGGTCTGAGGACTAAACCAGGACGTAGACTACACTGGTTAAAATCAGAACTGAACCATGACTGAATAAGAAACGAGAGCTTTTAGACAAAGAGAAAAGCACAACAAGAAAGACATTGGCTATTTACCTTTAGCGACAGACCCAGAGCCTGAGCTCACGTACTGTTGTTAAGTTTACTCCAGCTGCACCGGAGGAAATCAAACATGTGTTTGTGGAAAAGTGAGTGCTCACTCTGTATTAGACATTTTTGGTAAAGTTTTGGTAAATTATTTGTGACATAGTGAGTGCTAGCGTTGTGTAAAGATCTTTGACATGTGAAGTGCTTTTGCTTTGTCAGAGTGTGTGAAAAGTTTAGCTTGTGGCTGAAGGAAAACGGTGTCATGATGTTTATCTGCCGCTCAGGAGGTAATACGGTCATTTCTCTCGTTTTTATCGCTGCTTAAATGGAAATTCCTCTCAAAACATGAAGTTACAAGTGACGCTGCTGTGGCCTGTTGCTTTCTGTTGTGCTTAAATGGTTGCTACGTGTTGCTATGTCTGTCTGCACAATGTCATATCTGATTTCGGCCATTTGTCATGTTGTTTTCCATGCCAAATGTAGGGTAATTCTTGATTTATCCATTGCTATGTCAGGCAACGGGACACCACGCTAAAATGGCGCTGTCCGTTGTCATAGTAATCAGTGACTGTGACGTACATGCCGTGTTCGAGAATTGGACACATATCTACCAACCAGATTGGTTAAACTTAACCAAACAAATGGAACCATTAATATTGGTTAATGATCGATGAATCGATACATCCCTACTGTATACTGATCCATTGTAAACAGTGGCTCTTGTTTTCCTGTTAGCTCCGTGTGCAGGTCAGGCTAACCCTGTGCTGTGTCTCACCAGTGTAGTGCTCTCGGAGGATCTTTAGCGCTTTCCTTCCATCGTCTGTGGCTTCTCTCCTCACGAGGGAAAGGCTTTTGTCATCCAACACTTGAATAAGCTCCGCATAAGCTTCTTTATTTCTCTCTTCGTTGTATTTCTCCTCTTGTTCTTCGTCCAAAATGGCGCTCTTTAGCCCAAGTTGCCGCAAGTGTCCCAAGAATTGAGTTTCCCACAGCTCGTACTTTCTTTCGTCCCCGTTAAAGAACAAACGACTCCTCCGGTTTCCTCCGTCCATCTTTTTAAGGGCGAGAGTTCTGTAAAAACTCATACATTTAGCGGAGCAAAAACATCGAAGCTCTGCGTAACGGTCCCAGAAGGCAGTGCGTCATGTGTTTAACTTCCGGTATTGGACCTTTCAGTGTAAAAGATGACGGTGTGGAAAACATCTGACTTCGGCTTATGAACGTGCCTCTGATGACAGATTCAGGCTAGTTGTGAATAAGAAATTATTATTATTTAAAGGAACATTATTGAACTTTTCATGCAAAGAAAAAACAGCTTGATTATTTTCTTTTAGTGACCCTTTGGCCGTGAGGGTGGTTAACACGGGGCGACAGTGACGCAGTTAGTAAAGCAGGTCGTCTCGTGGTCAGAAGGTCAGGGTTTCGAATCCCAGCTACCGCAAAACGCACCCTGTCATTGTGTCCTTGGGAAGACACTTCACCCTGTGCCTGGCGCTCTCGCTTCACAACTACGTCCTGGGTTCGATTCCCTTTTGGACTGGGCCTTTCTGTGTGGAGTTTGCATGTTCTCCCCGTATCTGCATAGGTTTCCTCCGGGTACTCCGGTTTCCCCTACCACTAAAAACATGTACAATAGGCCAGGATGAATGAGAGTGTGTTTGAGAGTGCGAATGGGGGACGACGGATGGAAATTAGCCTGAGACTACAATCCGGTGTGGCTTGTTTACATGCACAAGACCCATGTATGTTCATTAACATGCACCATCCCGACCAATAAACCAATAAATAAATAAAACCCTACTTGCCGGCCCACACTAGCAATTCTCGTTCAAACATGTCGCCCCAGCAACATTTGTGAGTGGTTGGTGGTGGTCGGAGGGACCGTTGGCGCAGATGTGAGCAGCCTCGCTTCTGTCAGTCTGCCCCAGGGGAAACTGTGGCTACAAATGTAGCTTATCAGTGAATGAACCCCCCTCCCTTTCATGTGCGAAGTGCTTTGGGTGTGACTTGTATGAAAAGCGCTATACAAATAAGATTTCCTTCCCTTCAAATGCAGAGAACACATTTCTCTACAGAGATTAATAAAGGATGGCACCTTTACTTTCCATCACAGTGGTGCTCCAGGATCAATATTTTAGGTTTTCTGGCAGGTTTTCACCGTTTACGAAACCATCCAGCGAGTCCCTAACCGGAAATGAGTCTTGCTTAACAGATAAGTTTGCTGAATAAATATAAATATCTTAAATGTAAATACTGACAAGGCTCTGTTAAAATAAACAAATAAAGACAGACTCTTGAGTATAAAAGGCTGTGGGATATCATTAATAAAGACAATGAAGAGGGCTGGGCCCAGGACAGACCCCTGAGGAACACCATCACCTGACGCAGCTCGTTCCATTTCTTCGTCAGATAAACACGTGTGGAGAAAACCAGTCAGAAAAAGACTCCCAACAAGGACACACATTGTTTCCTCTTTATTCTGTCAATTCAGCAAAGTAAACAACAATAACATTTGGAGACTTCAACTACCGAGTACAGAAGATGACTCAAGTACCTTCATTGAAGATGGACAACTCCTGTACGACTGAGAACTTACACAGACAATAACATTTAAAGATGAAATTACACTTAACATAAAAACCATAAAAACAGATGGAAGGATCTAGTCCTTGAGCTTCTCAGATGTGCTTAAGCCTGCGCTTAAACAGCTGTAAGGCCTCTCTCCAGTGTGAGTTCTCATAGGGGAGGCTACATGACCACTGTTTGAATATAGTCCCCCAGATTGAACACCTGAAAGGTCTGTCACCTGTATGTGTTTATGGATTTCAAGCATGTTCTGTTTAGGAAATGCTCTTACAAACTGAAGGCTTTCTCCTGTGTGAATTCTCATTTATTTTTAGATATTTCTTGAGGACAAAGGTTTATTACAGGCTGAGCAGCTGTAAGGTCTTCTCACACAGTGAACAGCTGTAAGACCTCTCTCCTGTGTGAAGTTGAAGGTGTCTTCGTAAAATATGTTTCAGATAAAATCTCTTTTTACAAACTAAGCACTGATGCTTCTTCCCCAAAGCTGAAGGAGCAGCTCTTGACAGCTCCTCCTCGTTCACAGAGGCGCTGGTCTCCTGTGCAGACTTGTTTTTGGGGAATAGAGCTGTGCTTTTGGCAGTTGAACACCTGAATAGTTAACCAAGTATTAACCGCTAAGGGCCTCGGTTAACGGTTAACGAAAAACTTGAAACGTGCTGCCCTAATCTGATGTGTGTTTGGAGACTGCTGTTGTGGAGAAAGGTTTTGTTGCACACTGTACATCTGTAAAGTTTGTCTCGATGTGTACAGCTGTGTGCGTCGTGAGACTGCTCTTTCGGGAAAACGTTTCCCCGCAGACGGAGCACTTGTACGGCTTTTCTCCAGTGTGCCTCCTCATGTGGGTTTGGAGTTGATGTTTCTTAGTAAACGCTTTCCTGCAGATTTCACATCTGAAAGGTTTCTCTCCCGTGTGAACTCGAATGTGGTTTTCTAAAGCTTCTTTTGTGGAGAGTATCTTTCGACACACTCTGCACTGGTGCTTCCTCAGCTCAGCTCCTTCAGCTCCTGACAGCTCCTCATCGTCGACAGAGGCGCTGGGCTCTGGTGCAGACTTGTTTTTGGGGAATAGAGCTGTGCTTTGGCAGTTGAGCAACTGAATAGTTCCCAGTCGTCATCGTTGTCAGTGTCAGAGTCTTCGCTCTTCACACAGACGGCGCTGGACTCTGGGACAGACCTGAAAATGATTAAAAACATAGATTTAAAAGTGTAATGTTGTGAGTATTTGTCAGTGAAATGAGTGTGACGTGTTTTAAGCGGTGGAGCCTACACTGGCAGCTGCTCTTCCTCCTGTTTGATAATAACTTCCACGACCTCCTGCTGTTGGACGCTCTGTTCCTCTGGCTCCTCTTTAATCTGTGGCGTCTCTGGGATTTCCTGCTTCAAATCAGGGCCAGGACTCAGCGACGGCGACCGGACACCTGCAGGACACAATGGGAACTACATCATCTGTCTTTCTCAGTCAGAAGGAAAAGGCAAACTTCAAAAGGTACAGTTCAGTGGGTTTAGTTTAGTTCAGTTTAGTTGTTTATTTGAGCAGTAAACATTCTGCTCAAAGGGAGTGGGCTGAAGCTTATGAGCGCCTGCCCCCAAATTCAGTGCAATAAAAAAGTACATTTCACACAATGGTACAGGAAGAACAAAACATCAACAAAACATCATCCAAAGAGAATTTGATACATTTCAAGCAGCTACCACAGACCAACTTACAAAACAATATTTGAACTGTTTATAATTAATTGAATCGAAGCACAACTACAACAACGATCTTGTTTCGTGTACGATGTCTAGTACAAAGCAAGTAACAAAATGAGATAATTAATAGATTTCTTTCAGATTGTTACCCAAACATTACCCAGAGTTACTTTTATGTTATAAATGTTAATACATATTATACTCCGAGATCTTGCTACTTCCCAGTTGTCATTACCATCCTCAATATAATTTTAATTTGTGTTGTTGTTGTTGTATATTTATTTAATTGAGTTATTTGTGAAGTGTGATGTAAGCCCTGCATAGTGAGGTGCATTAAAAAGCCAGGGTGTAGAACGGGCCAGTTGAAGAGGGCAGTAGCTCCTCATCAACAAACCCCCACCCAGCTGCCCTAACAGCTGATTGGTAGATGATGTTCCTATGCTGAGTGGTGCATTAGAAGACAAGGTTTTGAGCCCGTTGGGAGGGTCCCTCTCAACAGATCCATAACTTGCCTACCATAAATTCTCAATTTGTAAATTTGAGCAATAGAATGACAACCGTTCCAAGCAGCAACACTCTTCCTAAAACTTTTCAAAGTTGAGCTATGTTCTGAGTCCTAAAGTTTAATTCGTCACGTAATTCATAACGACCAGTACGTTCTTGGAACCTTCTTTGTATTTGGCCTGGTAACAGTTTGTATCTTGCTTTGTATAACATCTGTACAGTTTGGAACTCAACAATGTCACAGAACTTCATGATCTTTGATTTTAAAAATAATGAGTTGTGTGGTTCAAAAACCCAACTTTATGAATTACTCGGATAGCTCTTTTTTTGCAACAATACTATTGGTTTTAATGTGTTTTTATAAGTACTACCCCAAACCACAGTACAATAATTTAAATAGGGCAAAATCAGAGAACAGTATAAGATATGTAGAGCTTTGATGTTAAAATGTGCTTTGCTTTTGCTATTACTGAAATGCTTCTAGAAATTTTCGTAGATATATATTTAATATGAGCTTTCCAAGTAATTCTGTCATCTATAATAACACCAAGGAATTTGATTTCATGCACTCGCTCTATGACAACACCCTCTATCTGAATTGCTTCCTGAGCATTGGAATTACAGTTGCCAAATATCATCATTTTGCTTTTACTCAGATTTAGAGATAATTTATTTAGTTTGAACCACTTATTGACACTTTTGAGTTCCAAGTTAACAATCCGACACAGTTGTTGTAAGTCGTCTCCCGATGAAAAAATATTTGTATCATCAGCAAACAAGATAAATTTAAGTATTTGAGACGTTTTACAAATGTCGTTAATGTACATGTTAAACAATTTTGGGCCCAGAATGGAACCTTGAGGTAAACCACACACAATTTGACGACAACTCGACTGATAATCACTATTTTCACACATTGTTTCTATTTTTAAATAACTGGTAACCCACTGTAGAGCTACCCCCCTAATCCCATAATGTTCTAGTTTATTAATTAGTATATCATAGTTTATTGTATCAAACGCTTTACTCAGGTCAATAAATAACCCTATTGCATATTTCTTGTTATCTACAGCATTAGTTATTTCTTCAATTATATCAAGAGTGCATGTGAGGTTGATTGATTATTCCTAAAACCAAACTGATTGTCCGAGAGTCTAGAGTTAAAAGCTTTTCTAAGATTTTTGAGAATTGCGGTAAAAGGGAAACAGGCCTGTAGTTTTGTGAAGAGATGTTTATCTCCTGCCTTGAACAGAGGAATCACTTTTGCTACTTTCAGGAAATTGTCCAGTTTGCAGCGACAGGTTACAGATGTGTGTTAACGGCTTAGAGATACTTTCAATAACAGTTTTAAAGTTTCATATCCATGTCATGGTAATCTGTCGAGGTTTTATTTTTACACCCTTTAACAATGTCCAGTATCTCCTTTTCCTCCACAGGTTTGAGGAACATGGACAGAGGATTTGTGTCTATCAGTTCACAATTAAAGTTCTCAACATTTGCAATTTTTGCAGCAAGATTCGGTCCAACATCTAGAATTTATTATATTATAAAGAATTTATTAAATGTATCGACTACTTCATTCATGTTATTTAAAGTGTTATCCTCATCTTTGAAATATTTTGGATAATTAATCGTTCTTGGTTTATTTCTAATTATACTATTTAAGATATTCCATAAACCTTTAAATTATTCTTATTGCTATCTAACAACTTATAATAATCCTGTTTACATTTTCTAATGATACCTGTCAGTTTATTTTTATATTTCTTATATTTATCCTCAGCTTCTTTTGTTCTATTATTTATAAATTTTTTGTAGAGTGAATTTTTTTTTCTTGCATGCATTTAGTAATCCCTTAGACATCCATGGGTTTTCTTTACACTTTCTGCTATTACAGTATTTTTTCATTGGGCAATTTTATCATATACTTTTTGAAATACTTGCACAAACTCATCATATGCCTTATTAGTATCATTCTCTCTGTACACATACTCCAGTCTTGAGCTAATAGTTCCTTTTTAAATGCATCAATAGTTTTCTCTGTTTTTACCCTTCTAAACCAATACATGTTTTCCTCTTCATTTTTTAAATATCCCTTTTTATATAATACAAAAACTGGAAGGTGATCACTGATATCATTTATCATTAATCCACTGACTGTATCACTTTCTATTTCATTTAAGAAAATGTTATCAAGTAGGGCTGCAACGATTAATCGATTAGTAAAATGCTTCGAATATTATTTTCCCGCTTCGATGATTCGTTTAATGAATACATCTCATTAAAACCGCGTGAAACGGGGCCGCTTACGCGCCCGAAACTTTAAGCGCCGCTTGTTTCCGCACGACCGCTTCTGACGAGCACAGCTCAGTCTATGGTAGTAAACAACAGAGCAGAGCTAGCTGTGCTAATGCTCGTGCTAATGCTTGTAGCCGGGCAGAACCAGGTAGCAGAGCGGAGAACCAGGCCGTCAAAATCATCAAACACGGCTCAAACAAGAAGAAACTCAGCAACGAGAGGTGAAGATAGGACGGAGGCTCTCCCCGCTATCGCGCTACAACAATGCTAACAGCTGCATCAATGGCGATTTACCATCAGTAAGTAAGTGCTTTATTGTCATTGTATGAGCATACAACGAAATAGTGTTCAGGTGTTAGTCCTGAGCTGCTGCGGCTGAGCTGCCACTGTGTCAAACTGACCCGCATGACCTTGGAGGTCAGGGGAACTGTAGGACTCGGAAGAAACCTGGCTCTGCCCTCTGTCTCCTCTGATCCTCTGAAATGGTACAGCGCCTCCTTCCTCTTCCTTCCTCTGCTCCACAACAGTCTTTCACCATCTCTCGTTTGTCCTTTTCTGTTTCCTGTAGCTCCTCTTGTGACTCCTCCACTGTGCTGCAGGGGGGGCTCTTGGTGCCTCTTCAGTGTCTCAGAAGAAGAAATGTGTAGGTCTCAAATGGGTTTAGTTAGCATTTTGTTTACTTTAAAAAGCTCCTTTCTTCAGGACCATTTAGACTCTCAAAGTAAACAAATCCACAAAACCTCCACAAAAACACGGCAAAGACGTACAAAAATATCCAGAAAAACAATGTGGAACAGAAACCACAAATGCAGCTCGCAGAAAAAGGTGAAAAACTCAGCTGCACAGGAGAGAGGGAGGTCGCTTCCTGTTTTCACGTCGCCATGACACAGCCAGGGCGAGCGATCTACACATTCATCCACCGTTCAAAGTGTGACATAAGGTAAAGTATGATGGCGAACATATCTCCTTTCCCTCCTCACCAAACGCAGACTTTTACATCCTACTCTATCTACCCTTGCTGCAAAGTTTTTTGCGCTAAATATCTTTGCGCTGTATCTACGATTTAAATTCAGATAAATAAATCCACAGATCTAAATAGAGTGAGCACCTCTTTGGGTTGTACTGCAGAGCCATGTCGTTCTAGGCTCTTTTCCACATGCAGGCGCGTGTCAGCCGAATGGCTCTTTCACCCGCGTTGTCGAGCTTTTCCATAACAAAGGCCAGGGCCAAACCGGTCTGACCAGGTATAGGTTTTGGGCCCGACCTCTGGCTGTGGCCAAAGCGCTGACCCGTGTCTGATGTGACGTGAACAGACTCTGGCCTCTGATTGGCAACGAGAGAGTGGGCAGCCCTCACTATTGACACGCAGGTCATACGGATTTAATATTTCACAGCATTATACCGCTGTGCTAAAGGGGATTTTGCCGATAATAACATTTAGCCGCTGTTAGCACAGCTTTACCTAATGTTAGCATAACATTTGCATGTAGCTTACCTTCATAGTTCGTAGTTTAGCAGTTTATTTTATGTTTTAATACACCTGGGCTCCTCTGAATGATTCCATAACTCCCACCAGAGGGCAGCATTTGTCCACATTTGTTCTCATCGCGGCTCTAAAAAGTTTTAATGACGATCTGTACAGCATGCGGCTCTATGCGGCTCCGCCACAACAAATGCATGTGTGTGTGTGGTGGGAACAGAAAGGTCTGCGGGCTAGTGTCGACACGTGCACGTAGATCGTGGCGTGTGCGGCCGGTTCGCGCTATGTGGAACGACGCCTTCTCTGTCCCTCCTGGTGCTTAAGATGTGCCACTTTTTTCATTGAAGCCGACCTCGTGATTTTTTTTATATTTTTTTACGTCTGCTTAATATATTGCGGTCTGTTGCTAATAATGTAATAATGAAAAGGTGTGTGTCGTTCTTTGAAAATGCCTGATCTATAAAAAATGTTTTAAAACAATTTTTTAAATAAACTAATTCCTCTGTACTTCAAAGTTCTGCCAAATTGTCCCCTGGTCTCTGTTTAAACTATTTGAGGTGGTCACACTATTTCAAAAGCAAAATAAACTCCAACACAGTCATACTGTTTCACCTGTACTTGAAAGTTTCTCATATCCATCCTTTCATTGCTCACAACAAATACATTTATGAACATGCAAATTGACACATTATTCCTTCCTCGATGGCAATACTACGACAAAATAATTAAAATGTTTTCCCTCTTTTAGGAAACCCCTCTGGTTGAGATCCTGGTAAAGAAATGAATCACCTGAGCTTCAGCAGAAAATTTCAAGATTATGTCTCGAGTCAGGACCTACTTCACTTGAATAAGAGTAAAAGTACTGATATAAAAGACACTATGAAGCTGCTCTCTCTCATCATCATGGACATAAGGACAGGTGTCTCTTTATGAGAGTCAAATGTTGCTGCTTTTGAGACAAACTGATAAGAAATTAAGAATAAATTATATTATTTCTAGCAGAAAAATCCTTTGTTTAAAACTATGTTTTTCCCCCTTTTTATAATCTGCTCTAAAGTCATGGAATTTAGTTTTTCAATATAAATACTTATCCGATTAATCAATGTAAATAATCGATAGATTAATCGATTACTAAAATAATCGATAGTTGCAGCCCTACAATCAAGGTAGCACTATGGGTTGTAATTCTACTCAGTTTAGTTATTAGAGGAAACAGACTTCTACTAAATAAAGTATTTATAAATTCGTCTGTCTTTTTATGTTTGTATGGGTTTAACAGATCGATGTTAAGGTTTCCCCCCACAAACATGAATTTGAACCTGAAAAGTGCTCCTCCATCCAATTAGAAAAACATCTATATCAGAGCCAGGTGTTAATTATAATATTTCGGTATTCAGGTGTTGCAGTGTGGAGGCAATCATCTTTTGACTGTGTCTATGGAGTCCTGTAATCTGTGTGCACGGCTGTGTGAGGTTTGCCAATAAACCGTTGGAACACAGTATTTTTCTGGTTCGTCCGAGACGCCTAAATCCTGCAGCCAGAGCATTGTATTATATTTGTATTTATTGTTGAACAATAAACAAATACATTACAAGTGCTTTATTTAAAATGTGTTTTCTAACAAATGTCTCTTAATTATGTAAAGCACTATTTTGTATATAGTTATAGTTTGAGTCTAATACATTTATCATGAATTTATCAAACACAGCATTCACACCATTTGAAAATTAACTTTTACAAAACGTCAATAAAATTAATTAATAACAGTGACACTGTATTATGTATTGGTTTCATTGGCCCTCATTTATCAACATTGCCTAAATAAATGGTGTATGCGTAGGTGTATTTGCGATATACGCCAGAGGACGCGTGACATTTATGAACCTGTGCTTTCCGCTCAGATCTTATCGTACGTAAGAGCAGCTGATGGTAAATGCCACGGAGAAATCCCAGCGTCATTTGAATGAAACGTCCAAAAATATTCATGTATGAGGAGGCCTCACCCACGGGTTTTACGGCACGCACGAAACACGGCAAAAAAAAGAACATTTCTCCAACCAGGAAATGATAAATAGTTGTTTTTAACGCAACAAATATGATATTTTTGTGCATGAGGAAGATTTAAAAAATGTGTCAGTTACCCACGTTAACCTTATATCCAAGATCACATTTACTAAATAAAAAAGAGTGGGAAAAAGAAACAGGCTAATAATAAAAAGTGAACTTTATTAAATAAGCAGTAGGCCTAAATAGCCTATATAATAAAGGGTATAAAATTAGACCACATTAACTAAAAAGCATGGACATAACGCTGCAGTACAGTCTCAGGACCATGATCTGAACAGTGAAAAGCAGCTGTCAGCTCCGGGGACTCAGCGCTGGAGCCGGGCAGGACTACGCTCTTTCGGCCTAAAGCAGAGCTTTCCTCCGGGAGGAAACAGGTGTGTGGAGAGCTGACAGCCTAACGAACCCGTCCGGACCAAAGACAGCCCTACCAGACGTGCTTTATTCCCCTGACGAGAGGAGAGCGCGCGGTCACCAGACCCTGAGCGCCGCTCAAACCGGACTTAACAAACCGGTCCGGACCGACGAAAGCTGTGGAGCTGTCGAAGGATTTGTTTGACGCCCGGGCTACTCGCGAGCACGGAATACGGTCCACAGACTCAGCGCTCAAACCAACCAGAACACGGAGCATGGCCTCGTCCAGACCCAGGTGAGTCCCGGTGTCCCGGTACAACGGCAGCAGCCGCGGGTGTGAGGCGGGGAATCCACACAAGGTTTGCGCAGCAGCGGTATTTTGTTAGAAATAAAAAACGAAACATAAATATAAAAACACCATAAGCGTCTCTGTGGCTGCAGTCCAGGTTCTAGTGTCTCTGGTCTGGGCTCATGAGCCTCTGCGCTCGGACCCGTGTCGATGAACATTGAATCAAGTCTGTCCATAAACATTAACGCTGTAGCCTGTTTCATGTTTAAATCACTAATGAGGATAATATGCCACGTGGCAATGCAATTCATGCTGTTAAAAACTGTTTTCCAGCGCTGTTTAGTGTTTAGTTAAAATTGGTGCATCATGTACACCACCTCCTGACTTGGTGTAGGATCTGAGCGCATCTTACACTAGGTGTACGGTGGCTCAGATTGATAAATGCTGAAACAGGCGGTGATTTTTCGTACAGCCCACATACGCTCTGATTTCACCGTACGCAAGTTTGGTGAAAATATATATATATAACTATATATTTTAAGCAGGATTGTAAAAATGCACCCTTTAAACCACTAAATTGTGTGTTGTTTTTACTGATTTAAAGTAACACTGTTTAAAAATAAACTTCAAACTAGAGGTGGGAGATATATCATTTAGACGATAATATTGAAATTGTTGTCTGGACGATATGCAAAATTGGATATTGTTGGCTATTTCTATATATGTTTTGTCATAATAGGCATCAATGATTATATATGAAACGGTGTTGATTGTATCTGTGCTTTCTGGTTCATTTTAACTAGAAATGCAGCAATGGCTGCGCCATTGCGATGACTGCGGAACTGCGGGAATCGAATGCATAAATTGCATAAATGTGTTAATTTGCATAATCTAATGTTCATAACTGATGAAATTGCATAAACTGGTAAAATTGCAGAAAAACTGTAAAATGCATAAATTGGTTAATTTGCATAATCTAATTTGCATAAACCGGTAAATGCATGAACAGTTTAAATTGCACAAACTGTTATGTTGCATAAACTGGTTAAATTGCAAAAAAAACAGTAAAATGCATTAATTGGTTAATTTGCATAAATTATATAAACTGCATTAACTGTTTAAATTTCATAATTCCTAAATGGCATAAATTGCTATGTTGCATAAACTGGTTAAAATGCGTAAACTGGTTAAAATGCGTAACTGGTTAAATTCCATAAAGTGGTTAATTTGCATAAATTGTTTATATTGCATAAACTTTTTAAATTCCATAAACTGGTCAAACTGTTGAAATCGCCTAAATGCTGAAATTGCAGAAGCTGCACAAATGGCTGAAACACATGGAGTGCCAGAAATCCTATTGGCTGGATTCGCCATACACACTAATGGAGCAGAGACCACATACACACCAATGCAAAAATTCAAATTCCCGTAGAAAAAACTGGAAAACTGCAGAAGGCCATTTTTTCTCAAAACCCGCAAGTTTGCGGAAGCTGAACATGCACAAATTGCAGAAATTGCAGAAATTGCGGAAAAAAATGCGGAAAAGCATGAATTTGCGGGAGCCCCATTATGCGTCAATGGGAAAATGTTCGGTATTTCGTCCGATTGCGGAAAAACCGTAAATCGCAGAAGTCCGAAAAGTAATAGCAGGATTCTCCTCAACATGCGGAACGTTTTGATGCATAACTTGCAGAAATTGCACAAAGCATGAAAGTGCTGAAAGGTGCAGAAAATCAGGAAAAATGTGCGGGATAATAACTAGAAATGCAGCAATGGCTGCGCCATTGCGATTGACTGCGGAACTGCGGGAATCGATGCAGAAATTGCATAAATTGCAGAAATTGGTTAATTTGCATAATCTAATGTTCATAAACTGGATGAATTGCATAAACTGGTTAAATTGCAGAAAAACTGTAAAGTGCATAAATTTGTTAATTTGCATAATCTAATTTGCATAAACCGGTAAAATGCATGAACAGTTCAAATTGCACAAACTGTTATGTTGCATAAACTGGTTAAATTGCAAAAAAAACGGTAAAATGCATTAATTGGTTAATTTGCATAAATTATATACTGCATTACTGTTTAAATTTCATAAATCCTAAGTGGCATAAATTGTTATGTTGCATAAACTGGTTAAAATGCGTAAACTGGTTAAAATGCGTAAACTGTTTAAATTCCATAAAGTGGTTAATTTGCATAAATTGTTTATATTCCCATAAACCTTCTTTAAAATTCCATAACTGGTTCAAACTGTTGAAATCGTCTAAATGCTGAAATTTGCAGGCTGCCAAATGGCTGAAACACTTGGGTGCCGTCTTTATGCATTGGCTGGATTCGCATACACACTAATGGGCAGAAGACCACATACACACCAATGCAAAGAAATTTCAAATTCCGTAGAAAACACGGAAAAACTGCAGAAGGCCAATTTTTTTCTCAAAAAGCCAAGTTGCGGAAGCTGAACAGGTAGCACAATAATTGCAGAAATTGCAGAAAATTGCGGAAGAAAAATGCGGAAAAGCATGAATTTGCGGTAGCCCCCATTATGCGTATGGGAAAAAATGTTCGGATAATTTTCGTCCGATTGCGGAAAAAACGCGTAAATCGCAGAAAAGTCCGAAAAGTAATAGCAGGATTCTCCTCAAACATGCGGAACGTTTTGATGCATAACTTGCAGAAATTGCACAAAGCATGAAAGTGCTGAAAGGGTGCAGAAAATCAGGAAAAATGTGCGGGAATAATATAATAATAATAGGAACCAATATTGACATGCGAAAATTCCGGCAGTCATCAACTAAAAATGTTGCAATGGCTGAAGCCTTGCGATTGACTGCGGAATAGTTCTAATGCAGAAGTTATCTGAAAAATCCTTGAAATCCTTGAAAATGCTGTGAAACGGTGGGTTGAATACTTGAAAAATTGCATTGAAATTACCGATGCCCTTGAATCTACTGATATTCTTGAATCTCCTGAAAAACTCCAAAACTCCTAAAATCCTTCAAACAGTTGTAACCTTTAAAACTCCTAAAAATCCTTCAAACTGTGTAAGCCTTTAAAACTCCTGAAATCCTTGAAACTGTTGAAACCTTTAAACACCTGAAATCCTTGAAACTGTTGAAACCTTGAACTCCTGATATTCTTGAAAAACTGTTGAAAGCTCCTGAAATCCTTGAAACTCCTGAAATTCTTGTAAACTGTCGAATATCCTTGAAACTCCTGAAATTATTGAAAGTGTCCTTGAAACTGTTTAAATTGCCCAACCGCTGAAATAAATTTAAATTTCCAGTAACTATCGGCAACCTGGTCTGGAGCTTAGCCCCTGCTTCTGTGGTTCGCCTCGACTCTGATTTGGTTCCGGTAACTATGGCAACGTAGCCTGGACTTGGGCCTGGCTTCTGTGGTTCGCCTCGATCTGAAATTTTGGTTTCCGGTTTACTAATGGGAGCCTGGTTTTGGAACTTAGCCCCAGCTTTCTATGGTTTGGCTTGATATGCTTTGTTCTGGTAAATATGGCAAAATTGGTCTGGTCTTGGTTTGGCTCTGGGTCTTGATCTGGGTTCGGGTCTTGGTCTGGAACTTGGATCGGGTCTTGGTCTGGGTTGCGTTTTGGTCTTGGTCTGGACTTGGCCCACCTTTTGTGGTCCGCCTTGATCTGATTTTGGTTCCGGTAACTATCGTAACCCTGGTCTTGACTTGTCTGGTCCTGGTCTGAGACGTGGTCTGGGAATGTTGGCCTGGGTCTTAAGTTTGGGGGTTTCTTGGTCCAGGTCTGACTCTGAGACTTGTTCGGGTCTTGGTTTGGGCTTTTGTGGTTCGGCCTTGATATTGTTTTGGTTCTGGTAACTATGGCAAAACACTGTCTGGGTCTTCGGTTTGGGTCTTGGGACGGGTCTTTTGTTTCTTGGTCTGGGTCTTGGTTTGGTCCTTTGTTTGGGTCTGGGGTCTCGTTCTGGGTCTTGTTCGGGTCTTAGTCTCGGTCTTGCTTCGGCGTCTGGTTCTTGGTTCTGGATCTTTGTCTGGGTCTAGGTCTTGGTTGGGGTCTCGGTCAGGGTCTTGGATCTGGGTCTTGGTTGGGGTCTCGTTGTCAGGGTATTGTCTGGGTCTTAGTTTGGGGTCTTGGGTCTCGTCTGGGTCTTGGTTCGGGTCTTGGTTGGGTCTTGGTTCGGATCTGGTCCTGGGTTCTTGTTCGGGTCTTTGGTTTCGGATTCTTGGTCTGGGTTCTTGGTAAGGGTCTTGGTTCGGAATCTTGGTCTGGGGCCCCGGTCTGGGGCTGTGTTCGGTTTTGTCTTGGTCCGGGTTCCTCGATCTGGGTTCGGGTTTCGGTCTTGGTTTGGGTCCTGGTCTGCGTCTTTGTTCCTGTCCTTTGAAACTGATGAAATCCTGAAAATGTCCTTGGAACGGTTGAAAATCCCCATTTTAGTTGTTGTATTTAGGTTTCTTTTATTGTAAAATCCCATTTAAGTTGTATTTATAGTACTTTTAAATTGTGAAAACCCCTATTAAGTTAGTATTATAGTGGCTTTTATTATTTGTGAAAATCCCTATTTAGTTTGTATTATAGTGCTTTTATTGTGAAAATCTTTTTAGTTGTATTATAGTTGCTTTTATTGTGAAAACCCCATTTAGTTGTATTAAGTGATTTTATTTTGAAAATCCCATTTAGTTGTATTATATGATGCTTTTATTGTGATAATCCATTTGTGTTATTATAGTGCTTTTATTGTGAAAATCCCTTATTAAGTTGTAATTAATACTGCTTTACATGTAAAAATCCCTATTAGTTGCATTATAATTGTTTTACTGTAAAATCCCTATTAAGGTTGCATTATAAACTGCTTACGTGTAAAAAGCCCTATTAAGTTGCATTATATACTGCTTTTAGACTTGTAAAAATCCCTATTAAGTTGCATTATTACTGTTTTAACATGTAAAAAATCCCTATTAAGTTTGCATTATAACTGTTTTACATTGTAAAAATCCCTATTAAGTTTGCATTATACTGTTTTACATGTAAAAATCCCTATTAAGTTCATTATACTGCTTTACATGTAAAATCCCTAATTAAGTTTGCATTAATAAACTGTTTTACATGTAAAACCCTATTAAGTTGCATTATAACTGCTTTACTTGTAAAAAAATCCCTAAATTAAGTTGGCATTATACTGCTTTACATGTAAAATCCCTATTAAGTTGTATTATAGTGTTTTATTTGTGAAAATCCCAATTTAGTTTGTATTAATAGTGCTTTTATTTGTTGAAAAAATCCCCAATTTAAGTTTGTATTATAGTGCTTTTATTGTGAAATCCCCATTTAGTTTGTATTATAGTGCTTTTTATTGTGAAATCCCTATTTAAGTTGTATTATACTGCTTTACAATGTAAAAATCCCTATTAAGTTTGCATTATATCTGCTTTACGTGTAAAAAGCCCTTATTAAGTTGCATTATACTGCTTTACGTGTAAAAATCCCTATAAGTTGCATTATACTGTTTTACATGTAAAATCCCTATTAAGTTGCATTATACCTGTTTTACATGTAAAATCCTATTAAAGTTGATTATAGCTGTGTTTAGCATGTAAAAATCCCTATTAGTTATTAATACTGTTTTACAATGTTAAAAACCCTATTAAGGTTGCATTATACTGCTTTTACTTGTAAAAATCCCTATTAAGTTGCATTATACTGCTTTACATGTAAAAAATCCCTAATTAAGTTGGTATTATAGTGCTTTTTTTTGTGAAAAAATCCCAATTTTTAGTTGTATTAGTGCTTTTTATTGTGAAAATCCCGCTATTAAGTTGTATTATAGTGCTTTTTATTGTGATAAATCCCATTTGGTTGTATTATACTGCTTTTATTGTGAAATCCCTTTTTAAGTTGTATTATAGTGCTTTATTGTGAAAATCCCCATTTAGTTGTATTATAGTGCTTTTTATTGTGAAAATCCCTAATTAAGTTGTAATTATACTGCTTTAAACATGTAAAAATCCCTAATTAAGTTGCAGTTATAACTGTTTTACAATGTAAAAATCCCTAATTAAGTTGCCATTATATCTGCTTTATACGTGTAAAAGCCTATTAAGTTTCCATTATACTGCTTTTACGGTAAAAATCCTATTAAGTGCATTAATACTGTTTTACATGTAAAAAAATCCCTATTAAGTTGCAATTATACTGTTTTATCATGTTAAAATATCCCTATAAGTTTTGCATTATACTGCTTTACAATGTAAAATCCCTATTAAGTTTGCATTAATATCTGTTTTTACATGTAAAAAACCTTATTTAGTTGCATTATAACCTGCTTTACTTGTAAAATCTAAAGTTGCATTATACTGCTTTAAAAACCATGTAAAATCCCTATTAAGTGGTAATTATATGTGCCTTTTATTGTGAAAATCCCAATTTTAAGTTGTATTATGTGCTTTTTTAGTTGTGAAAATCCCTATTAAGTGTTGTATTTATATGTGCTTTTATTGTGAAATCAACTAATTTAGTTGTATTTTAATAACTGCTTTTAATTTGGTTGAAAATCCCGAATTTAGTTGAATTATGTGCTTTTTATTGTGAATCCCTATTAAGTGGCATTATAACTGCTTTAAAGCATGTAAAAATGCCCTATTAAGGTTGGCATTATACTGTTTTATCAATGTTTAAAAGAACCGCTATTAAGTTGCATTATACTGCTTTAACTTGTAACACTCCCTATTAGTTTGCATTATACTGCTTTACATGTTAAAATCCCTATTAAGGTTGTATATAGTTGGCTTTTATTTGTGAAAATCCCAATTTTAGGTTGTATTATAGTGCTTTTATTGTGAAATCCCTATTAAGTTGTATTATACGTGCTTTTATTGTGAAAATTCCCTATTTTTAGTTTTGTATTATACTTGCTTTATTTGTGAAAATCCAATTTAAGTTTGTATTATAGTGCTTTTTATTGTGAAAATCCCTATTAAGTGTAATTATACCTGCTTTAACATGTAAAAAATCCCTATTAAGTTGCATTTACTGTTTTACATGTAAAAATCCCTATTAAGTTGTCATATAGATGCTTTACGTGTAAAAGCCCCTATTAAGTTGCATTATTTACTGCTTTACGTGTAAAAATCCCTATTAAAGTTGGCATTATACCTGTTTACATGTAAAAATCCATATTAAGGTTTGCATTATAACTGTTTTACATGTAAAAATTCCCTATTAAGTTGCATTATTACTGAATTTACATGGTAAAAATCCTATTAAGTTGGCATTATAAGACTGTTTTTAACATGTAAAAACCCTATAAGTTGCATTACTGCTTTATTGTAAAATCCCTATTAAGTTGCATTTAATACTGCTTTACATGTAAAAATCCGCCTATTAAGTTTGTATAATAGTGCTTTTTATTGTGAAAATCCCAATTGTTAAGTTGTATTATAGTGCTTTTTAATTGTGAAACCCTTTAAGTTGTATTATAGTGCTTTTAATTGTGAAATCCCTAATTTAGTTGTATTATACTGCTTTTATTGTGAATCCCAAAATTTAAAGAGTTGTATTATAGTGCTTTTATTGTGAAAATCCCCATTTAGTTGTATTATAGTGCTTTATATATAAAGAATCGCCCTATTTAGTTGCATAATACTTCTTTTACATGCAAAAATCAATAAAGTTTTGCATAATTGTGTTGCAATTGCAAAAAATCCCTATTTGTTTGCAGAAACTGTCTGGTCCCTTGGTGCGGGTCTTGGTCTTGTCTTGGTTGCCGGGTCGTGGGTCTTGTGTCTTGGTTTGCGCGTCTTGGTTCGGGTCTTAGTCTGGTCTTTGATCGGGTTCTTGGTTTGGGTTTTGGTCTTGTCTTGGTTCGGGTCGTTGGTCTGTGGTCTTGGTACTTGCTCTTGGTTCGGGTCTTGGTCTGGTCTTGCTTGTCTTGGTTGGGTCTCAGTTCGGGTCTTAATCAGGTCTGGGTTCTGGTCTTGGTTTGGGTCTTGTTTCAGGTCTGTTGTGCTTGGTTCGGGTTTTTGGGTCTGGTCTTGTTTCAGGTCTTGGTTGGGGTCTTGGTATGGTCAGGGTTTGGGTCTTGGTTCGGGTATTGGTCTGAGTCTTGGTCTGGGTCTGGTCTTTGCCTTCGGGTCTGGTGCTGGGTCCTGGTCTTGGGTCGGGCCTAGGTCCTGGTTTGGTTTGGGTCTTGGTTTGGGTCTTGTCTGGGTCCCGGTCTGGGTCTTGGTTCGGGTCTTGGTCTGGAGCTCGGTCCTGGTCCTTGGTTCGGGTCTTTTGGTCTGGGTCCTTTTGGTCCCTTGTCCTTGAGAACTGCTGCAGTCCTTGAACTCCTGAAATCCTTGAAACTCCTGGAAATCCTTGAAACTGTTTGAATCCTTGAAACTTACGAAATCCTTTAAACTGCTGAAGGTCAATCTCCAGATGGCTGACCGCCCATGGAGATTTGACTGTCCTTGGAAACTGCTGAAGTCCTTGGTTTCAAACTGCTTAAGTCCTTGAAACTCCTGAAATTCTTGAAAACTGCTGAGTCCTTGAAACTGTTGAAACCTTGGAAATTTCCTGTATCCTTAAAACTGTTGAAACCTGCTCCTGAAATCTTTGAAATCTATTGAAAACCTTGAAAACTCCTGAAATCCTTATAACTGTTGAATCCTTGAAAATTGTTGAAACGTTGAAACTCCCTGAAATCATTGAAGACTGTTCCAATGCATTTGAAATTGTTGAAACCTTGAAACTCCTGAAATCCTTGAAACTGTTCAAAATCCTGAAATTGTTGAAACCTTGAAACTCCTGAAATCCTTGAAAACTGCTGAAATGGCTTAGCTGTAGAAATGGCTGAAAGGCCTGAATGTGCCTGAAGCTCCCCTATTAAAATGCATGGGCCTATTAAAATGAATGCAGAAATTCCTCAATACAAATGAATGGCAGAATTCCCAAGCCCGTAGAAAAAAACCTGAAAAACTGCAGAAATCTAATTTTTTTCTGAAAACTGACAAAGTTGAGGAAGCTGAACAATGCACAAACTGCAAGAAAATTGCAGAAAATATGGAAAAAAATGCTGAAAAACGTGAATTAGCCGGAAGCCCATTATAAGTCAATGGGAAAAATCGAACCGATTTTTGGCCGATTGCGGAAAAAAAAACGGAAATCGCTGATTCCCAAAAGTAATCCGCAGAATTCTCTTTGAAATGCCTGAATCGTTTTGAAATGTATAACTTGTTGAAATTGCTGAAACTGTGAAGCTGTGAAAGCTGCTGAAAAAAACTTGTGAAAAAAATATAAGTATAATAATAATAATATATAATATTAAAGACATGAAACCAAATTATTGACTGCGGAAGATTCCGCAGTCATCAATAATAACTAGAAATGCAGCAATGGCTTGCGCCATTGCGATTGACCTGGCGGAACTGCGGAAATCGAATGCAGAAAATTGCATAAATTGCAGAAATTGGTTAATTTGCCATAATCCTAATGTTCATAAACTGGATGAATTGCATAAACTGGTTAAATTGCAGAAAAACTTTTAAAGTGCAATAAATTTGTTTAATTTGCATAAATCTAATTTGCATAAACCCGGTAAACATGCATGAAAGTTCAAATTGCAACAAACTGGTTATTGTTGCATAAACTTGGTTAAATTGGCAAAAAAAAAACGGTAAAAATGCAATTAATTGGTTTAATTTGCATAAAATTTATAAACTGCATTAACTGTTTAAATTTCATAAATCCTAAGTGGCATAAATTTGTTATGTTGCATAAACTGGTTAAAATGCGTAAACTGGTTAAAATGCGTAAATGTTTAAAACTTCATAAAGTGGTTAATTTGCATAAATTGTTTTAATTCCCATAAACTCTTAAATTCCATAAACGGTCCAAACTGTTTGAAATCGTCCTAAAATGCTGAAATTGCAGAAAGCTGCACAAAATGGGCTGAAACACTTGGAAGAGCCAGAAATCCCATTGGCTGGAATTCGCCATACACACTAATGGAGCAGAGACCCACCATACACACCAATGCAAAAATTTTTCAAAATTCCGCGTGAAAAAACCTGGAAAACTGCAGAAAAGGCCCAATTTTTTCTCAAAACCTCCACAATTGCGGAAGCTGAACATGCACCAAAGTTCAGAGAATTGCAAGAAATTGCGGAAAAAAATGCCGGAAAAGCAATGAATTTGCGGGAGCCCTCATTATGCGTCAATGGGAAAATGTGCGGTTAATTCGTCGCGAGTTTGCGAAAAACCGTAAATTGCAGAAAGTCCGAAAAGTAATAAGCAGGATTCTCCTCAACATGCGGAACGTTTTGATGCATAACTTGCAGAAATTGCACAAAAGCATGAAAGTGCTGAAAGGTGCAGAAAAATCAGGAAAATGTGCGGGAGAAATAACTAGAATGCAGCAATGGCTGCGCCAATTGCGATTGACTGGGGAATTCTGGCGGTTAAATCAAATGCAAAAATTGCAATAACATTGCATAAATTGGTTAATTTGCATAATCTAAATGTTCATAAACTGGTTAAATTTGCAAAAAACTGTAAAATGCATAAATTGGTAATTTTGGCATAATCTAATTTGCATAAACCGTAAAGAATGCATGAACAGAAATGCACAAAACTGTTATGTTCATAAACTGGTGTTTAAATTTGCAAAAAAAACGGTTAAAATGCATTAAATTGGTTAATTTGCATAAATTATATAAAACTGCATTACTGTTTAAATTTCATAAATCCTAAATGGCATGAAATTGTTAATGTTGGCAATAAACCTTGGTTTAAAATGCGTAAACTGGTTAAATTCCAATAAAGGTGGTTAAGTTTGCATAAATTGGTTTATATTGCATAAATTTTTAAATTCCATAAACTGGTCAAAACTGTTGAAATCGCCTAAAATGCTTGAAATTGCAATGAAGCTGCACAAAATGGCTGAATACAACATTGGAGTGCCAGAAATCCCTATTAAAATGCATTGGCTGGATTCGCCATACACACTAATGGCAGAAGACCACATACACCAATGCAAAATTTCAAATTCCGTAGAAAACACTGGAAAAGCTGCAGAAGGCCAATTTTTCTCAAAAACCCACAAGTTGCGGAAGCTGAAAACATGCACAAATTGCAGAAATTGCAAAGAAATTGCGGAAAAAAAATGCGGTAAAAGCAATGAAATTGCGGTAGCCCCATTATGCGGTCAATGGAAAAATGTTTCGGGACTTCGTTCCGATGCGGAAAAAACCGATCGCAGAAGCTCCCAAAAAAGTAATAGCAGGATTTCTCCCAACATGCGGAACGTTTTAGATGCATAAACTTGCAGAAAATTGCACAAGCATGAAAAGTGCTTGAAAGGTGCAGAAAATCGAAGGAAAAATGTTGCGGAATAATAACTTAGAATGCAGCAATGGCTGCGCCATTGCGATTTGACCTGCGGAACTGCGGGAATGCGAATGCAAGAAATTGGCATAAATTTGCATAATAATTGGTTAACTTGCAAATAATCTAATGTTCATAAACTGGTGAAATTGCATAAAACTGGTAAAATTGCAGAAAAAACTGTAAAAAATGGCATAAATGGTTAAATTTGCATAATCTAATTTGCATAAACCGGTAAAATGCATGGAAACAAGTTTAAATTGGCACAAACTGTTTATGTTGCATAAACTGGTTAAATTGCAAAAAACGGTCAAAATGCATTAATTGGTTAATTTCATAATTAATACTGGGCATAACTGTTTTAAATTTCATAAAATCCTAAACGGCATGAAATTGTTTATGTTGCATAAACTGGTTAAAATGCCGTAAAACTGGTTAAAAATGCCGTAAACTGGTTAAATTCCCGATAAGTGGTTAATTTGCATAAATTGTTTATATTGCATAACTTTTAAATTCCATAAAACTGGTCAAACGTTTGAAATCACTAAATGCTGAAGATGAGAAGCTGCACAAATGGCTGAAAACACATGGAGAGCCAGATGCTATTAAAAATACATTGGCTGGATTCGCCATAACCACTAATGGAGGCAGAGACCACATACACCGCAATGCAAAAAAGTTCAAATTCCTGTAGAAAAAACTGAAAAACTGCAGAAGGCCAATTTTTTCTCAAATCCCACAAGTTGGCGGAAGCCTGAACATGCAACAAGTTGCCAAGAAATTGCAGAAAATTGCACGGAAAAAATCGGAAAAGCATGAATTTTGCGGGAGCCCCTTGGTCTGGGAATGTGCGGTATTTCGTCCGTTGGCGGAAAACGTAATCGCAAGAAGTCGCAAAGTTGGTATTCCTACATGCGGAAGTTTGATGCATACTTGCAGAAATTGCGCACAAAGCTGAAAGTGCTGAAGGTGCGAAATCAGGAAAATGTGTCGGTTATAATAATAATAAAGAAGGCAATAATTGAACTGGGAAGATTCCGCAGCAAATCAATAATAATAAGAAACGAAAACCAATAATTGACCTGGCGGAAATTCCCGCAGTCAATCAATAATAATACTAGAAATGCAAGCCAATGGCTGGCGCATTGCGATTGACTGCGGAACTGCGAGAATCGAATGCAGAAATTGCATAAATTTAGCATAAATTGGTTAAATTTTGGCATAATCTAATGTTCATGAAACTGAGTGAAATTGCAAGTAAACTGGTAAAAATTGCCAGAAAACTGTAAATGCATGAAATTGGTTAATTTGCATAATCTAATTTGACATAAACCAGTAAAATGCATGAACAGTTTAATTGCACAAACTGTTATGTCTGCAATAAAACTGTTTAAATTGCACCGTAAATGCAATTAATTGGTTAATTTGCATAAATATATAAACTGCATGACTGTTTATTTTTCTAAATGGCATAAATTGTTATGTATGCTTGGTTAAATGCGTAAACTGGTTAAATTCCCATAAAGTGGTTAATTTGCATAAATTGTTATATTGCAAACTTTTTAAATTCCATAACTGGTCAACTGTTGAATCGCCTAATGCTGAAATTGCAGAAGCTGCACAAATGGCGAAATACATGGAGTGCCAAGAATCCTATTAAAAATGCATTGAGGCTGGATCGCCATACACACTGAATGGAGCAGAGACCACATACACACCAATGCAAAAATTTCAAAATTCAACGTAAAGAAAAACACTGGGAAAACTGCGAGAAGGCAATTTTTTCTCAAACCCACAAGTTGCGGAGCTTGAACATAGCATCAAATTGCAGAAATTGCAGAAATTGCGGAAAAAAATAGCGGCAAAACATGAATTGTCGGTAGCCCCATTTATGCGTCATTGGGAAAAAATGTTCAGGGGTAGTTTCGTCCGAGTTGCGGAAAAACCGTAAATCGCAGAAGTCCGAAAAAGTAATAGCAGGATTCTCATCAACATGCGGACGTTTTGATGGCATAACTTGCCAGAAATTGCAACAAAGCATGAAAAGGTGCTGAAAGGTGCAGTTAAAATCAGGAAAAAGTGCGGGATAATAATAACTATTCGAAATGCAAGCAATGGCTGCCGCCATTGCGATTGAACTGCGGAAACTGCGGGAATCGAATGCAGAAATGCAGAAAATTGGCAGAAATTGGTTAATTTGCATAATCTAAATGTTTCATAAACTGGTGAAATTTGCATAAACTGGTAAAATGCATGAACTGGATAAATTGCAGCAAACTGTTATGTTGCTAAACTGGTTAAATTGCAAAAAAACTGGTAAAAATGCATAAGTTTTGGTTAATTTGCAAATCCGAGATTTGCATAACCGGTAAATGCATGAACAGTTTAAATTGCACAAACTCGTGCATGTTGCACTAAACCCTGGTTAAATTGCAAAAAAAACTGGTAAAAATGCATTAATTGGTTAATTTGCATTAAATTATATAAACTGCATTACTGTTTAAAAATTTAATGAAATCCTAAAATGGCATAAATTGTTAATGTTGCAATAACTGGTTAAAATGCGTAACCTGGTTAAAATGTGTAAACTGGTTAAATTCCCATAAAGTGGTTAATTTGGGCATAATTGTTTATATTTGCATAAACTTTTTAAATTCCATAAAACTGGTCAAATGTTGAAAAATCGGCCTAAAATGCTGAAATGCAATAAGCTGGCACAAAATGGCATGAACACATGGAGAGTCCCAGAAATCCTATTTGGCTGGATTATCGCCATAAACACACTAATGGAGCAAGAGACCAAGCATACACATACCATGCAAAAATTTCAAATTCCCGTAGAAAAAAAACTGGAAAACCTGCCAAGAAGGCCAATTTTTTCTCAAAACCGCACAGTTGCGGAAGCTGAACATGCACAAATTTGCAAGAAATTGCAGAAATGCGGAAAAATGCGGAAAAGCATGAATTTGCGGGAGCCCCATTAATGCGTCAATGGGAAAAATGGTTCGGTAATTTCGTCCCGATTGCGGAAAAAGTAATCGGCAGAAAGTCCGAAAAGTAATAGCAGGATTCTCCTGCAACAATGCCGGAAGTTTTGGATGCATAACTTTGCAGAAATTGCACAAAGCAATGAAAGTGGCTGAAAAGGTGCTGAAAAATCAGGAAAAAAGAGGAAATAATAATATAATAATAATAATATTAAGAACATGAAAACCAATAATTGGACTGCGGAAGAATTCCGCAGTCAATCAATAATAGAAATGCCTGCATGGTTGAAGCCATTGCGATTGACTGCGGAACTGCGGGAATCGAATGCAGAAATTGCAGAAATTGCATAAATTGGTATTAATTTTGCCATAATCTAATGTTCATAAACTGGTGAAATTGGCAATAAAATGGTAAAGATGCATAAACTGGATAAATTGCATAAACTGGTTAAATTGCAGAAAACCTGTAAAATGCATAAATTTGTGTTAATTTGCATAATCTAATTTGCAGTGAAATCGGGTAAAATGCATAAACTTTCATGTTGCATGAAACTGTAAGATTGCATTAAACTGGTTAAATTGCAAAAAACTGTAAAAATTCATAAATTGGTTAATTTGCATAATCCTAAATTTGCCATAAACGGTAAAATGGCATGAACAGTTAAATTTGGCACAAACTGTTATGTTGCATAAACTGGTTTTAAATTGCAAAAAAAAACTGTAAAATGCATTAATTGGTTAATTTGCATAAATTATATAAACTGCCTTAAGTTTAAATTTGTCATAAATCCTAAAATGGATAAATTGGTTTATGTTTGCAATAAACTGGTATTTAAAAATTGCGTAAACTGGTTTAAATTCCATAAAGTGGTTAATTTGCATAAAATTGTTTATATTGCATAAACTTTTTAAAATTCATAACTTGGTCAAGACTGTAGAAATCGCCTAAATGCTGAAATAGCAGAAAGCTGCACAATGGCTGAAGAAACACATGGGAGTGCCAGAAATCCTATTAAAATGCATTGGCTGGATTCGCCCATAACACACACTAATGGGGCAAGAGACCACATACACACTACAATGCAAAAATTTCAATTCCGTAGAAAAAAAGTGGAAAATGCAGAAGGCAAATTTTTTTTCTCAAAACCCACAAGTGCGGAAGCTGAACATTGCAAAATTGCAGATGCAGAAATTGGCGAAAAAAAAAATGCGGAAAATGCATGAATTTGCGGGAGCACATTATGCCGTCAATGGAAAAATGTTCGTATTTTGGTCCGGATTGCGGAAAAACCGTAAATCGGCAGAAAGTCCCGAAAAGTAATAGCAGGATTCTCGTGCAACATGCGGAACATTTTGATGCATAACTATGCAGAAATTGCACAAAGCATGAAAGTGCTGAAAGGTGCAGAAAATTCAGGAAAAAGGATGGATAATAATAATAATAATATATATTAAAGAAACATGAAAAAAACCAAATAATTGACTGCGGAAAGTTCCGCGCAGTCAATCAATAAAGAAACGGAAAACCATAATTGACTGCGGAAAATTCCGCAGTCAATCCAACTAGAAATGCAGCAATGGCTGCGCCATTGCGATTGAACTGCGGAACTGCGGGAATCGAATGCAGAAATTGCATAAATTTGCATAAATTGGTTAATTTGTCATAATCTAATGTTCATAACTGGTGAATTGCATAAACCTGGTAAAATTGCAGAAACTGTAAAATGCAATAAATTGGGTTATTTGCATAATCTAATTTTGCATAAACGGTAAAATGCATGAACAGTTTAAATTGCACAAACTGTTATGTTGCATAAACTGGTTAAATTTGCAAAAAAAACCGGTTCCAAAATGCATTAATTGGTAATTTGCAATAAATTATATAAACTGCATTAAACTGTTTAGAATTTTCAATAATCCAAAATGGCATAAATTGTTATGTTGCATAAATGGTTAAAATGCGTAAACTGGTTAAAATGCGTAAACTGGTTAAATTCCATAAAGTGGTTAAAAATTTGCATAAATTGTTTATATTGCAATAAACCTTTTAAATCCATAAACTGGTCAAACTGTTGAAATCGCCTAAATGCTGGAAGATGCAGAAGCTGCAACAAATGGCTGAAAACACATTGGAGAGCCAGAAATCCTATTAAAAATACATTGCTGGATTCGCCATACACACTATGGAAGCAGAGACCCACATACACACGCAATGCAAAAAGTTCAATTCCTGTAGAAAAAAAACTGGAACTGCAGAAAGGCCAATTTTTCTCAAATCTCACAAGTTGCGGAAGCTGAACATGCACAAGTTGCAGAAATTTTTCAGAAATTGCGGAAAAAAATGCGGAAAAGCATGAATTGCGGGAGCCCCTAATTATGCGTCAATGGGAAAATGTGCGGTATTTCGGTCCAGATTGCGGAAGAAACGTAAATCGGCAGAAGTCCAAAAGTAATAGCAGGGATTCTCCTCACATGCGGAAACGTTTTGAATTGCATAACTTGCAGAAATTGCACAAGCATGAAAAGTGCTGAAGGGCATGAAAATCAGGAAAAAATGTGCCGGATAATAATTAATAAAGAAACGCAGAACCAATAATTGACTGGCGGAAAAAATCCGCAGGTCAATCAATTAAAGAAAACGGAAACCAATAATTGACTGCGGAAAATTCCGCAGTCAATCATAATGAATAATAACTAGAAATGCTGCAAATGGCTGAAGCCATTGCGATTGGACTGCGGAACTGCGGGAATCGAATGCAGAAATTTGCAGAAATTGCATAAATTGGTTTAATTGCAATAATCTAAAATGTTTCATAAACTGGTGAAATTGGCCATAAAATGGTAAAAGCATAAACTGGATAAATTGGCATAAAACTGGTTAAATTGCAGAAAAACCTGTAAAATGCATAAATTGGTTAATTTGCATAATCCTATTTGCATAAATCGGTAAAATGCATAAACTTTCATGTTGCATGAACTTAAGATTGCATAAACTGGTTAAATTGCAAAAAAACTGTAAAATTCATAAATTGGTTAATTTCTGCATAATCTAAATTTGCATAAACCCGGTAAAATGCATGACAGTTTTAAAATTGCACAAACTGTTATGGTTGCATAAACTGGTTTAATTGCAAAAAAAACCTGTAAAATGCATTAATTGGTTAATTTTGCATAAATTATATAAACTGCCTTAACTGTTTAAATTTTCATAAATCCTAAATGGCATAAATTGTTATGTTGCATAAACTGGTTAAAATGCGTAAACTGTTAAATTCCATAAAAGTGGGTTAATTTGCATAAATTGTTTATATTCATAAACTTTTTAAATTCCATAAACTGGTCAAAACTGTAGAAAAATCGCTTTAAATGCTGAATAGCAGAAAGCTGCACAAATGGCTGAACACAATGGAGTGCCAGAAATCGCTATAAAATGCATTGGCTGGATTCGCCATACAACACTAATGGGGCAGAGACCACATACAACACCAAATGCATAAAAATTTCAAATTCCCGTAGAAAAAAGTGGAAAACTGCAGAAAAGGCCAATTTTTTCTCAAAACCCACAAGTTGCGGAAGCTGAAGCATGCAACAAATTGCAGAAATTTGCAGAAATTGCGGAAAAAAAATGCGGAAAAACATGAATTTGCGGGAGCCCCATTATGCGTCAATGGGTGAAAAAATGTTCGGTAATTTCGTCCGACTTGCGGAAAAACCGTAAATGCAAAGAAGTCCCAAAAGTAAAGGACAGGATTCCTCGTCAACAATGCGGAAACATTTTTCGATGCATAACTTTGCAGAAATTGGCACAAAAGCAATGAAAGTGCTGAAAGTGCTGAAATTCAGTGAAAAAGATGAAATAATAATAATAATAAATAATAATATTAAAGAACATGAAAACCAATTAATTGACTGCGGAAAGTTCGCAGTCAAGTCAACTAGAATGGCAGGCAATGGCTGGCGCCATTGCAAATGACCTGCGGAACTGGCCGGGAATCGAATTGCTAGAAATTGCATAAATTTGCATAAATTGGGTTAATTTGCATAAATCTAATGTCATAAAACTGGTGGAAATTGCATAAACTGGTAAAATTGCAGAAAAACTGTAAAAATGCATAAAATTGGTTTAATTTGCATAATCTAATTTGCATAAATCCGGTAAAATGCATGAACAGTTTAAAATTGCACAAACTGTTTTATGTTGCATAAACTGGTTAAATTGCAAAAAAAAACGGGTCAAATGCATTAATTGGTTTAAATTTGCAATAAATTAATATAAACTTGCATTAAACTGTTTAAATTTCATAAATCCTAAATGGCATAAATTGTTTATGTTGCATAAACTGGTTAAAAATGCGAACTGGTGTAAAATGGCGTAAACTGGTTAACATTCCATAAAGTGGTTAATTTTGCATAAATTGTTTATAATTGCATAAACCTTTTTTAAATTCCATAAACTGTCAACTGTTGAAATCGCCTAAAAAATGCTGAAGATGCAGAAGCTGCACAAATGGCCTGAAACAACATGGAGAGCAGAAATCCTATTTAAATACATTGGCTTGGTTCGTGCCATAAACACATATGGACGTCAGAGACCACATACCACACGACAATGCAAAAAGTTCAAATTCCTGTAGAAAAAAACTGGAAAACTGCAGAAAGGCCCAATTTTTTTCTCAAACGCACAAGTTTGCGGAAGCTAACATGCACAAGTTGCCAGAAATTGCAGAAATTGCGGACAAAAAATGGCGGAAAAGCATGAATTTGCTGGGAAGCCCCATTATGCTCAATGGGGAAAATGTGCGGTATTTCGTCCGATTGCGGAAAAAACCGTAAATCGCAGAAGTCCCAAAGTAAAAGCAGGATTCTCCTCACATGCGGAACGTTTTGATGCATAACTTTGCAGAAATTGCACAAAGCATGAAAAGGCCCGCAAGAAAAAAAAAAAAAAAAATTGCACAAAGCATGAAAGTGCTGAAAGGTGCAGAAATCAGGGAAAAATGTGCCCGGAAATAATAATAATACTAGAAATGCAGCAATGGCTGCGCCATTGCGATTGACTGCGGAACTGCGGTAATCAAATGCCAAAAATTGCAAATAAATTGCATAAATTGGTTATTTGCATAATCTATGTTCATAAACTGGTTAAATTGCAAAAAAACTGTAAATGCATAAATGGTTATTTGCATAACTAATTTGCATAAACCAGGTAAAATGCAATGAACAGTTTAAATTGCACAAACTGTTATGTTTGTCATAACTGGTTAAATTGCAAAAAAAACGGTAAATGCATTAATTGGTTAATTTGCAATAAATTATATAAACTGCATTAACTGTTTTAAATTTCATAAATCCTAAATGGCATGAATTGTTATGTTGCATAAACTGGGTTAAAATGCGTAAACTGGTTAAATTCCATAAAGTGGTTAATTTGCAAAATTGTTTTATATTGGCATAACTTTTTAAATTCCTAAAACTGGTCAACACTGTTGAAATCGCCTAAATGCTGAAATTGAGAAGCTGCACAAATGGCTGAAACACTTGGAGTGGCAGAAATCCTTTTAAAATGCATTGCTGGATTCGCCATACAACAACTAATGGGGCAGGACCAAACATACTACACCAATGCAAAAATTTCAAATTCCCGTATGAAAAACACTGGAAACTGCAGAAGGCCAATTTTCTTCTCAAAAAACCGTCACAAGGTTGCGGAAGCTGAACATGCACAAATTGCAGAAATTGCAGAAATTGCGGAAAAAAATGCGGAAAAAGCATGAATTTGCGGTAGCCCCATTATGGCTGTCAATGGGAAAAATGTTCGTATTTCGTCGAATTGCGGAAAAAAACCGTAAATCGCAGAAGTCCGAAAAAGTAATAGCAGGAATTTCTCCTCAAACAGCGGAACGTTTTTGATGCATAACTTGCAGA